>JAHSUH010004941.1:0-525000 GCA_025388415.1 Cynanchum wilfordii | reverse complement strand
AAGGACCATTTTTATAATATTCTTATGATCATATGTATATATATATTTTTATAACTTCCAAATTAAATATCCAATAAGGGATTCATTTTGTTTTTTTGTTTTTTTGGAATTTAGTTCATTTTCGGTAATTTTTATATATATATATATTTTATATATATATATATATATATATATATATATATATGTATTGGGGTATTATTAGGAACAGGAAAGTTTGGCAAACGAAGTCAGAGAAGACATTGAGTATACAGTGTCTAAAACAGGTGGTCATCCGAGTTCAAGCCTTGGGGTGGCCGAGCTCACTGTTGCTCTTCATCACGTGTTCAATACCCCAGAAGATAAGATTATTAGGGACGTCGGTCACCAACCATAATTATCGCCGATGTTTATGATAAAAAAGATAACTCAATTAATAAGAGTCTCATTTATTTACGATATTTATTTTGTAGGCATATGCACATAAAATATTGACAGGAAGGAGGTCTAGGATGCATACAATTAGACAGACTTGTGACTTGCAGGATTTCCTAAAAGGGATGAAAGTTTGCATGATGCTTTTGGTGCTAATCACATCTCTTACAGTATTTATGCTGCCTTAGGTATATAAAACTTTAGTAATTCCGAGTTCGACTATCATCTTTTTTTTGGTTTACATAATTTTGAGTTTTATATCTAAGTAATTATGAACAAAATTATTACATTTGCAGAGAGCTTTCGTCCTATAAAAAATATTGTTTGAAAAAATATTAATATTAGTCGATCAAATATAACTTTTACTTTGATCCCTACAACACAATCTTTAACTCAATTTAATAACATATGTAATAATATATATATATATATATATATATATTAAGAAATTGTTTTTCTTTAAAATTTGATTAGGATGATGATTGGTAGGGATTTATTAGGGAAGAACAACCATGTCATTTCGTGTAATAGGCGCATATAGCCATGAAAAGGGGGGCAAACATACGAAGCTATTTCAATGTTGGCTTTCTTGATTTTTTATTAGAATCAAGAAAGCCAACATTTATTAATAGCTTTGTATGCTTTACCTGCTATCATGGCTCCTTCGCCTATTACAAAAATGACATGGTTGTTCTTCCCTAATAAATCCCTACCAACCATCATCCCTAATCATTTCAGGAAAAAACAAATTTCTTTTTGTACAATATATATATTATTACATATGTTATTAAATTGAGTTAAAGATTGAGTTGTGTGGGATCAAAGTAAAAGTTATATTTGATCGACTAATATTAATATTTTTTCAAACAATATTTTTTATAGGACGAAAGCTCTCTGCAAATGTAATAATTATGTTCATAATTACTTAGATATAAAATTCAAAATTATGTAAACCAAAAAAAAGATGATAGTCGAACTCAGAATTACTAAAGTTTTATATACCTAAGGCAGCATAAATATTGTAAGAGATGTGACTAGCACCAAAAGCATCATGCAAACTTTCATCCCTTTTAGGAAATCTAGGATTGGAGTAGCCGGTTTCTCTCCTGAGAAATTCACTAACTTTACCGGTTTCCCGTTTTGGCTTGTAATTTTGTAGTCTTGCTTCATTAAGACGACGTTTTCAGCAACTACATTTTCTTTTTCCTTGTAAACCGAAGCTACTCCAGTAAACTGTAAAAGTCAATGCAAATCAAAAATTATAATTCGAGATTAGTTTGAATATGAACCCGACTTAAAAAACAGTCGTACATAATTGAAACTCATGTTATGTAAAAACAACAAGTATAAGCCGGATAAACCAAATCAACACAAACAATTTTAGCTTGGAAAACCTCCTCAAACCAAGGGGTAAAAACCTTGGGACTCGTAAGCCACTTAAATCACATCCACTATAATCAAATGAGTGCAAATGTTCTCTTTAACAAAGTTTACAAGAATACAAGATAATTCATCAAGATATCAACACTAATCTTGGAACAAATACAAGCCAAAGTGAGGAAAATATCATATCATGAACTCAAGGAAATACGCACTGCACCAGTTTCGGTTTTAATTAAAATACCTCTTTAGAAATCTCCAAATCCGATCTCCACCATTCAGAATTGTCGTCTTAAACTCTTGAACAATATATCCAAATTTGAAGTCGATCCAACTGTTAAATAGTGGGAAAACCCCAAAAATAGTGGTTGTTGCGCCCAAAATTTTTCTCGATGTTTTTCCCTTTCTTCTCTCTTGTATATCACTTAATTTATAACCAGAATTTAATTAGGGTTTTTGTCTTTATTATTAGGGTCATGATGTGCCTACTATTAAAGCTCATAAAAACATGGGCTCCTCCAAATAGGAGGTCCAAACCCAACAAAGAGCTCGCCGGATCAAATCATAATAATTCCGTGGTGGGAGAAAGAGAAAGGAAAAGTGATGTGAAGAACATTTCTCTTGTTGATTACATGGTTCGCAATATCGGCTGATTTCGGTCGATTCCAAGACGAATCGGCCGATTCATATCTAGAACGGAGAGCGCTAATGCAAAGATTCAACACCGTTTAGTATCGATAGTGAGGTGACTAATACCGCTAATTATTTCTCCGAAATGGCTGATTATTTCGCCAATATGGCCGAAATTGCCAATTTTCTTCCGAAATAATCGAAAAGGCTAAAAAAGCTGAGATTTTTACCTTCTTTTCCTCGTTCAAAAATTTTCATTCTTTTTTTGTTGTAAGAATGGTGTTGTGAAGTGTTGAGGGAAGAAGCCAAAAGAGGTAGAGAAATTTTTTTTAAAAAAAAAAAAAAAAAAAGAAGAATCGGGGAAGACGACGGAGTCTGTATATATATATACATATATTATAATTATATTATATTATTTTTATAATATGTATACTTATATATAATAATATACATTATATTATATATTATTTATGCATATATATTAATATTTATGTATTTATTTATATTATAGGTTGATTATATTATTTTTTTGAGAATTAGAAATATGAATGTGTTATTAAATATGTTATTAGATGTAAATATTTATATATTGTATCAAATTTAATAGTTTAAAACTTTTATAATAAAATTATAGAAACTTTAATATTTTTTTTTGTATTTATTAAAATATTATAATAATAATTTATATTTTTTTTTTCATATCATCGATATTTGACCTTTCCATATCGTCCGATATTTGATCAATATTCCGAGACCGATATGAAACACTAGCCTCGGATACCGCGATAACAAACCATGGTTGATTAGGGAAGTGGAAATAATGATGGTGGAGTTGGAAGGTAACAGAGGTGAAGAAAAAAGAGTATCTTGAGGATGTAACAATGGCAGAAAGCTGCTGCTCTTCACGAGAACTCCACACAATGATGTCATCTCTATTTTCTCCGGTGAATGTTTTCCTTTCTCTGGATAGTTGCGGGGTCGTCATGGACAAGTATCGATCATCTTCACACAATGAATTTTTTCTCTCTGTTACTTTTCACTTGTAATGACATTTTTACCCATTTTTTAAATTAACTAAACAACATAAACGGTTACGTTTTTAAGTTTTTTAATGGAATCCATAAAAAATGACCTTATTTTTTTATAATAAAAAAGTTCGGGACTTTAGAAGTGAAAAAAAAATATTTTGAGACTTAGCTTGCAAAAAGTAAATTTGTTTGGGACCAAAGTCACCAATTATTCCATTTTAAATGGTTTAGTGATAAGAAATAGTTAGAAGCAAAAAAAGTCTCAAAATTTAAAAACAAAAGAAAGAAGCAAGTGGTGAATTACTCTTCATTTTGTCCGGAAATGGAAGTGGTTATCCAACTTTTCAATATTGTTGAAGAGATGAAACTGGTAAAAGCTATTTTTGAAGGAGATGCATTGCAGGTGGTTTTGACTCTTCGAGGGCTAGATCAATTTGCTAACTAGCGTGCATAGAGGAATATCAAGGGCGGTATTTTTTTGCATAGTATTCCTTTTGATCAATTAATTTTATTAATCGTTGTGTTAATTTTTATGCACATAACATTGCTATTTGGGCTAGAAATTCAAATATTTGTGGCAGAATTGATGTAACTACTATTCCCCTGAAGTCCTTTGTGATTTGGGGGCACTGATGTACCTCTTGAGAATCTTGATCCAATTAATGCATAATATCCATTTACCAAAAAAAAGTTGTGAATTACTCTCTCTCTCTCTCAAATAATAGTTAAGATGTAGGACCAAATTAGGATAAATGTCAATAATTAGAAGATCAAGTTCTAAAAAGATTCTGATATAAGACCAAGTAAATAAAGTAAACTAGTTAACAGACTAAAATATGAATTTTACTATAGAGAAATTTTAGTCTGTACTGATATGGAATTATTTAAATATCTTTCAATCTTTGTCAACATTTTAAATTGCACATTTTAAAATGAACAAGCCATTTTAAATAAGAATCTCAATTTGTGCTTTTATGAATTGGAAAAAAAAAGTATTAGTATAGAAGTAGTGTTTTATTTTGGAAACAAGTGAATGAATTTGATAATTATAGCTAATTAAGTCACGCGAATAATAATGTTCAACTTTAGTAAATGCTTACATATATATAATATATAAGTATATATTCAAATTTTGAATTTTTTTTAAGAACTTTACTTTTGACTATTAATGTAAAATTTTATTTATATATATATATTAATTTTTGAAGTTTTTTTAGGACTCAAATTCATGACTTTTGACAATCAATGTGAGATTCTTATTAATTGAATTACATATTTATATCTTATTGTAAAAAACCGTGTTCAACTTAAAAAAAAATGTTTAGATATATATTTGAAATTTTGAAGATTTTTTGGAACTCAAATTCATAATTTTTGACGATCAATTTAAGATTTATACTTATTGAATTACACATTTATTGTGTTTGTATCTTTGGATAAATAATCATGTTCAACTTAATTAAATATTTATATATTTAATATAAATTTTGAATTTTTTAGTCTCAAACATGACTGAATCTATAAGTCTAACGTAAAACTACTAGTAATTAAGCAATGGATCTCTTGTCACTTATAAATTTTTTAAATAAAAATTATAATTGATTGCAATAAATATTATTAAAATATTTTTAATTGTTTAGAGTGATTAGTGGTGTGCATTTGGAGTGAGTGGAAAAATAGTATCAAATAAAGCAAATAAACTCACAAAATAGTGTCATGAAATCAAACACAACAAAAGCAGAGTACCTATTGCATGCAGATAGTAACACGAGAGCATCACAATTTTAAATTCATAAATATCGTATCCTCTGGAACGTTGGTGACGGTTGGTTAGTTCTACCAATTATGACAAACTTTGAAGTTTGGAGAACTAGTCCTAGATGTCCATTCAATTCAAGTTTGTTGTTTAAAGAAGGTTTAAAATGAGAATGGAAAACTATTAACTAAGATCTCTAACGAAATGCGTATGAATTAATTAAGGTGAACAGTGTTCGAAAGTGCAGTTTACAAACGGATCTAAGGCAATTATTAATTCGAATTATCTTACTACCATACCCGAGTTATTTAAGGTGATTACCTCAATATGGTGGTTGCAAATAATCCTAAATCTTTTTAGATTAGTTATGAAGGCGTCAATTTAACAACATAACCTTAAGGTTTGCATTGATTCCAAACCCGAGATTATTAGGTTGCCTAACTTCACTATGATGGCTGCAAGTTATTAGTCCTAATCTGGCAATTTGTTAAATCTCCTATGATGGGGTCTCCTTAACAAACCGTCAATTCAATTAACTAATGTAGTATCATGCATCAACCTAAGTTTCATAGCATAAGCTCAATACGGAAATCAAATTGAAAGTATAAGACAATAAGCGATTCAAAATGTATGTTAAAACGTATCTTTTCCGAAAATATATAACTCATTAATTAATCAATCTTAAGAGACAGGAGTATAACAAGTAAAGGAAAATTCATACGAAGCTATTAACAATGTTGACTTTCTTGATTTATTTTAGAATCAAGAAAGCCAAAATTGCCATGCTTGGCCTGCTGTTTTGGCTCCATCACCTATTACAGAAATGACATGGTTGTTCTTCCCTAATAAATCTCTACCAATGCCATCCCTAATCATAACAAAATTTCTATTTGTACAATATTTTTTATAGGACGAAAACTCTCTGCAAATGTAATAATTATGCTCATAATTACTTAGATATAAAATTCAAATTATTTTTAAAAAAAAAATGATAGTCGAACTCAGATTTCCTTTCTCTATAATGATGTGAATGAGGACTGGTCCTTTTCCTAGCATGATTTTCACGTTTTTCCATCGACTGGACCGATATAGTACAATCCTAACTCTTCAAATAGACAAGTCCCAAGTTTCTGCGGCGCACCCTACTATCTAATATATATATATATATATATGTGTGTGTATTAGCATCCCATATTTAGAGAGAGAGAGTTTGTTTCTTTGTTTTGTTTTTGTTTATAAATTTTGAGAATTTTGTTGTATCACTCTAAACAATTTAAAATATTTTAGTAATTTGTTTCTCATCAATTTTTAATTTTTTTTTAAAAAAAATTATAAGTGACAAGAAATACATAACTCAATTAATAGTAGTAGCTTCATGTTGAATTTATAAATTTTGTCACATTAGAAACATAAAAACTTCAAAATTTAAAATATAAATATATATATATAATATTTTATTAAATTAAACGTGATTCTTCGTGAGAAGATATAAACACGAGAAGGATGAAATTCAATTAGTAGTAGTCTCATATTGATGGTCAAATTTTTTGAGTCCCCAAAAAACCTCAAAATTTCAATATATATATACATATTGCATGCAGATAGTAACACGGGAGCATCACAAATTTAAATTCATAAATATCGTATCCTCGAGAACGTTGGTGACGGCTGGTTAGTTCTACCAATTAAGACAAACTTTGAAGTTTGGAGAACTAATCCTAGATCTCCATTCAATTCAAGTTTGTTGATTAAAGAAGGTTTAAAATGAGAATGGAAAGCTATTAACTAAGATCTCTAATGAAGTGCGTATGAATTAATTAAGGTGAACAGTGTTCGAAAGTGCAGTTTACAAACGGATCTAAGACAATTATGAATTCGAATTATCTTACTACCATACCCGAGTTATTTAAGGTGATTACCTCAATATGGTGGTTGCAAGTAATCCTAAATCTTTTTAGATTAGTTATGAAGGCGTCAATTTAACAACATAACTTTAAGGTTTGCATTGATTCCAAACCCGAGATTATTAGGTTGTCTAACTTCAGTATGATGGCTGCTAGTTATTAGTCTTAATTTGGCAATCTGTTAAATCTCCTATGGTGGGGTCTCCTTAACAAACCGTCAATTCAATTAACTATTGTAGTATCATGCATCAACCTAAGTTTCATAGCATAAGCTCAATACGGAAATCAAATTGAAAGTATAAGACAATAAGTGATTCAAAATGTATATTAAAATGTATCCTTTCCGGAAATATATAACTCATTAATTAATCAATCTTAGGAGACAGAAGCAAAACAGGTAAAGGAAAATTCATACGAAGCTATTAACAATGTTGGCTTTCTTGATTTATTATTAGAATCAAGAAAGCCAACATTGTCAATAGCTTTGTATGCTTGGCCTACTGTTTTGGCTTCATCGCTTATTACAGAAATGGCATGGTTGTTCTTCCCTAATAAATCCCTACCAACCGCCATCCCTAATCATTTCAGGAAAAAACGAAATTTCTATTAGTAATATATATATATATATATATATATATATATATATATATATATATATATATATATATATTATTACATATGTTATTAAATTGAGTTAAAGATTGAGTTGTGTGGGATTAAAGTAAAAGTTATATTTGATCGACTAATATTAATATTTTTTTCAAACAATATTTTTTATAGGACGAAAAATATCTGCAAATGTAATAATTATGTTCATAATTACTTAGTTATAAAATTCAAATTATTTAAACAAAAACAAAAAGATGATAGTCGAACTCATGTTTCCTTTCTCTCTAATGATGTGAATGAGGATTGGTCCTTTCCCTAGCATGATTTTCACGTGTTTCCATAGATTAGACCGATATAGTACAATCCTAACTCTTCAAATAGACAAGTCCCAAGTTTTTGGGGCACACCCTACTATCTATATATATGGGTTTATTTTCCAAAATATGGCAAATTTTGGAATTTTTCTCAAAATATTGTTACTTTTTTTATCATGTTCCCGAAATAGAGTAACTCTACTTTGGCAAAGTAGAGTCTCATTTTTTTTCAATAAAATATTTAAATTCTACTTTTTTCATTTTTTTTTTTTTAAAATTTATTTATAAATTTTAATTTTATAATTTTCTAATAATAGTAATTCATAAACATTTTTTTTTTATAATTTTCATAATATAGATTATATTTATTATTAATTATTATTATACTTATATTATATTTAACAAAGTGATGTAAAAATCAATTGAAATTATAATACATTATAATATAGTATAATTTGCTGGGATACAAAGGAGATTGCAGGACCAGAATTCTAGAAAGCTAGAGGAGTTGGAGATTTCGCTTAAGAATGAATTAAATGATATTTTGGAGCAGGAGGAAATTTTTTGGCTTCAAAAGTCTCGGATCACCTGGCTTCATGAAGGAGAACGTAATACGAGATTTTTCCATACGTCGACCATTATACGGAGACGACGAAATAGGATTGAGAAACCGAAATTAGAGGATGGTCTTTGGTGTGAAGATCAGAATTGTTTGAAAGAAGCTGCTCGGGGCTTCTATGTGACATTATACTCACAAGAAGCATGCTTACCTTCCCGACCGTCAGAGTGGAATTTTCCTCCAATTTCTCATCGAGACATTCAGGAGATGTTTGATAGTGGGAAACTTGCTCCCGGTCTCAATGATGCATTGATCTGTTTGATGCCTAAAGGGGAAACACCATAAATTTTGAGCCAATTTCGACCCATTTCAGTTTGCAATGTTCTAGTTAAGGTGGTGTTGAAGATTCTAGCGAACATATTGAAACTACTTATGACTATCTTGACAGGAGAGGCACAGGCTAGTTTCATTCCTGGAAGATCAACTATTGATAATGTGGTGGTAGCTCAAGAACTACTCCACTCGTTGAGGAAGAAGAAGGGTCGCAAAGGAAGCTTCATTCCGAAAGTCGATCTCGAGAAGGCTTACGATAGAGTCGACTGGACTTTTTTGAGAGAAGTCTTGAAATTTATTGGTTTTAAGTCTACATGGATAGAGCTGATTATGGAGTGTATTTCAACGACAAGGCTGGCGGTATGTTGGAATGGAGAGGCACCGACACCGTTTTATCCGTCACGAGGCTTGCGACAGGGAGATCCCTTATCTCCCTACCTTTTTTTCTTGTGTATGGAGGTTTTGAGCCAGAATATTAGTCGATCAGTTGAAGCAAAACAATGGGTTCCGGTAACTGTGAGTAAAGGTGGCTTGAAATTGTCCGATATCTTTTTTGCAGATGACTTGCTACTGTTAGGGGAAGCGTCATTTTCTCAGGCACGGTTGATGGAATTTATATTAGGACAACTCTGTGGTTACTCCGGTCAGAGAGTAAATAGAAACAAATCAAGGATTTGGTTTTCTCCTAATACTCCGTCATATCTCCCGGAGTTCTATCTGTTCTAAATTTTCTATTCCATCAACCTCCAATCTTGGTACATACTTGGGAGTCCCATTGTTTCATGGAAGACCGACAAGGATGTTCCAATATCTGATTGATAGAGCAAAACGTAAAATCGCGTCTTGGAAACTGAAATGTCTGTCCCGAGCAGCCCGACTCACTCTGCTGAAATCTACCTTAATGGCGCTGCCCATCTATGTAATGCAGACTATCCGGGTACTAACTACTGAGGTGAGCCAATTGGAACGACTAGGGAGAGATTTCTTCTGGGGTTCTACATGCGAGAAGCGTGTCATGCACACAATGGCATAGAACAAAATATGCCAGCCAAAGAAGCTTGGAGGTTTAGGGGTTCCGAACCTCCGTCATATGAATACATCCCTCCTGTCCAAACTGCTCTGGAAGATGGTGATCCAGGAGGATAATATTAGCAGCCGGGTCTTGACTTCTAAATATGGAGGTTGGAAGACTATTGTGGAAGGAAAATTACACAAGAATTGTTCATATATTTGGAGGAGCTTATTATATGTTGCAAACTGGTTCTCAAAGGGCATACGTTGGGAGGTGAAGGATGGATCTTCCATTTCATTTTGGCTAGACCCGTGGCTGTTAGGGGAACCGCTTTTGGCTTGGGCGACCAGGCCAATCCGAGTGGAGCAGAGAAGCTTGCAGGTGAAAGATTATTGGAGGACAGGTCAAGGATGGATGATAGAATATTTACAGCAATTTTTACCCTCTGAGATATGCAATGCACTAGGGCAGGTTCGAGTCTTAGAGAATTAAACAACCAAAGGCAGAGCTAGATGGATACTAACTCAGCACGGAGAATTCTCCACTGGCTCTATCCGACAACTTATGACAAGTCAATCTCTTGCACAAAACGTCCCATGGAGAAGGGTTTGGAAATTCAAAGGTCCCTTGAGGGCATCATTAGCAATGTGGTCATCACGGCATGGAGTTCTTCCTACCACTGCTCCCTGCTTGCCGATTCTGTCGATGGACCAATGATTCATTATTACATGTGCTGAGGGACTGCCCGTTAGTGGCAGCAGTATGGTGCAAAATTTTGTCCAGCAGGGAGTGGGCTATTTTTAGTGAACCAAATGACGTGCAGACGTGGATTATGTTCAATCTGTACAGTAGGAGTAGCATTAGATCTGTTGGTAAGTTTTGGCCTTATGTTTTTAGGCAATTCATCCATGAATTATGGTGTAATTACAATGCTAGAAACCATAATTATCCACATTTTTTGGAGGATCCGTATGCCCTGGCTAAGAGAAGCTTAACCAAGGTTGTGGAACTACTCTTAGCTTGGGCATAGGATCTGTTTTTGGCACTGGTGTGCTCTCCTATCTTTGTATAGCTTTCTTATTTCAATGGAAATCTAACCCCGGTTTATACCAAAAATTTATAAATTTTGTCACATTAGAAACATAAAAACTTCAAATTTTAAAATGTAAATATATATATAATATTTTATTAAATTAAACGTGATTCTTCGTGAGAAGATATAAACACGAGAAGGATGAAATTCAATTAGTAGTAGTCTCATATTGATGGTCAAATTTTTGAGTCCCCAAAAAACCTCAAAATTTTAATATATATATACATATATTTGTGAGTGTAAGCATTTACTTAAATTGAACGCTGGTTATTTAGATAAATGATTAAGCAATTTTTTATGAGATACTAACTCTTTAAAATAAAACATATTACTTTTACAACTATAGGTAAGACAAATTTATTACTTATTTGTTTTTATTCATAATTTTTTTTTTTTTTTTTTTTTTTTTGGTAAGTTGTTTTTATTCATAATTAATCAGCTTTTAATGTGATATAAGTCTAATTTATTATTAGTCTTATGGACTAACCTCTTATTCAACTAAAATATGACGTTTTAAAGTGTCGAGTTTAAAGTATTGAAAAAGATTAAAAGACATTTAATTAATTTCACCTCAATACAAAAATAAAATTTCAACAAAATCAAAATTAAATAATGTCATATTTAAACACTCATATATTAAGAATGGACATATTTATATGAAATATATATATATATATATATATATATATATATATATACAATGTTGTATAATATTATTATGTTTGAACAACATTTGAAAATATATGGTCTTGATTTCGAATTAAATATTTTTGAATTGTCAATCTTGTAATTAGACATTATTATATATTAATGTTTTTTCTAATTAATTGACGTTATAAGTATGTCAGTCAAAGATGTAAAATATAAAACAAAATTCTTAGTTAAAATGCCTTGTTCACTTTAAAATGTCCAGTTTAAAGTATTGATAAAAATCGAAAGACATTTAATTAATTCCTCCTCAATACAAAATATAACTTTTGTAAAGAAAAATTTATATTTGAATCCCTTAACTATTTTACTTCGTCTTATGTCTTAACTTTTTTAGAATTTGATCCTATAATAATTGTCATTATTCCTAATTGGTCATATATCTTAACTATATTATTTATTTACAGAGAGAGTGTTTATTTCTTTGTATTGTTTTTGTTTTAAATTTTGATACTTTTGTTGCTTCCAACTATTTCTTATCACTCTAAACAATATAAAATATTGGGTAAAGGATTTTTTTTAACATCTAAACTATCCCAAAATCCAAGTTTAGCACCTAAACTATTTTCGTCGCCCTAGTGACACTCAATCTTTTAAAACATCCAGAACTTGTCCTTCCGTCCAATTTTTCCGTTAGGTTAATAATTTTCCGGACAGGGGTATTTTTGTCCGCCCACAAGACTGCACGCTCTTTTTTTTTTGCCAATAAAAAGTGATATATGTGGGAAATAAGAAACCAAAAATCAATTGGCTTTCGACTCAAATAGAGAAACAATCTTTCCCTCTTTTTTCTCTTGTATTCTTCCACAAAATCAATGCCCAGAAACTGTAGCAAATTCAGAGTAATAAACAATGCCCAGAAACTGCAATCCATTATTACCAGTAGTTGAATGATTCCAAACTATGTTTTCTCAATCCAATCAACAAACCAACCTAATCTTACTCTATTTTCCTGAATAATTTTGAATCTCTCCAATCAAAAGACAAAAGAAGACATAAACAAGAAAAGACAACAACTTTGAAGGTGAGTTTTAAAATGGACATCATATTAGTGAAGATAGAACAATGATTCGCGGTGAAACAGCTTAAAAGAAATGCAGAAGTTTAAAAAAAGTTGGAGTCTTTGAGACTTCAAATCTAAACATACATATTGATGTTGCTTCCAATTGTAAACCCATAAAGCAAATAAAATTAACCCAAAAAAAGGAAAAAGAAAAAGTCAATTGTAGTTTCAACAACAAATTCCCGAACCTTAATGATTCACTATCAAACTCCTTTCACTTGATGTGAGCTTCTTTTCCTCACCACCTTGATGTGATGCAATCAAGAGATGGCGGTTGTAATAAAGAATAAGGATTTAAGAACTGGAAACCCACTTAGAGCTTTGCAAGTTGGTGCAGACAGAAAACCCATATAATGGTAATTAAGAATCGATCGGAACCGACGCTGGTTCTTCTCTTGAATTATTTGATTTGCTCAAATATGCAACACCAAACAATGGAGGAGCAACGCAGGTGGTTTTAGAGTCAAGGTCTTTATCGTTGCCCTTCTTTTTTACTGTTGTCGTCGTTGTCATCACTGTCGACGCAGACCGCATGCCGCCGGCACTGCTGTTGTGGAAGAAGAAGAATAATAATGGTTTGTTTCAAAATTACAAATTACCCTTTATAAAAAATTAAGAATTTTTTTAACAATGGAAAAAAATGCCCCTGCCCAAACAGTTAAAATAGAGCATTTAACAGAAAATTATTGACCTAACGGCCAAATTTAATTAGTAGCACTTTGGGGACGTTTTGAAACTTCGAGTGTCATTATGGCGACAAAAATAGTTTAGGTGCTAAACTTGTATTTGAGGATAGTTTAGGTGTTAGAAAAAATCTTTACCCTAAAATATTTTAGTAATTTGTTTCTCTTCAATTTTAATTTTTTTTTTTAGAAAAAAAATTATAAGTGACAAGAAATACATAACTCAAATAGTAACTTCGTGTTGAATTCATAAATTTTGTCACATTAGAAACATAAAAACTTCAAAATTTATATATATATATATATATAATATTTAATTAAGTTAAACGTGATTCATCATGAGAAGATATAAGCGCGAGAAGAGTGTAATTTAATTAGTAGTAGTCTTATATTGATGGTCAAATTTTTTAGTCCCAAAAAACCTCAAAATTCCAATATATATATATATATATATATTTATATATATATATATATATATATATATATATATATATATATCGTGAGTTTAAGCATTTACTTAAGTTGAACGTGGGTTATTTAGATAAATGATTAATTTTTAAAATTTAAAAATGTAGGGTAAATTATCCCGGTAACACCTCAACTTTTCTAGATTCTGGATTTTGCACCTAAACTTTTTTTTCCAACTTTTGCTTTCCAACTAAAAAAATCACCTAATTTGCACATTCGTCCAAAACTTCCGTCCAACTTTAGATTCCGTCCAATTTTGAAGGGCATTTCCGTCTTTTAATATTTAGGAAATTTTTTAATTTTTTTAGGGTTATTTTTTATTCCAATTTTTAGGGGCATTTCTGTCTTTTTATATTTATGAATTTTTTAAAAAACTTTTTAGTGGGTTTCAACCACCAACCATTTGCTAGTTTTATTTATTATCTTTCCAGAGATTTTTGTTTTATAAAAAAAAATTAATTATCGCAGTTTATAGGATTCAAACCCCAAATTGCACGGTTAGAGTGTGCACGCTTTGCCACTAGATCGGTGTCCAGATTTTATTATTTTTTACTGGAGTTTTATTTATTATCTTTAAGGAGTTTAAAGCGTGTACACTTTTAGTTTGGGTTCGAATCTTGTCAGCTTCGAAAATTAATTTTTTTAAAAAAAAAATCTCCTTAAAGATAATAAATAAAACTCCTGTAAAAAATAATAAAATTTAGGACAGTGGTCTAGTGGCAGAGCGTGCACACTCTAACTTTGCGATTCGTTTATTTACGGAATTTTTGGACGGAAGGTGCAAATTAGGTGATTTTTTTTAGTTGGAGTACAAAAGCTAGCAAAAAAAAAGTTGAGGTGTTATCGGGATAATTTACACTTTTATATATTTTTAATGTCTTTATAAAAAATTTAATATAATTATCATTTTTATTTTTTTTTAAAAAAAATACAAATGTTATTTTAAATTAAAGTATACTTAGACATTGTTGTAAGCGATCTTGCATGATCTAACCCATTTTGAAGACTTCTAGTAATATTCCACAAAATAGTGATATAGTATGACAAATTTTCTTAAGTTAAATATATTTGTCCAAATATATGACATTTTTTTTTTTGTAACTGGGATTATATATTGCTATATAATAAAGGATGTACAAACTACCAATCAGGTAGACAAAAGAATTACAAATGGCCAAACTACCTAACCCTTCCTCCTATTCAAAAGAAGTACAATCTCCAAAGTTTTGGTAAGAGCTTGCTTTACAATAATAGCACTAGGGGGTGATGCCATATCCTGAAATATGATGTGGTTCCGCCAAAACCAGTTCTCCTGCAACACTTGCCAGAAGAGATACTTCCAAATCTTATAAATCCCTAACCTTGAACTTTGGGAGATATTAGCTTGAATCCACTCCATCGGACAATTATATGACTAGAACTCAGGCCAAAACCTTCCAGGCAGTACTCCTTCCCATACTTTACGGGACAGCTCGCAATCACGTACCGCATGCGGTGTTGTCTCCTCCGAAACACCGCAAATTTCACAGGATGGTGAATCTACAATCTGCCTTAACCACAAAGCAAACTCCTAGTTTTCAGTCTATCTTGTGTTGTTAGCCATAGAGTAAAGGAACTCCTTACAAGTCCAACGAATTTCCAAATCTATGTCTAGATGTTATCCTCAGCCCCCATATCTGCTGAAATTATGAGATCATAAGCTGAACTGGTCGTAAAAACTCCTTTCGGCGATGGTGTCCACCGCACTTGGGTAGACGAGCTGCGACCCCGCTCCCAGCAGATGCCCTTTCCAAGCGGTTCATAACCATATCTTATACTCCTCCATATGAAGGAACTCCCGGTCTTGGTGGACTCCCTTAGTCCCCCGTCACTTACCTTATACTTCGTCGTAACACCACCGACCAAAGGGATTCCCTTTGTGTAATTACTCTCCAGGCCGGCTTCACAAGTAAGACCCAGTTCGTGTCCCGCAACCTGCGCAGTCCCAGTCCCCCTTTCTCCTTTGGTTTACATACTTGATCCCAAGATATGACATGAGTAGACCTCTTTAGTGTAGTATCACCCCATAGGAAATTACGGCTAAGTCTTTCCAAACCCTCTAGCACTCGATTTGGAATCTTGCATACATTCATCACATAGCTAGGGATTGTAGAGGTTACCGACTGAATAAGGAGTAACCGAGCAGCCCGTGACAACAATCTATGTTGCCAGCCTCCTAGCTTGCCATTAACTCTGTCGATCAAATACTGAAAGTTTTTTGTTCCGATTCTCCCATGGAAGAGGGGAATACCCAAATACTTCCCCAGGTCACTAGTAGAAGCTATCCCGAAATTAACAGAGATATTTTTCCTTGTGCTTAACGGGGTATTTGGAGAATGCCATATCCGTGATTTGGAGCTACTGACCTTCCGCCCTGATTCATTACAAAACAGTTGTAACACCTCCATCATAACTTGTGCTTGATTCACGGATGCCTCGCCGAATAACAGTAGATCATCGGAAAAAAAAAGATGGGATATCGGTTTCGCTGATCTCACTGCTACACATGGTTTCCAGCCACCTTTCTCCACAGCCCTCGTAATACCATGTCCGAGGGTCTCCATACAAAGCACAAACAAGTAAGGGGAGAGGGGATCGCCCTGACGCAACCCTCTCCCTGGCTTAAACTCCTGCAGAGGCCTCCCATTCCATAGTATAGATAGATTGGTAGATGTTATGCAGCTTATGATAACACTAATCGGCTTGGTACTGAGCCCAACCGACTTCATAATCTCCTGGAGGAAACCTCAATCTACTTTGTCGTAAGCCTTTTCCAAGTTTATTTTTACCAACATCGCTCCTCGCTTACCTTTCCTCCTATGGAGGGAATGTATCATCTCCTGTGCGATAATAATGTTATCGGAGGCCTGTCTACCCGGGATGAAGCTGGTCTACTCCACTCCCACTAAATCACTAATAACTGGTTTCAGCCGATTAGCAATAACCTTAATCACTACATTACTAAGACAAATCGACCGGAACCGAGCAATAGTTTCCGGCCGAGACTGTTTGAAGAAGACATATCAAGGATCTATTCATACTTTCTGGTACAACCCCTTTTGAGAAGACATCCCTCACAAACTTAATTACATCCTCCCCTACCCAAGCCCAGTGTTTTTGAAAGAAGCTCGTCGGTATACCATCTTGCCCTGGTGCCTTCGAAGCTCCCAACTGGAAAACAGCCTTTTTGATCTCACTGTCAAACAGTTCTCTGTTAACCCACTGTAAAGCTGCCTCGCCTGGTCATGGGAAGCCCCAATTCTGAGCATTAAAACTTACATTAGGGTCTCTAGTATATAGTTGTTGATAGAATGAAAGTGCTTGACTCTCCAATATTCCTTCATCCATACACCATTGGCCATCATCTATTTTCAACTGCCCTATATGATTGTGTCGTCTTCTTGCAACTACACTGGCATGAAAGTAGCGTGTATTACGCTCCCCCCGACTGATCCATTTAACTCTTGCCTTCTGCTTCCAATATACCTCTTCCTAGGTGAGAATATCATTCGGTTCCCCCATTAATTTCTGCTCAAGTTTCTCCAACGAACGAGTAGGTTTCGAGTTCAAGCATATTTGAACTCCCCTCAACCGCGCTAGGCATCTCTTTTTCCTTACAAAAATGTTCCCAAATGTTTCACCATTCCATTTCATAATCCTATTTTTAAAATTTTGCATGACCACCTCCAAACACTGACCCTCCCGATCCTAGCATTCTTCTACCGCCTTGCTGAATTCTGGATGACCATGTCAGGCTTCCAAGTACCGAAAACCATTAAAACCGGGCTTCCGATGCCATGACAACCCGTCCGGGCACAAAGGATGATGGTCCGAGGTTGTGCGAGTCAAGTGTTTCACATAAGCCCTTTCGAACGTATGATGTCATTGAATATTACACCATGCTCTATCAATACGTTCCCAGATACTGGTTGTCCCTTGCCTACAATTCGTCCACGTATACTGGGGACCCCGAAAACCCAGGTCCAATAACCGAAAGGAACTAATAGCATCCCTTAACTTACTCGCCTGAGCTTGATTAATTTTCCTGCCACCACACTTATCTCAGCTATCTATACATTGGTTAAAGTCTCCTATAATAAGCCATGGAACTTGGATAATAGCTCCTAGTTCCTGAAGATAACACCACAAATCCGCTCTCCATAAGGGGTTAGGGGATGCATAAATCACCGAGAGAAGCCACCTCGGTTCATTACCAATTCCCACCACCACAGTTAGCGCTTGGTCATTACCCGAAATTACCTCAATTTCCACTTGAGACTTATCCCAGAACAACCAAATTCCTCTTGCAAATCCCACTGCCTCCACCGCAGTTGCATCGGTAAGATGCAACTTCTCAATAATACCCGCAGCTTTACTACTATGTACACTGACCTCCAGTTAAGCAAAAATTGAAGGTTTATGAGTATTTAACAATTCCAATACATGCATCCTTTTAGTCGGAGACCCAATTCCCTAAAAATTCGAAACGATCATATTAATCATTAAACAAGAAGAAATTAGGAGTTACCTCCCATCACCTCCATGGGGAAATTGCCCCCCCACAGACAGCTGACTACCCCATGCTGCTTGGTCCGATGTCCCAGTTGCCTCTACTCATGTTCTCTCTCGCATGTGCGCCTCGGCTCCCTCCAGAAACATCAACCTCCATTTCTCTAGTAGCCTTCGACTAAGAGCAGTCCGGTGTGGTGGGCACCAACTTCATAGGAACATAATCATTATGAATTTTTTACCCCATAATGTTTAATCCTTCTTTCGAATTGGAGCGGTTGGTACCATGTTTTTGGATATTTTGTTGGCTCTCGGGAATAGCCTTGGATGGGCCAGAGACCCCTTTCATTTTATTTGGCACCTCAGCAACCGAGGACATGGACCTCATATTACCCGAATCCCATTTTTGACTTCCTGGCACAACCGATGAGACCAAACTAGCTTTCCCTTTATTTTGTTTATTGGGTCTTCTCTCATGTGCCAGGCTGCTAAATTACATGGGCCCGGTAAACCACGGATTTTTTGTTTAAGGGCCTCTATATTGTCCATGATGTCATCTTCTTCATAAATATTTCCTAGGACGGCAAGTTTTGAGCCGCTCCCATGTTGTACCTACTCTGTATGTTTACCCGGATTACGAGGGACACTCCCTGCACTCGGCCGACTTCCTCGATTTCTCTGCACTACCTTGGGTGTTGTGCTCACTTGGCGCCAAATTTCCTCTCCGCTACCCTCCGACCTCCTGGCCGCTTGTTCCTGGTCCAGTTGGTGGTTTAGTCTCTGGTTTGCCTCCGATATGGGGGCTTTATACTGCATTCTTTTCCGATGCAACTGTTGTTTCTTCCTCACATACGCAAGTAACATCCATGGGCCAAACGGACTGGTCGGACCCTTCTGTTCTTAAACCTCTCTTCATCACCCCTCACCTCGTTAGGGGATGCACTGCATGATCCTTCCGGAGGAGAAGGTTGTAGCTTTGGGCATGCAGCTACGTTGTGCCCGTATTGTCCACACCGATAACATATACGATGAAAACCTTCATACTCCACTGTTAAGACCCTACCCAAAATCATTAGTGTGGGTTTTAGTGGCTTATTAAGATCCACTTCTACACAAATTCTGGCGAAATTACCCCTTACTACATCTGTGGAAGTCGTATCAACCCTCACTACATCTGTGGAAGTCATATCAACCCTCACAGTCGGATCAATGGAGTTCCCCATCTTCATGAGCAACTTCTCCTTGAATAATTCAACCGGGATTTTTGGTACCCTTACCCATATTAGCACTGATGGATTAATAGGACCATCTGGCGTGAAGTTAGGTCTCCATTTCATGATGGCAAGATAGCTTCCCAGTACCATCCATGGGCTACCCTCCGGAACCCTCAAGTAATCCTCCTTGGAATAGAACCTTGCTATAACAAAACCCTTAGCCATGTCCACCAGCTCACATCCTAGTTCTAAACTCCATAATCTACGCAGTCTCGGCTCCAATACCTTGAAGTTTAGTGACCTACCCAGTATCTTAACTATTAATGCCCTCCTCCACGGCTGCCATAGTTCCCGATATTCCTCCCATGATATGTCCACTATAGGGCAATGTTCCGGATCCACTTCCACCGATGGGACTTGAATCACCTCAGCTATAGTAAGATCATTGGTGTAGTCTTCCTCACCGTCTCCTGTGTAAATCTCCAATTTCCTGCTCATGCCTTGAACAACCTCAGCAAAGGTGTGTTGAGCCCATGTCGTCCCAACCCCATTCTCTATATCGTGTTGAACATTTGTCATTTCGTTGTCTGCACACTCGCCATGCACATCACGCTTGTGTTTCTTGAAGCTATGTTGCAAAAGGTCTTCCTCTTCCGCAGATGGCCGATCACCGTGAGAGTTCTCGGTTACGCTAGTCATCTCGGAAATTCTCCTAACTCAATTTCAGCACGCTAAGCTAACTAAGGAAATTACTGCGAAGGTCAAAATAATACATATAAAGAAAAGGAAGGAAGTGAGGAAGTGAGGAAGTGAGGAAGACTGATCAAAAACATCCATCCACATTAATTTGGGACCATAAAGAATTAAACGAGAATGTTCATTGGTTGAGCGATGGAATCTCTTAATATATGACATATTTGGATAAAATGAAACGAGATAATAGGTGATATGATTTAAATGTTTATATATATATATATATATATATATATATATATATATATATATATATATTTAAATTTAATAATTTTTCGTTCATGTATATTTTTAATAATAAAATTAATTATAAGACAATTTTTAAGAATAAGTAATTCAGTAATTTTATTTATAAAAAATTCATCAATTCAAGAAAATAATACCTTAAAAAAAACATACAAAAGTTCTTGGATGTAACTAATAAATGTTTTGTATAAAAAAAAAAGTGTTTTTTTGGTAAAAATTGAAAATTACTTTTCCTTGGCTTAGGCCCACAAAAGCAGATGGGTTTAATTTTTTATATAAATATTTTGATTTCTATGTAAAATTTATTTTGTATATATTGTAATCCATTACCATTTTTTTTAAAAAAAAAAAAAATAAACTACCGAGATGACACTTAAACTTGTGTGGGCATGACCGTTTTGTATCTGTACTATTTTTGTCAACAAACTGATACCTCAACAATGCAAGCTTTGCTGCAAGTTCTCCGACCACTAGACTATTATAATTTATATTAATTTTTTTTGTAAAATAAAATATTTATAGTATATATAAGTCAATCCCAACTCACCACTCCAAAAACCTTCTTCCTCATTCTTCCTCAAACGCTTCTGCAGTTTCTCTCTTTATTTCTACAAATTCTTCCTCAAATCGAGAAACCTAAAACCTCTAACCATGAACTAAGATGAATTAGAATCTGAATTTCGATTAAATTCATGCTCTAATTCTCAAAATTTTCATCTTTAATCATGAAATTTATGGTTTCCTTTGTCTTCGCCTCAATTTTCTCCGTCAATCAGCCCCACCAATATGAAGACTTCAGATGCCTTCTTTCACCACCCCCGTCATCTGGATTTAATCGTTTGTTAGACCAACTGGTTCAGATCGAGGTCAACAGAATGGCTCAACCGAAAAATCTGTCGGGGTCGAAATCTGTCATCGAGTCTATGCCTACAATCCCAATCGCCCGCAACCCAAAGTTATTCCCCCAAGAAACACCATAGATTTCGAGTGTCTTTCTCTTGTTCGAAGGTGAGAAGAAGAGAGAAGAAAAGAGATGGAGAATTTTCTGAATGGAGCATCCGAGAATAATCAATTAATGCGTTTTGATATCAATTTTCATTTTGTTTTTTAAATTGAGACCTAAACCTGATTTAATTATTTAGTTTGGCTTAGGTTACCGAGTGTAGGATTCACAATAGGTAGGTTTAGCAGCGAAAGAAAAGGAGGAGGAAGTGTTGGAGAAGAAAGAGAATTGCTAGTAGTGTACACAAATATACTATAAATATTTTAATTTCAACAAAAAATAACATAAGTTATTATAGTCTGGTGGTAAACATATTGTAATACCAAAAAATTTTAAGATTTTTAAAAATTTTAAAAAAAAATTAAAAGTTCAGATGTCATTGCAGTAATTTACCCTAAAAATAAATAAAATCTTTGTGCAGATATAGTTCGACAACACTGGCACATGGCTGGGCGATCTCTAGGTCAGTTGGGTAATATACAATCTGATATTAAGTCAACTCTTCTTGCATGCTGCTAAAGTGGGAGACTTACCTAAAAAATTAAAGGAAGCTAGAAGAATGGTTGCTTCGCTAGAGGGTCAGCGGAACTGTGAGGCAAAATTGGAGACGGCACATGCAAAGCTCAATGAGCTTTTGCGTATTGAGCAGGAGCACTGGAGGGTTCGTTCCAAGTCACATTGGCTAAAGGATGGTGATCGAAATACATCCTATTTTCATCATCATGCCTCACACTGAAAAAGAAGGAACTCTATCATGGCGCTCAAGAATGATGAAGGAATTCGAGTTACAAAGCAGTCGGACATTTTTGGAGTGGCACAATCTTACTTTAAAGAGCTCTTTTCATCATCACAAGGGTCTATTAATTTTGACTGTATCTTTGAGGGGGTTGCTTTTAACTCACTTACTGAGATGGAACAACAGAATTTACTGAGGCCTTATTCTCCTACAGAAGTGGAATCTATTTTTAAAGAAATGCACCCATCCATAGCTCCTGGACCTGACGGTTTCCATGCTGCTTTTTATCAGAACTATTGGCATATTGTGGGGAAGGATATTACTGAAATTGTATTGGGTTGTTTGCGGGGGGATTTAAATGTGGGAGATTTGAATGATGCTTGTATTGTTTTAATTCCTAAGATAAAGTCGACTGAGTCCATGAACGATTTTCGACCTATTAGTCTTTGTAATGTTATTTACAAGGCTGTCTCGAAGATTATTGTGCACCGAATGAAGCTTGTACTGTCTCATCTTGTCAATCCTGCTCAAAGTGCTTTTGTGAGTAATAGGTTGATTACCGATAATATTATTGTGGCTACTGAAGGTTTCCATTGGTTGAAAAATGGTCTAGGGGGAAAGAAGGAGAACATGTTTGCAATCAAGGCTGACATGTCCAAATCTTATGATCGCATTGAATGGAAATATATTGACTAGATATTACATAAAATGGGATTTTCGGATCTTTTCGGCTTTTAATTATGCAATGTGTTTCTACAGTATCATTCCAAATTCTTATAAATGGGTCGTTGTCTACTAGATTTAAACCCTCAAGAGGTCTACGACAAGGGGACCCCTTGTTACCTTATTTATTTATCCTATGTGTTGAAGGCTTATCTTGTTTAATAAATAAGGCGGTCACGGATGGGGATAGGAAAGGGTTACAAATGGGCAGATGTGCTCCCATCATCTCCCACAATTTTTTTTGTTGATGACTGTTTATTGTTCATGCAAGATGTTGGTGACTGTACAGGGGTCCTATCTCGGATTCTATCTCTCTATGAAACTGCCTCTGGTCAGAAAATTAACTACCATAAATCTTCTATTGTTTACTCGAAATACACCGCTGTGAGCAGACAGAATGCCATAACGACTCTTCTGAATATGAAGGAAGCGGATGGTTTAGGGCTTTATCTAGGTATGTCGTATGTGTTTGGAGGGGCTAAAAAGAATGTGTTTTCTTTTCTCTCTAATCGTTTATGGAAAAAGACCCATGGGTGGAAAGAGAAATTCCTTTCTAAAGGGGGTAAAGAGATACTTGTAAAATCCGTATTGCAAGCTATCCCAAATTATTTGATGTCTTTATACTGTATACCTAAGGATATTATTGCAGAACTAGTCCGTTATATTAGACTTTTTTGTGGGGTTCTGGTACAAATAATGGTATGCCTTGGATCAGCTGGGATTTCATGTGCCGCAAGAAGATTGATGGGGGTTTGGGATTTAAAGATCTGGAGATGTTTAATTCTGCGATGCTTGCAAAACAAGGTTGGCGCATACTTCGATATCCAAACTCATTCGCTGCCCAGGTACTAAAAGGTAGATATTTCCCAACTGGTGATTTCTTAAATGCTACACCGGGACGGTCTCCCTCCTATTTATGGCGATCTGTCATCCATGGACGGGTACTATTGAAGAAGGGACTTCGTTGGAGAATTGGGGATGGAAAAATGGTGCATGCGTTAACAGATCAATGGTTAAATGCTACTCCTTATTTTAAAATTACTACCTCAACGTGTTTTCTGAATGATAGCCTTATGGTTTCGGATCTCATTGGTCATGGTTGCTGGAGAAAACAATTGGTGGAATCCCTCTTTTCAAAACGAGATGCTGAGTTGATTCTAGCCACGTCGCTTAGTCCCACGGGTGGTAAGGACCTATTGCTTTGGCACTATACCCCTCATGGCTCTTTTACAGTGGCCTCAACTTACACTTTGGCTTACTCTGAGAAACAACGGCAACAAAACATTGCCACTGGCTCCCAGAATACCTCGACATGGTCTCTGATTTGGCAATTGTTTGTTCCCCCTAAGATTCAACACTTTGTTTAGCGGGTGTGTAATCGATCCCTTCCTGTGAAAATGAATTTACAGCGGCGTGGTGTGCAAATGAATCTGTCCTGTTCACGGTGTGGTCACCTTTCGGAGAGTGATTGCCATGTCTTCTTTGAGTGCCCTTATGCAAGGACGATATAGAGGCTCTCAGGGATTTCTCTATCTATTGTTTTTGCACGAGCTGCAGACTGGCTGGATTAATTGCACCTAATCTATAGTTATGAGATGGTTGATGCGGGTATAACAGCGAGATTGGTCATTATTTTGTGGCAGATCTGGAATTCCAGGAATGCTAATATTTTCCAAGGTAGGGATATTCCGCCTTTGATAGTAGTTAAAGAGGGCTTGGTACTGCTAGATGATTATCACCTGTGTCATACGGATACCCCTATGTCTCGGACTGTGGTGAGAGATAGTGCTAGATCCTGGCAGCCGCCTCCGTGGGGTTGGGGGATGCTGAACGTAGACGCTGCCTTTAAAGAGGGAGATGCTGGATACGATTTTGTAGTAAGAGATGATCACGGGAAGCTGTTGTTGGCTGGTGTAGGACGGTTGGTGACTGTTGTTTCAGCGCAACATGCTGAGATAATGGGGCTTTGGCGGAGCTACGCGATTTCTATTCAAGATCTACATATGGATTTGGTGTTGGAATCTGATTGTCAGGTGGTCGTCAACGATTTAAATGACCCATCACCTGGTTTGTCCCCCTTAGGGCCCTGATGGATGGCTGTAAATCATTGTTACGGGATTCATCTTTTCATATTCTTGTTAATTTTTGTCCTAGATTAGCAAATAGAGCAGCTCATGAGCTTGCAAAGATAGGAATTGGTTTGGCTACTGATGTTACTTGGGCACATGTTGTGCCACCGTCGGTTGCTTGGTTTGTTACATTCTGAATAGCACGTTGCCAAATAATGAGATTATTTTCTTTCAAAAAAAAAAAAAAATAATTTAGGTGAATTAAATAAAATTAAATACATAAATAACATTTCAAACAACAACAAAACTATTTATGTATATCTTTAAAATTTCTCAATAAACTTCATTTATAAGAAGAGTTTAAATTTATTTTAATAACGATGTTAACACATAGAAATTTCAAATAAAATTTTAAAAATTAATTAATTAATTAATAGAAAATCAGAGCTAAATTTAAAAGTAATTCTTCTTTAGAGGTTAAAAAGGAAGAGCGAGAAAAGAAGAAAAGAATAGTTAATTTCATCTCATTTTTTATATTGTTTATGTGTTGATAAATAAACGTAATTTATTAAAAAAGTCTTATAGCAATTTTAGTTATGATACAAGAAATTATGAGTTGTTGAGAAGTGAATTTAAAAAGGGAACAACGTTGTCCCTCTTAAAAAATAAAATAAAGTATCTCCACCTAAAACGACGTCGTTCTACTAATTATATCGGAACAAATCGGAGCATTGATTAAACTAATTCAACGACGGTTATTTAACCATAGTTTTAACCTATCTATATATATTTGTTATACACCATTTTTCTACAATAAGAAGTAGCGGCCCTTTCTCTCTCTACCTTTCATTCTCTCTATGTGGTTGTATATTCAAACTGATTTTTGCACTCCGACATGCTATTTTTCCTGATTAATTGTTTTCTTTTAGTTTCGTTGCTCTGTAAATAATAGTGAGTCGAGTTTCTCACTGTTGGTTTTGCATTGTGTAGCGACGTGGTTGTTTTAGGACTGGATTTTGTCCAAGTTCCGTTAGTCTTGAATTCTTGTTGAGATTCTTGATATTAATCGGTTAGATCTATATTTTGTAAGGTTATTTTTGAGGTAATTTATGTTGTACATTTTCCGGTGAAAGTAGAACATCTCTGTTGTATTCTTCAACTTGTTTATAGTGCAGTGAGTCTTTTGTTTGAGGCTCAACGTGGATGTACATGATTTCATTTTTTGGTGAAATCGGGGAACCACGGTAAATCCGGTGTTGTTATTTTCGTTTTTTTCTGGTTATTTTTTGTACTTTTCCAAAACTTTATGTTACACAATCTTGGACAAACAGTAAAAGGAATTTCGTTCCGACATTTTTAAATCTCAAAGAAAAAATCACAGTAAAAGGATTTAGATATTCTAACAGTGGTATCAAAGCTTGGTTTTGTATTCTAATAGTGAGTTTTGTGTTTACTGTTTTTCTTCAAAATTGCTTACGTCTATTTTATAATATTCGTGATTCGTGTTGTGAGTTTTGTGAGTACATTAGGGTTTGTTTGTCATATCTAATAGTTTAGACTCTTTCAGACGGATCTTATGGGTTCTAACAGGATTGAGATCTCCCAATTTGATGGGAAGATCGATTTCCAGAGTTGGAAAAAGAAAATGAGAGCACTACTCTCACATTTTAAAGTGGTATATGAACTAGAACCAGATCTGGAAAGATGGCCAAAGGAACTGGCCGCAAAGAAAGACGAAATAAACGATGAAGCATACAACCTGTTTATTCTTAACCTGGCAGATCCAGTTCTACGCAAGGTTGATGACACCGAAAATGCACTGTAATTATGGAGTAAGTTGGAAAAATTCCCCCTCTGTGACGAATATTGCCTTTGTAAAATGTTCACTATTTGCTTTTAAATTGAACCTAACTAAAACAATTTACGAAAATATTGATGAACTCTTAAAATTAAATTTACTATTAAAAGGAACAGAACATGAAGTTGATTCCACAAGCCTTGTTGTGATATTATTAAATGTCATTCCTGATGAATATAGTGTTGTTAAAAATTTTGTATGATATACTGGTATTACACTTTCATTTGACTTAAGGCAAGAGAATCTAAGTAAAAATTAAAAGAAATACCAGTAGTGGATTGTTTGTAAAAACTAAACCAGAAAACCATAACAACAATGATTTTAAACCTAAAGAAACCAGAAAATGCTATTATTGTAATAAACCTGGACATTTAAGGAAAAATTGTTATTCTTGGCTTAAGAAACAAAAACAGTCTAATAATGAAGGATAATCCCAAACAGTAAGTGAAAATAACATTTCGAAGTACTTGTTTTATCTAAATTTAGAAACTGCAATGATTGGATAATAGATTTAGGAAGTTCTTTCAACCTTGTGTCCTAATAGAGATCGGTTTCAGGATTATAAAATAATAGAATCTGAATTTGTTTTTATGGGAAATGATAATATTTGCATGATTCATGGAATAGGAAATATTCCTTTAACTCTAGAAAATAGTAACATTGTCCTTCTAACAAATGTAAGACATATCCCGAACCTTAAAAGAAATTTAATCTTTGATGGTGTCCTTGAAAATAGAATAAATCTGGATATCTTGAAATTGTTAGAAATAATAAAGTAATAGCATGTGCCAAAAAGATTAACAGCTTGTATGTATTATGTGGTAAATATTCCGGTATTACTAACCTTGCAACACCTGTAATTAAGTCACAAGCAAATGTTACAAAATGGCATTTAAGACCCGATCATATGAGTCAAAAAGGCATGGAAGTCCTTGGGCAAAAAGGACAATTTGGTAAGGAATCTCTATCTCCTTTGGAATTTTGTGAAATATGTGTGTTAGGAAAACAACATAGATTATGTTTTAAACCTAGAATACACTTGGAAAAACATAAAATTGAATATGTGCATGTTGATTTATGGGGTCCTGAAAGAATTAGTACATGGTAACTGCATATATTTTTTGTCTATAATAGATGACTGTAGTAGGAAAGTTCGGGTCTATTTACTTAGAACCAAAGATGAAACCCTAGAAAAATTCAAGGACTGGAAAATCCTTGTAGAAAATCAATCAAGATACTGTGAAAGTATTAAGAACTAATAGAGGGTTAGAATTATGTAATGAAGAATTTGATAAATATTGTAGTGACCATGGAATACAAAGACATAGGACAGTGAGAATGACCCCGCAACAAAATGGGGTTGTTGAAAGAATGAATAGAACCATCTTAGAAAAGGTTAGATGTCTCCTATTTACTTTGGGTTAAATAAACCCTTATGGGGGAAGCATTGAGTACAGTTGTATACCTCATAAATAGAAGTCCCTCAAATGCCCTAAAATTCAAATCACCCCAAGAATTTTGGACAAATAGGGTTCCAAGCTTAGATCACCTTAGAATTTTTGGGTGTTCTACATATGCACACACAAGGGATGGAACACTTGACCCCGGATCCATTAAATGTGTTTTTCTAGGATATGAACCTAGGACAAAGGGGTATAGACTTTGGGATAGACAATCACTAGGAATTAAAGTCAAAATATCTAGGGATGTTGTCTTTGATGAGTCTAGTTTTCCTTGCAAATCTAGCACCACACCTAATCGTGATGATCTCATACTTAGTGAAGACAATACTAGTAGTGAAAATGTTACTACTACACAAATTGAGGTGGAGCATATACCTCAATTGATTGAGACTTAAGAAACACAAGTTGAACCAAACATAGAAGCAGAAGAAGACGAAGGAGAAACATTAGAAAAATCTCAAGAAGAGGTACTTAGGTTATACCAACTTGCAAGGGATAGACGTAGAAGAGAAATAAGACCTCCTTCTAGATACTCTTATGTTGATTTAGTATATATTGCACTTATTTCAGCCCATGAGGCAAAAATGATTGAACCAAATTATTATGAATCTGCTTGCAAATCTAAGGATAAAGATAAGTGGTTAGAAGCTATGGTAGATGAGATGAACTCCCTAAAACAAAACAACACTTGGTCTTTAGTTCCAAAACCATCAAATCAAAAAAAGTTCAGTATATCAAACAATAAATTTGTAAGTATGCATCTTGCTCCACATTTTATTGTAAGTAAAGAACAATGTCCAAAATTAGCATCGGATTACTTGAAAATGGAAAATGTGTCTTATGTTAAAGGTATTGGTTCAATTATGTATGCCATGATTAGTACTCGTCCCGATTTGTCATATGCTATATATTTACTTAGTCGTTTTATGTCTAATCCTGGAATTGAACATTGGACTGCTTTAAAATGGACTTTGAGATATATAAATGTTGGTCTTTGCTTTAATAAGTGTGATGATGATAAATTCAAATTGATTGGATATGTTGATTCCAATTTTGTTGGGGATAAAGATCATAGGAAATCAACTACTGCTTATTACTTTATGTTTGGTGAATGTTGTGTAAGTTGGAAATCACAATTGCAACCTATAATTACATTGTCTTCTTGAGAAGCTGAATATGTTGCATTTGTGTGATACTAGTAAGGAAGCAATTTGGCTTCAAGGATTGTTAGCTGAAATAAAGTTGGTTGATATTTGTACTACTATATTCTGTGATAGTCAAAGTGTCATACATTTAAGTAAAAATCTTGTATATCATGATAGGACTAAACATATTGATGTTAAGTATCACTATGTAAGGGAAATTGTCATGAATAAACTGTTGACTTACGGGAAAATAAAAACTGAAAATAACACGACTAACTTTGGGAATAAAATAGTCATTGTGAGTAAGTTTAAACATTGTTTGAACTTGTTAAATGTAAATTGATACTTTTTATTTTGTAGGTACCCGAGCCAATGATAGTATCAAAAGTACTCACTACACTATTAGTGTAATACCAACCCTAAGTAAGGGTAAATAAGGAAATTTATGAGTTATTATATTATAATAATAATAAATTAATAAGTCTTATTTATAAAGGGGAAAAAGGTAATTTCTAGAAACCCTAAAATTATTTCTGTCTCACGTTGGCGCTATGTAGGAAGTGAAGAAACGAGGAACAAAGAGAGAGCAATCTGTGGGTTTCCGATCGTCGGAAATAAATGAGTAAGTTAGGTTTCGTTCTTCCTAATTAAATTAGGCTATGGATTACCTTAGAGTTAAGAGTTTTATTGATTAATTTAGGTTGAATCATTCAAGTATTGGTTGTGATTTCGATTCCTTTTTTGTGCAATTAAGAGGTGAGTATGCCTTTCTAAAAGGGAAAAAAAAAAAAAATCTGATTTGCTGAGGTATTGAATTCATTATTATATGTTATGAACGTAATTTTCAATGCTGATTTGATTGTTTGGTGTTGGGTTGTTTGCATTTGATGGGATTTTATTAAAATTCTTTTCAGAGAATTTTGTTGTATAAAAAAAAAAAAAAAAAATTTTGCAAAAGGAAAACTCGATTTGATGAGAATTTTACCATTGGTTTGGAAACTTATTTCCTTAAGTTTTGTATATATATATATATATATATATATATATATATATATATATATATATATTTTTATATTTTGTTATGGATTGACTACATATTAAAAAAAAAAAAGAAAAACAGTTTGATAAGTTTTCGTTATTTCAAGTTATTCCAGAGCGTATTCGATTTTTTATAAATACTCTTTCAGTGAGGTTATGTGATTTCAAAAGAAATTCCAGAAACCTCCAAATTTTTATAGCTATATATATATATATATATATATTAATGCTTCTGGAATTTCAATGTTTTAATAGTATTACTTTTATTATTATTTTGTTAACTAAATGAGTTTCAGAATCTCTACGTTATATTTATATATATATATATATATATATATATATATATATATATATATATATATATATATATATGTATACTTTCAGTACTACTGAACTTCCTGTTTATTATTATTGTTATTATTTTATTTTTATTGTTATTAGTATTAACATTAATATTTTTATTATCATTGGAATTTGCTTTTGAGAAGGTGTCAATTTCTGGATATATGTGATACCTTTATTATTTTTACTATTTAGTTATTGTTTTAATAAAATTATTAAGTCTACTATAAGAATAGAAAGGTATAAGTTTTGACTCAAATTAGTTAGAAGTAAGTTGGGGGAACATATTAAGCATGATGAAAAAGCTTCACTGTTATAAGTTTTGGTCTGCCTAGCGGAATAAACAGTTAGGAATCAATATCGATTAAAACCAACTAAGGACTACTTACTTGAGCCTCATAAAAAGAAAGTGGAATTGAATTGGAATTCCTTTTATTTCTCTTATGTTGAAAAGAAGTTATGAGTTATAAAGCTTTGACTCTTCTATTGGAAGTTATATTTGAAATCTGGATTTTGTTATACTCTTAGTAAATTTGAGACTCTATTTTGAGATGTTGATTGTTTTCAAGATTTAAAAGTTTTGTTTCATTTAAATTTAAGTTCGGTTTATTCACTGGGTTTTACCTCATTCCCCTCCCTTTTATATCCTTTTTGTAGATACTAGTGAGGAAGAATAAGAAGATATGTGAGGAACTTGAGTTTTGAAAGATGAACTTTTATTTATTTGTTCATTTATTTAGTTGGAGTCAGGAACTCTATTTGGATTTAGTTTTGTTTCTTCTAATAAACTGGGGTTGCATCCCTAAACTCGTTATCCATTGTTGAAGTATTTTCTTTGATTGTTGGGATTATTTTTAGAATATCTATTTGAGACTATGAATTTCAGTTGATTGGTTGATATATTCTTGTGGAGAATATTTGGTTGATAATTGTTAAAAGACCTTATGTTATCAAGGGAAACCTTGAGGGCTTGGTCGTGTTACAATCCGGATTTGGGGCGTGACATTTTGAGTTATACTGGTTGGATTCAAGGTGGAGATTTTTGAGAAGTGAATCCAAAAAGGGAACGACGTCGCCCCTCTTAAAAAAATATATATCTCGCACCTAAAATGACGTCGTTCTACTTATTATATCGGAACAAATATGGAGTATTGATTATGCTAATCCAACGGCGTTTATTTAACCCTAATTTTAACATATATATATATATATATATATATATATATATATATATATATATATATATATATTATATAATATATATATAGTATACACCCTTTTTCCAGAATAAGAAGTGGTGTCTCATTTCTCTCTCTACCTCTCATTCTCTCTCGATGGCTGTATATTCAGACTGATTTTTGCACTCCGACTTGCTGATTTTTTCCAATTAATTGTTTTCTTTTAGTTTCGTTGCTCTGTAAATAATAGTGTGTAAATAATAGTGAGTCGAGTTTCTCATTGTTGGTTTTGCATTGTGTAGTGACGTAGTTTTTTTAGGACTGGACTTTGTCCAAGTTCGGTTAGTCTTGAATCCTTGTTGAGATTATTGATATTAATCGGTTAGATCTATATTTTGTCGGGTTATTTTTGAGGTAATTTCAGTTGTACATTTTCTGGAGAAAGGAGAACATCTTGGTTGTATTTTTCAACTTGTTTATAGTGTAGTGAGTCTCTTGTTTGAGGCTCAACATGGATGTACGTGATTTCACTTTTTGGTGAAATCGGGAACCACAGTAAATCTGGTGTTGTTATTTTTGTTTTTCTGTTCTGGTTATTTTTTGTGCATTTCCGAAACTTTATGTTACACAATCTTGGACAAATAGTAAAATAAATTTTGTTCCAACATTTTTAAATCTAAAAAAAAAAAAATCATAGTGAAACAATTTAGATATTCTAACATGAGTTTTATAAATATTAGAGTTGAAATGACTCAATTTTTTTTTTAAAAAAAATAATGATAAATAAACAAACACTTATTTCATTTATATATATAATAGTTATGTTTTTAAGTTAAGAAATTTAAAAAGTTTTATATTGAGCAAAAATTATGTGTTTTATACTTATTAATGATTTTTTTTATTAAAAACAAAGAAAGTCAAAGAATATTTAATTATTTTAATGAAAAACACATATAAATTTTTATATTTTTTTATATAATTTAGGTGTTTCAGTAAAAATAGTACCTAAATTATGGATGTTTGGTGAAATTGGTTTTATACAAAAGATGGATATAAAATAGTCCAATAACCAAAAGATAAGAAAAGAAAATAGACCAAAATAGAAATTAATCAATCATTCAAAACAAATTCGCACAAGAACTAGAGAATTAAAGTCCTAAATATTAATAGGTAGAGTGTTCAAATTCATCAAACAACATTCGGTATCATCTATCGTTGCGATTTGTCGGATACTCAGGCCGCATACTATGACGGCCAAATCTCAGCCATCAAAGAACTTGTCGCAAGAACAACAAAGCGTGTTTTTAGATTTCTAATCTAAAAACTTACATGTAGAGTTTTTGAAGATGAAATTTGAAAAAAGTAATTTGAACTATGTCGAACTGTCACCCTTCTCGAAGAACTGCAGCTATCAAGAGAAATATTGTCAAACATTGTGAGAACACTAACTGTTTTCTCTCAAGAGAGAAGACAGAGAGAACTACTCAAGTGATTCCACCAATATTAAGTCTATTTATAAATGTTGACATAATTTAATTATTAAAAATTTGACATAATTTTTAGATATTTTACATATTTCTTTATTATGAGGTATTAGCATATTTTAATACGTCAATAAATTATTATCTATTTTTATTTATTTCTATTTTATTTTATGGTTATTTATTATTAATTTTATAACAATATATATTTTTCATATTAAAAAAATTAAATTATTTTTACTTGTAATAAAAAAAATTAACGTGATATCTATTTATATTTTTTTCTTTAATATTTTTACAATAACTACTTTACGAATAATATTATTACTTAAAAATTTTATATTTTATTAAAAAAGTATAATATTTTTATATGTAACATACACATTTAAACAAATATTACATCAATTCCTTACCTATAAAAATCTACTTAAAATTATCCAAATATAGATTTGCCCAATGTAAATTTATTTAAAACAAACTTATTACAATCTTCATTTTGAATTTCATTTAAAATTTACCCTAATTTTGTCTAAACATAAATTGTTTGTAAAATTTTAATTGAAAAATGTGAAAAAAATTTTCTCAAAGAGAGTGTGGAGGGTGTTAAACCACCAAAGATATGCGGTCGAAAATGGCAAAAATGTCATCACCATATGTATATATATATATATATCGAGTTCGTGAATTTGTTTTTGTGGAAGCAGATGATTCTCTGTGGGGGGAAGCAGAATATACTTCAATTTCTGGCAAATTCTCGTTCGTACTGAATCAAAAGGAGGGTTTGAAGCATGGCTCTGCATTTCAGTAGCGCATGCTTCTTATGTAGCTCGCTGAGTCAAAGAAAAGGATTCAGAATCAGTGCATTTGGTGTGAAAACTGATGAGCAAGATAAGGTTAAATTGGGTGGTTCTGATTTGAAGGTCACAAAACTTGGTGTTGGAGCTTGGTCGTGGGGTGACACCAGCTACTGGAACAACTTCGAGTGGGATGGTAGGATTTCACTTCTTCTTTCTTTACTTTTAATTTATTCCTATTGGAATCCAAGTAGAAATCTAGATTTTGATCGTGTAAAAAATAAAAATAAAAATTTACACTACATTTGAGGATGGAATTGCAATAGATTTCATTTTTCTTTGTTTGTTGTATGTGAAAACTTTGATTCTGCGGCAGTTTTTTGTGGCCATTTTAAAGACCTGTAATCAACCATTTCTGTGAGTTCTTAGAAACAATTACGTGATTTCTTTTTGTCACTCCTATATTTTGTTTTATAGTCTCTGTTTTTTTGTCATTCAAAGAACGAAAGCTGTTCATTTACACAAAATCAGCAATAGCAGTAAGTGATAATGAAATGCTACTCTCTATGCCAATAAAACTAGTTCCTTTGATATGTGGCGAGTTGAATTATCGTCTTAGTTGCTATTATATCAATATATTTTGTTTCCTAAGGATTCTAGAATTTTTAGCTGTGTTTAGCAATGTTTCTATCATCTTGAATAGGCATTATACAAACTATAGATGTCAAAAGTTCCTTCTCTTGATAATGACCACTCATGTAATCTCCACATTTTCCTATTACTCCAAATTAAGTTCTAGAACTTCTGAGAAGTTAAGAGACACACTTTTTTGTTTTCTTAATCTTGTGGTGTGTTTACTTTGTTTCTCAGGTATTCTTGATGGTTCTTGTAAACTATTCACAAAATAAAGATGATAAATAGCTCATGTTATCTTCGAGTATTTGATATATAGCAACTGAAGTGCCTCAGGCTAAATAGTCAAGGTCATTCTTTCCTATATACATAATACACCCATGAGTTTGCATTTAAGGGTTCATTGGAAGGAGTTATAGATACATCAAAGAGATTTCCCTCTTTTAGTGCATTTGGGAAGTTCATTGGAAGGAATTCTAGATAAGTCTGTGAGATTTCGTCTTTGAATACATTTAGGAGTTAATTGGAAAGAATTCTAGATACATCCATGAAATTGCTCTCTGTGTGCATTTGGGTGTTCATTAGAATGAATTCTAGATACATCCATTTTAAAACTTGGCTTCCAAATGAGATAATTCCGATCTCCCTTTTCTGTCCTTGCATGTTATTTATTTGAATGTTCATTTTTTTGTAGGTGTATTAAAGCCTTTTTCCTTCATATCCTTTTTTATACACGTGCTTGTAATTATGGTTTTTCTTTTCTGCCATTTTTTTTTACATCATTTCTTCTAATGGTCAGTCTTACTTGGGGAAAATATGATAAACATTTTGTATCTGATGGTGACAGACAGAAAGATGAAGGCTGCAAAAGGAGCATTTGATACGAGTCTTGATTGTGGTATAACATTCATCGACACTGCTGAAGTTTATGGCTCAAGGGTGCAATTGCAGTTGATTTGATATTCTTTTTTGTTATTCTAAATGCACTGGATATTTGCAATCTTCTTTTAAGTTCATGATAATTACCAATATTTGATCATTAGTATTTTTATTTTCAGGCATCTTTTGGTGCAATAAATTCTGAAACACTGCTGGGAAGGTTAGTGACAAGTTTCTATGCTATTTTTCACCGTAAGAATTTATATCTTTTGCAGAATTGTTTTTGAAATTGAATAACTGCATTATTAAGGTTCATCAAGGAAAGGAAAGAGAAGGATCCAGATGTCGAAGTTGCTGTTGCTACCAAGTTTGCAGCATTACCATGGAGGTTTGGTCGCCAGAGTGTCATCTCTGCACTTAAGGAATCCCTTTGCCGTCTTGGACTATCTTCAGTTGATCTTTATCAGCTTCACTGGTCTGCTGTTTAGGCTCCCACTATTTATCCATGAATAACTCTCTTTAACACAATACATTAATTACTTTTTCTGAGGACCATTGCATTTCCTTCCCCTCCACTATTTATTCATGAATAGATTTGGTTAACCACCATCTATTGATTTTTTTCTCTGATTAAATTTTCAGGCCTGGAATATGGGGAAATGAAGGTTTGTTTTTTAATATAACCCTTCATTTATCATTTGGATGTAGAACCTATAAAATTTAGGATTGCAAGTTCTCACTGATCTTAGTTCACCCATAAAATGTTTTTCAGGATACATTGATGGACTTGGAGATGCAGTGGAACAAGGCCTTGTGAAGGCTGTGGGTGTATCTAATTATAATGGTAATTTCCTCCTTTTTTTTGGTCAAGTTTTATACCTTGAATCCCCAGATGATGTATTTTTCCTAATCTTCTGACGTTCTGATGGGCATGAATATCTTGATCATTTTAGCAACTGACTTAATTTTCCATCTTTCATCAGACATTGAAACTAGTTGCAAATGACATGTTTCTGATTTCAGAAAAGCGTCTTTGTGATGCATATGAGAAACTTAAAAAGAGAGGAATCCCACTTGCCTCAAATCAAGTAAACTACAGTCTAATATATCGTGCTCCTGAAGAAAAAGGTGTCAAGGCTGCTTGTGATGAGCTTGGTGTCACTCTAATTGCATATTCACCAATAGCACAAGGTGAAGTCTCCTTTCTTCAGTTCATAGTTTGTGCTCATCAGTATAGTATCATTTAATTTTCTTACATACATTAGATATTCTTGGAACTGTGTTCGCCATATAATTTTAAAATTTTAAGGGACTTGATGCTGAATATACAATATAATTTACTATATAAGTAAAATACTAATTGATAAAGGATGAGATATTTCTCCTTGTTTGATTAGATTGATATATACGCGGAAGCAACTATTGTGCCTGTACCATACTATATATCGATTTGAACTTATTTTGTCCAATAACTCTCAAATTCAAAATATTTTGTTGGTATAGAGATTCATTCACAGTTTCATTGCTCACAACAAAAAGAGGTCCCATAACTGATTTTGCAGAAATATGTTCTTAGTCTACCTTATTATGTACTCTATATCTGTATATCCAGAGAATAACTGGGAAATTTCTTTTCTACTCAGAATCCAATATGTTTATATCTACATCCTGAATGAGTAATGCTAATGATTTTCAGTTGTATCATATTCTATTCTTTTTGCTTTACTATTAATATCCATGTTTTAGACAATTTCCTATAATAAAATAGATATTAGATCCGTTCAAATGAACTTAATAGTCTTAATAAATGATTTAGATTTCTTATCTTCATTTTCTTGCCCATCTATACGTATATATATCTCTCTCCATTTTCTTTTGTTCCTTTTCACAGGCTTGGTTGTTGATTAGTTACTCTTGTTAAATGTGTGAGAGATGCAATAAAGACAATCAAAAGAATTATCACATAATGATATAATATTATATATATATATATATTTGAATAAGGCAAAATAGGAGTACATTGTTTTCCACAGAGGAGGTTAGTCAGATTCATTGCTCACTACTCTCGTATACTGTAGTTTGTGTACGGAGACGAGAAATTGTCATATTATTGGCTAAAGTTTTCTTCTTGTTTTCCCCTTTTTCCCATTTCATTTAGGCTTGTCTAGGTCAGTGTCTAAAGAGAAAACTGCTCTTTATATTTCTCTAGAGGTTTTCTGCAAAACATCTAGGAAGACTGTCCATGTTGGAGTTTGCTGATATTGATCAGAAAATTTGTTTTTATCCTGGACCTTTGGATGTCAATGAAATTTTACTTTCTAAAAGTTCTTTTATATGAAGGATTTTTCATGAGAACCTTAAATAAGAGCTTTGTGTCCTGGCAGGTGCACTGACAGGGAAGTATACTCCTGAAAATCCTCCAACTGGTCCTCGTGGCCGGATTTACACTCCTGAGTTCCTAACAAAAGTAAGTGGTTATTCTAGTTGTGAATAGTTGACTACTTTCAGGTTTAGTTAAAATTCTCAAGCTCTTGTCGGCTGTTGCGCAGCTACAACCATTGATAAACCGAATACAGGAGATAGGACAGAGCTACAATAAAACTCCAACACAGGTAGGCTCGTCAACAACATCGTGCACATATTTTTTACTTTTCTCATTTTTTATTTTGCAATTCCACAATCCGTTCATATTCTGCCCATACTCCTGTCAGCATCCAAAAACAAATTGGTTGGAAATTAAAGTAGTGGTCCTTCTTCAATCATCTTCATCAGTAGTTTTCAGCTAAATGCAATTTTGATTCCTTGGATCTACATCAGAGGGAAAAAAAGAAAAAAAAAAAAAAAAAACATTTCCAACATGTAATGGTCCAATCTGAGATTCTTTAATGATGTGGTACATTTCTTTATTTCCTTTCTCTGAAGGAACTCCATTTTCTTAATTAGTAAGACAAGATATGAGAAAGAAGCATGACATAGGTTCTCCATTTTCCTAGTTGGTTTGATTTCCCTTATTTAAGTGTCTCACATAGCTTGCCATGTGAGGAACTGAGTTCAAAACATACTAGATATGGCTTTATGTTGTATGTTGTAGTCTTGAGAGTCTCCTCCTACAGATCCCTCCCGAATCAGAATAAAAAAAAAAAAAAGGACAAGGTATGAGAAAGAAGCATGACATAGGCTAGCAAATAAGGAGGAAGATATTTTTCTGAGTTGGTTGATGCTATTATTATTATTCACACAGGTTGTTCTCAACTGGTTGATAGCTCAGGAAAATGTGGTACCCATTCCGGGGGCCAAAAATGCAGAACAAGCCAAGGAATTTGCGGGTGCTCTGGGCTGGAGACTCACTCAGGAAGAAATAGATGAACTTCGGTCTATGGCAAAAGAAATAACACCTGTTATAGGTTTTCCAGTTGAGAATATATAAGTTTGTTGCAGGCAGGGAGAGGATAATGTAAATACAAATATTGCTACTCTTTCTGTAAAGAAATTACTCAGTTTGATACTATGATTAAAAAAGAGATTTGTTTAAACTAGGAAACACAGCTCCAGTTGTTGGTTAACTTCATAGTTTCTCATTTTCTTTTTTTTTTTTTTTTTTTTTTGTTGTACTAAATCCGAAGTTATTTTTTTGACTAATTTAGATTATATTCATGGAATAGAGTTTAATTCTTATTCAAAAACTTTATTTTGAGTCTTTTTTTTTTTTTTTTTTTTTTTTAACTTTATTTTGAGTCTTATATGAGTATTGTACTTGTAATCTCATGTATTATGTGTAACATTTATAGCAAGCATAATCTTTGACTTGTATATTTTTAATAGTAAATTATTTTTTTTTTGTTAGATCCATTTGGTATTTAGAGTCATCAAGATTCTGACTAATCTAAATTTGGTTCAGATTGTGTCTTTAAAATTTAACTCTTACTCGGGAGAATGTATAACTCGACTCTTAATAGTAGATTATTAAACATATTACAATGGAGAGATGAGTATTAGTCTAATTTTTTTTATTCATCAATTTTTTTACTGTATTATTTTCTATTTTCTTTGTTAAGAAGATGTAGTTTAGTAAATAAAAGTTTCACTTATAACTTTGGAGGTTATGAGTTTAAAATAACGTAATATCAAAAAAAAAATGTCTTATATCTTTTAAAGATTTTTTATCTAAAAATAATAAAATTTAGTATTTTTAAAAAAAAATAATAATAAAAGTATTAAACTTTTATTTAAATAAAATAATAATAATCAATTTTTTGTAAAATAAAATAAAACAAAAACAACCTTCCTAAAATTAAAATTAAAATTAAAATAAAATAAAATTTATCAAATTTTTCTAAAAAAGACGATAAAAATGCAGAGTCAGCTTATAATACGTGGCAACAGGATATTGCAGAATTAGATCACACGATTTCAGTTCAGTGGCAAAGAAATTATTATATTTCCCCAGAGCTGAAGGTCGCAATCCGTTGGGACCCATATAGAAGATACAAACCAAAAAAAACACGCCACGTGTAAAGCTGAATGCTCTCACTCTGGAGTTGGAGGGCCCCACCCTAGCCAGTTGAAGGAATAGCCAGCGGGTCTGTTTCCCTTTGAAAAAGAGTTGATTTGTTGTTCCTTTCTTTCTGTGAATTGCAATTTGATGATTGATTCTTGCTTTTAATGCGTGAAGCACACATTGCTTTCGCGTTTTCTGGTGGTGGGTTGGCTTCCATTTCCATGATTCTTCTTCTTATTCTTCTTCCATTTCCCCATTTTTTACCAGTTAGTTCTTTCTGCTCCTTTTTCTTTAAAGTTTTGGTGGGTTTATCATACTTTTCTTTCTTTCTAATTCTTTCATGTGGGTTTGTCTGAATTCAGGAGTCCTTATCATAAATTAATGTAGAATTTTAGCATATTCTGTTTTTGCTTTGTGTTTCTCTCTCTCTATCTCTCTGTTTTTTTCTGCTAAGATATGATCTTTAATTTAGTCTCTGCTTTCTTCTTTTGGGAAGTGAATTGTTTTTTTTTTTTTTTGGAGCTCCAATTATTTTTATATTTCTTCTTGAGGAAAAAAAAAAAAAAAAAAAAAAAGAAAAAGAGTTTCTTTTTCTATGGTCTATGGACTTTCACTGTTTTCATTTTTTTATACTGTAAACCTTTTTATAAAAAATTATTATTATTTTTTATAATTTCTGTTTCTCTTTTTACTGAGCAGAAATTTTGAGCTATGAATCATAGCTTTCCTGATTGGAACATTGAAGCTGAACTTCCTGTACCTCATCAAAAGAAGCCCATTGGGTTAGTTCTTACTTAATTCTCTCTCTAGAAATGGTAGAAATAAAATTGCAGTTGGAATTCTTCATACAGATTTTGAAATGGAAAAATATTTGGTTTTTTTTTGCAAATACTACTACAGATTAGACCATGAGTTAGTAGAGCTCTTGTGGGAAAATGGGCAAGTGGTACTGCACAGCCAAACTCATAGAAAATCAGTAGTATATGATCCAATTGATTCTAGACAACATGATCAATCAACAATCCAAGTCACGGGTTCTTCTGGAAATCCCGCTACTTTGATTCATGATAATGATACAGTCTCCTGGATTAATTGCCAAATTGATGATGGTGGTGGTGGTGGTTGTGGTGAGGATGATGATAATGATCCATTTGAAAAGGAATTTTCCTCCAATTTTCTTCCTGAGATTCAGCTACCAAATCCAATTTCAATTCCAATTCCAAATCAAAAACAACTTCATCAACAATTTGCTAGTTTTCCTTCACCTCCGAAAGCAGATTTGGGATCTTCCAATATGCAGAAGCCAAATAATATGGTCATCACGAGTGAGGTTAGAGAGTATTCTATGAGAACAGTTGGTTCAAGTCATTGTGGCAGTAATCAAGTAGCTGTGGATCGGCCTGATACGAGTCGAGCTTCGAGTTGTGGTTTTGGTAATAATGGTTTGTCTGCAGCAGTTGTGAAGGATTATGGAGGCAAAAAAATGAGTTCCCAAAATGAGAAAGGAGAAAGAGAGACACATGAACAAGCGATTACATCGTCTTCAGGTGGATCTGGTACTAGTTTTGGCAGAACTTGTACTACTAATGATGGTTCCCTCAAGAGAAAAAACAGAGATGCAGAAGATTCAGAGTGCCAAAGTAAGGTAATTTTTGTCATCTGTTCCATATTCTTTCTAAAGCTCAGTAGTACAAGATAGAGGAGATTTCTCTCTCTCTCTCTCTATATATATATATATATATGAATGAACCAACTTGAAACTTGTAATTATTCTTGTATGTAGGCTGCAGTTTTGGAGTCAGCATCAAGAAAGAAACCGGCCTCAAAATCTGGGACAGTTGCCCGAAAGAGCCGAGCTGCAGAAGTCCACAATCTCTCGGAAAGGGTAGGATTCATTCATGGAGTGGATGAGATACAAATAATGTAAGGATAATTGAAATGACTTTATGTTCCTTATCTTCATGCAGAGACGAAGGGACAGAATCAATGAGAAGATGAAGGCTTTGCAGGAGCTCCTCCCTCACTCAAACAAGGTATGCCATTTTCTTGTGACTCTCGTTATGAACATCATATAAGAGTTTGGGTGAAACGTTCTTTACGTGCAAGAGATAGATTTTGTGTATGCAACCTGAGTCATAACAGTGGCTTGAATATTGGATGATCATCTTATAACTGCTTGTAACTTGCATTAAACATATTCCTAATCTTCTTATCCTATTTTCAATACCCAAAGTCTCCACTTTCTGCTTATGAATAATGCAATGTATTTGTATTTCTGCTTATGAATAACAGTATTACATTTTAGCAAGTAGAAATCACAATTTGTATTGAATACTCACCAGAAGCAGTTGAAACAGAAACCTTTGGAATTAAGGTTGTATTCTGGTTCTTTGTTTATGAAAAAGCCAAAAACTGGTGATCATGTTAAAAAATTTGAAAAGATTAATGAAACATGTCGAGACTAATACATCAATCATATGGTTGATGCTAAAGAATTACAGTTCCCCTAGTTTAATGGATTCATTTGCATCTATTTCCTCAGTCAGATAAAGCATCAATGCTGGATGAAGCAATAGAATACATGAAGTCACTTCAATTGCAACTTCAGGTATGTTGAATTGCATTATTATCAGAGGTTGTTGGGGGGGGGGGGAGTGGTGGGGGCTCATTGGCTGTCCTTTTAAAGTGTACAGACTTTGAAGTTATTGCTTCTTTACATATAATGTATATATATATATATATATGCCAGATGATGTGGATGGGAAGTGGAATGGCACCTTTGATGTTTCCTAGTTTTCAGCACTATATGTCCAGGTTAGGCATGGGAATCGGCCCACCAACACTGCCTTCGATCCCAAATCCAATGCATTTGCCAAGATTACCACTGGTTGATCAAACAATGACTGCAGCTACTCCACCAAATCAAGCTGCAGTTTGTCCCACCACAGTGATAAATTCCCTGAACTATCAGAATCAGTTACAGAATTCTTCTAACTTTTCCGAGCAGTATGCTAGTTACTTAGGATTCCACCAAATGCAGAACAATTCTCAGGTGATCTTTTATTTCATTTCAAGTTTGTATTTTCTTCAAGAAGAATACGAAACACATGCATTACTTGCTGATATGTATGTATATATGAAATTTCTCTTGCAGCCAATGAACATCTTTGGCTTTGGTTCCAACATGTCACAGCAGAACAGCAACTTAGCACCACCACCTAGCAATATTAATAATGGACTATCTGCTGGATGATGATCCAAGGCTGATGAACTGCATTATAGTTACAACTCCAAAAGGAAGATTAGCCGGAGCTGCTAATTAAGGTACAGACTCTGGCGACTAGGAACATACATATAATGAGCATTAGTCCAGGTTGAAGTCCAAAATGCCGACAATGGTCATGTCTCCATGTCCATGTTATTCATTTTACTTCCCATTAGAGTATATATATATATATATATTCTTTGCAAGTAAGTGTATACAAGGTAGCTGCATTTCTACTAAAACTCAATTCATAAATGCAGTTTTATGATCCCTCCTGCAAAAGGGACAGTGTTTACCATTGTAGTCAGGAACACTGTCAATCCAAAAACCCTGGAATTTCTATTACTTAATACAATAAGAAATTATCTTTTATCACCTGTAAACTCTAGCATGCTCTTTTTTGCTCTGATTTTTATATGATGGTATTGTTCTGATTCTACATTAGGGATGTAATAACATTACAGGATGTGTATCTCCAGGGTATATTAGTCATTTTAATCATGTCATGAATTTGAAATGCTGGTGTCTACAAATAATTGGGAAATTTTCATTATTCAGGAGACCATGCACCATATTTGGTTCTGACTGGAGCAAACAACTCCTTTGATGGTAGGGAAAGAAAAACACGGTATTCATTCATTAGTGCATTTATAGTGAAGCTGTCTACAATATACATACATACATATATATATATATATATATATATATATATGAGGTTTCTCAATTTTTTTTTTTTTTTTTTTGTTGGGAGGAACAGCTCGTGTCCAAATAGTAATCATGGAAGAGAAGAAAGATATAGAAATATTAATACTAATGGTGATATTCAATAGTGGCTTTCATACATCTTAGACAAAATAAATAAACCATTCATTACTTTCTTGATATCTCTTAAAGTTAAATAAGGTATCGAATTCAAATCTTGTGTAAAATTAAAGAAATAGATATCTCGAGAATTTATCTTTCTTAAATTCTAAATTAATAAGACTAGATAATACATGGTGATTAATGATATCATTAGTAGTATTATTTTCTCTTCCAATTAATGTGACCTTAAATTTCTGTACAAAGTACAAACAGCTGTATCTTTAAACTGCATTTAATACACCAACAAAATATCTCCAGAAATCTCCAAAACCAGAACAGGAACTCTTAACTCACCGTTATCATCCATTCATCTATTGATTATCTGATAATTGTCAGGAACTCTTGACCAATTTGTATAACGTTTGGTCTAGTTGTTGGCTCTTTCTTATAAACTCTGATTGCTAGAGTGCAAGAAATACAATGTAGTGAATGTAAGTCTTTCAACTGAATCACCACGTAAATATTTGTGTCTCATATTCTTTTTCTTTATTTTTTCTTAATCTCTATTAAAATAAATTGAATTGCATCAAATCTTTTACTTTAAAATAATCAAACTCTTTTCATTTGGAATAACGGCATCTTGGCAGCCATCCATTATTTTCAACTCAAAGAAAGTATATGGAAGATAAAAAGATGTGGGAAACTCAATGGTGGAAACATGTTGGGCACACATTAGGAGTGATGGTTCCACAAGTTGGTTAGTAGAAAATCTAAGGAAAGAGTTGAGGAAATTGTATTTAATAGCATCCACTCAAAGGGGTGGATGGATAAATAAATACTATTGTTTCATCACATTGTTCCCATCTTTTTCTTTGACGTTTTTGGGTGGAGAAAAGACATGCCACTATATGTTTTTGTTTTGGACTTGGATTTCCTTTCAACCCTTTTTCATCGCTTATTTTTGAATTATTTCTCTCTCTATATCAATATATATATATATATATAAAATGAGATATTCTCGTCTCACATTAAAAGTTGTAATGAATGTGTAATAATATATAAAATTGGACTTTTGAGACTCATAATTTATTTATATATCTCTTTTGATACAATAAAGATAATACTACCTAATAGATCTTAAATGTTATTAAGCTCATAGTTACAGCACGAGCTTGCAAGTTATGACATATTTGGAGGACTAAATATATATTATTAAATTTATCAAAATTTTTTTTTTGGTTAATATAACGACTATATGTTAATAGTCATTTTAATGAATAAATAGACATAAGGATTAATTTCATAATTTTTAAAATTTTTTTAAACAAAAAAAATATAAATATCAGATTCTACCACATAAATTTGGGATAATTTACACTTTAAAAAAAAAAAATCAGATTCTACCATCATATATATTGATATTTTTCTTTCAATTAAAGTTTTGTAACTATTATTTATTAATTTTTTGCATTAAAAAATAATAATAATAGTTCACTATTTCAATTAAAAAAGACACATTGAATTTTATATATTTTTTAAAAAGTATAAAGTCTTATCATATATGACAAATGAAAACACTACAAAGATGCCCTTAAAATCAAATCATTTCTTGTCATGAATCATGATAAATAGATAGCAACACGATATAATATATACATATATATATATATATATTCTTATATCTGAATTTTGATAAGACTATATAAATTTAACATAATTTTATTTTAAAAATCAAATAAGTATATATATATATTACAAGGAATTAGTTATTATTATTGGTGATAAATAAGGATATTCACTATTTAATTTGAACAGAATATTTGAAATAGACTAAATTGTATTTTAGAATTTGGTTCAATTTTTTAAATAGTACTTTTTTTAAAAAAAAATTCAAAATTGAACCTAACAATAAAATTAAAGTTTAATTAAAAATATAAAATATTTATTATTAATATTATCATTTAGAAAAAAAAGTATATATATACACAATATAATCTAATATATATATATATATATTTTAAATGGGTGTAGAAAAAACAACAAAAATCACTATCAAACAAGAAAATCAAGGAAAAAGAAAGACTCCCAATTCCAGTGGAGCCAATTATTTATAGTTATCTAATCAAATCGATGTTTTTAGATATTATTATATTATTATATAAGAGGATTTGTTTTTTTACATATGAGGCTGGTGGGTGGCTTTTGGCCACAGATCATGAATAAATTCCAACCACTTATCATCATCCTCCTATTACTGTATATCTATCTGTTATTTATTTATTTATTTATTTTGTGTGTGTTTTAAAAGAGAAATTTTAAGGTGTATTTTGATTTATTTTTTACATAAGTAATTTTACTTTCTTTTTTAAAAAAAAAAAAAAATTGATAAAGAAAACTAAGTAAATTTTTTTATTATTATTTGGGTAAAAGTGTATTTTAAATATATATGGATCATACTAGAAATATATTTAAGTAACACGTAAATAATTATGATAGACAAGAATGAATATCTGTAAAAGTTCCATTAGCTTTAGGTACGAGTCAATAGTAGATCCTAGAAAAGGTAAGTCTAAGACATAGATTTCCTCTCTGTTTAAACCCTTCTAATACTTAAATTAGCAAATGAGTAAAGAAAGGATTCAAATATATTTAGATGAGTTTCGAATATAACGGAGAAGAGAACCAGTAAGAATGTAGAAAATTAAGTGTGCTTAAGTGTAATGATTTTCATCTGTCTTCTGTGTATGGAATTATCTTACTTATAGGAGACAAATTTGACTCTCGTTATTAGAGCTTTGATATTCGTGTTTGTCACGGCCAAAGGTTATAGTATTGCAGTTAACATTTTTCATGACGAGATTCTCGGTTTGCTATTGTTATTCACTCTCATGGCATATATCCATATTTGACACTCGATATTTTTATGTAAGGGGAATCAACAATTCTAGATCGTCAAAAACTTCAAGATTATTAAAGAATTTCAAAATTAATTCAGATGATTATTGTCCCATTTTCTCTATTGAATGTATGTTTAATTGATAGTGGAACTACGCAAATCATACTTAAAAATGAGAAATATTTTTCTCATTTGAATGTGGGAGAAATAAGTGCTACAACAATAAAAGGTAGTGCAAAACTTATTGAGGCTCCTGTCGAGCTAATATAATATTACTGGGAGTGACTATAACTGTTATTGTTAAAGCACTATTTTCTTCCAAGTCTTGAAAAGATTTATTGCGTTTTAAAGATCACTACTAGAAAAATTAGGATTTGCGACCGATTTGGCCGTCGCTATTTGCGATCGACAAGACCATCGCTACTTGTGACTATGGATATCATGTTGAGACTATGGAAGATAATGACCACGAATAATTGGGCATCACTAAAATAAATTATGGTAATAAGTCTTTCTTAGAAAAATTATGATATCTCCCTTTTGGCCTACATTACACTAATATTAATGCTATTGATGCACACATTTAGTAAACTAGAAGTTTACTAATCCATTATTTTAAAGATTTGGCATGATTGTTTGGGTGATTCAGGATTAATTATGATGCGAAAAATATTTGAGACTACACATGGTCATCCTTTGAAAAATCAAAGGATTTTGACTTCGATAAACTCTCATGTGTTGCATGTTCATAAGGAAAATTAATCTTAAGACAATCACATTAAAATGGGATTTGAAAGCCGAACATTTTTAAAACGAATTCATGGAGATATATGTCAATTGATTAATCCATCATTTGAACAATTTAGATATTATATGGTTTTAATCGATGCATCAATCTAATGGTCGCGTGTTTGTTATCAATTCGCAACCTGGTGTTTACAAGATTACTTGCCCAAATAATTAGCTTGAGAACACAATTTCCTGATAATCCTATTAAACGAATTCGTTTGAAAAATGTTGGTGAATTTTCTTCTCATGCATTTGATTCTTATTACATGTCGATAGGAATAATTGTTGAACATCCAATAGCTCATGCTCACACAAAAAATGGTTTAGTTGAATCATTTATCAAAAGGTTACAATCAATTGCTATACCATTATAAATTAAATCAAATATCCCCACAATAACTTGGGAGCATGCTATTTTACATGTTGCAACACTTGTGCATTTAAGGGCTTCAAGTTATAATAAAATTTCTCCATTAAATTTATGCAAGGCTTCTAATGGCCCTCGTGAAAATTATTCTATACAATTACATAAATCATTATATGGTTTTAAACAATTTGGACGCATGTGGTACAATCGTCTTAGTGAATTCAAGATATAAGAATGACCAAATTCGAACATGCGTTTTTATTAAGAATCGGAATTAGTTTTGTAATTCTTGCTATATATGTTGACGATATTAATCTTATTGAAACTTCAAAAGAGCTTGAAGACGTTATAGATTGTTTGAGGCAAGAATTTGAAGTTAAAGATTTCCGAAAAACCAAGTTTTATCTTGTGGTACAAATTGAACATCCGAAAGATGACTTTTTTGTTCATCAATCAACTTATACAACTAAAGTTTTGAAAAGATTTTTCATGGACAAAACACATTCATTAAGTATTCCAATGGTCATGAGGTCACTGGATGTAAATATAAATATCTTTAGACCTCGAGAAAATGATGAAGAACTACTTGGTTCCGAAGTACCATATTTGAATGCTATTGGTGCATTACTGTATCTTGAAAATAGCATTAGACCCGATATAGCATTTGCTATAAATCTATTATCAAGATTTAGTTCTTCGCAACACGTCAATATTGGAATGTTGTTAAACATGTCCTTAGATACCTCAAAGAAACTAATTAACCTTGGATTAATTTATTTAAGTAAATATGACTCAAAGTTAATTGGGTATGTCGATGCCAATTATCTTTTAGATTCGCATAAGGCACATTCTCAAACTAGCTATCTATTTACATATGGTAATACTTTTATAACATGGTGTTCTATAAATCAAACTATAGCAACTGCTTCTTCTAATCACGTTGAAATAGTAGTCATTCATGAAACAAGTTGTGAATGTGTTTGGTTGAGGTTAATAATTAATTATATTAGAGGGAGTTGTGTTTTATCCTCCGTAAGAGAGATTCTAAATCCTCAACATGAAGATAATGCAGCTTTTATAGTTCAGTTGAAAGGAGAATATATCAAAGGAGATATGACAAAACACATTTTATCGAAACTTTTCTTTACTCATAAATTTTAAAATAATGGTGAAACCGATGTGCTCCAAATTCGTTTATGTGATAATCTTGTAGATCTATTCATTAAGGTCATTCTGACTACAACTTTTAAAAAATTGAGATATAAAATTGGTTTGCATCGGTTCAAAGATCTCGAGAGTTCATCTCATCAAGGGGAGAAATTTGTGCACATAGAATAGTGTACTCTTTTTCCTTTACAAGAAATTTTTTTTTCCACTGGAATTTTATCTAGTAAGAATTTAGCAAGACATATTCATTATGTAGTGGATATCTAAAGGGAATGTTATGAATCCAGTAGATTCATTGAATTCGAAGATACATCGAATTTAGTAGATGTTCATCGAATAGTCTTGTTATCCTTTAATCCGAATATCAATGATGTTATTAATGCAAGGTAACACATATCACTTATGATACTTATCTCTAATCTCGAAATTTAGTAAAGTTTTAATGAGATATATTTCTTGTACAATAGATATTTAAAAAGAGTATTATAAATTTATTTATTATTTATTATGTAAATATCTATTGTAGACTCTTATATCATTTCTACTTCTTTACTGTCCAATCTCCATCTCTCTAATACAAGAATAATAACATCAATAAAATTACTTTCATTCTTTCTCTCTATCTTTGACTCTATTTTCTCCTTATTATTAGTTTTATAACAATATATATATATATTAATTATTAGATTTATATTAATTATTAGATTCGTTTACTTTCAACTTTCTCGAATATCCAAACAATGACTTTTTGTCAAGATAGAGTGTGTTTATTTTTATTTTTATTTTAAAAGTTTTATTTATTTATTTATTTTTTTTCAATTTGGAAAATTGGAAAAGGCCCAACCATTATTTCCTTTTTATCTCATTCTTCTACCTTCACTGGGCCTTATTCCTATATGGCCCAAAATGAGAATTGTTTTATTTATTTATTTATCTATTTTGTGTGAATAAAATCGAAAAAGAAAAGAAAGAATAATAATAATAAATATCTTTCAATGTAATTTATATGCACCGTTCTTAATATAATAGAAAAATGTATTATTTTTGGGGAATTCTATATGAATTCGACACCTATTATAAATGTTACCTAAATGTGATACATCGTCCCACATCAAAATGATAAATAAATGTGTAATGATATATAAGAATGAGTCTAGGTACTCATAGTCAACTCGGGGTATCCCTTTTGGTGCAGTGAGGACAACACCAAGGTGCTGCTAGGCCTATAGTCGCGGCTTGGGCCTACAGGTCGTCAACTCGGGGTATCTCTTTTGGTGCAGTAAGGACAACACCAAGTAGTTGATCGTGAGTGCTGTCAGACTTATAGTCGCAATTTGGGCCTACAGATCCAGATCGTGACACTAAAAGTTAAGATAAGAATTAAAGTCTTTTTTCGAATTAGATTTTGTGATCGCAATAGCAACCACATACCAACACCAAATTGGGAATAATCGAAACAGTAGTTTTAAAATAAAAAAAAAAAAAAAAAAAAACATAATTTATGTCTGTCTATGTATAGCAGTTTAATCAATCTTTTTTCCCTTTCAAATCTTAATTATGTCTGTCTATATATACGCCTGTTTGTTCCATCTGTTTTCTTTTCAAAATATCTATGCCATATTTTTCTTTTTACATTGATAATAAAGTTACATATATTATTTTTATTGTTATTATTATTTATTATTGAATTTTTTTTTTACATTATTTAATAAACATATATAATTGTTCTAATAAATAATTATATATAATTTTTTAAAAAAAAAAAAAATCTAAGGATAAGTCATTGAACTTATGAGACCAACACGTGATTCTCCTGCCACATCTACAACATTAATATGAACTGTTACAAACTAAGTTACATTTTTTAAAAAAATTCCCATATATATATATAAATTATTCACATTATTTTATTTTTGTAATTATATCGGATTAAAAAATATCAATAACACAAATATCTAATAACCACACATCTCAGCCATTAAAATAGGTGAGCTAATCATGACCTTACAAATAGGATAACTAACTTGAACTCCAAAATATCAGCCAATTCCGGCTTCCGTAGGATTCTGATTATATGTAACCCTAACACACACAAAAGTAATTGGTGGAAAATATTTTAATTTGGTTTATTTATTTATTTTAGAAATTCTAACTTCAGTGTGTCGAACTCATGACCTCCAGGTCATAAGTGAGGGGCTATCAACTACACCTTCTTGACAAATCTAATATTATTTATTAGGATTAGTTGATTAGCTGATTTTTTTATATATATAATTATTTAGTTTAAATTTGTAGATGTTAATTAATTAGGAACAATGGTATTTTTTATTTTTTTATTTTTTATTTTTTTGTAAATGATAAGCAACATAGAGAGTATTGAGAATTTCTCAAAAAGTTTAGTATGTAAACACAACACGCATGTGAGTTGGTAAGGAGGTCTCATGACTTAATTGAGATTAAAGGTTCAAACTCTAACTTTAAAATTTGGGACTAAAGCTTCCTCCTGCAAGGGACCAACCCGGCTCAAACAATGATTAGTTTGGACGTAGATTGATTTAAAGGTGCTCTCTCATAATTTGAGACACATCTAGGACACCTCGTGCCCTAAACAAGAAAAAAAAAAAGTTTAATATGTGACAACCACATATCGCAAACGTTAATTTTAAAAAAAAAATTCCATAAAGATTAAATCAAATAATCGTAAATAGTTATAGTATCAAATTTGTATTTGGACAACTATTAATTCATAGTTTATTCCTGACAATGTAGAATTGACCTTAAACATAAATCAAAATTGTAATTTCTTAAGACGTGTCTCTAGAATATTGTCTAATGCAATAATAAAATCAAATACATGACGATTTAATTAATTTTAAAATATAATATTGTTAAGTCAATATTTATGATTTTTTTTTTAAATGGTTAGAAAATTCCACAAATTCGACTAAAAAGGTAGATAAATAAAAAATAATAATTAAATGATTTAATTTTTTTTTAAACTATTGAAAAGGAGAGGAGGAAAAAGGAAAAAAAAAAAACATTTGGAGGAAAAGAAAGCAAAGTGGAAAAAAAAAAAAAAAAAAAAAGCATTATCTAGGAGAGAGGAAGGAAAAGGAGAGGAGTTTCCTACATGCGTGGTCGTGGCAAATCGGGAATGGTCAATTCTAAAAATTTAATTTTATTCATATTGTTTCCGTTAATTTGAGGTTACTTATAGATTTCAAGTCTCCATAATTCAGCAAAAAAAAAAAAAAAAAAAGTCTCCATCACAAATTTGGTCGGTGAACGGTTGGTGGATTCCTACCCGCAATTGTGTACTAGTTTTTGTCTCCTTTTAATTTCTATGACTAGGTTTTTTCTTTCTTTTTTTAAAATTTTTAATTTTTTATATATCAAATCAAATCTAATATTTATATATATATATATATATATATATTATAAATATATTTTTTAGTTGGTAATATGACTTATAAACTTGAAGAGTTCTAGACATAATAAAGATGAAAATGCCCAAAATTTCAAAAAATATATATTATATATATTCATTCAAATAAAAATAGAAAATTTTCAAGAAAATTCTATAGAATATTGTTTATGATACTTTTTAATTAATTAAACAAATTAATATTATTACTTTTTGATAAATTAAATCAATATTTATGACTTTTTTTTAAAAAAAATAAAAAATAAAAATTATAGTTTTTATAAATATATCCTAATTATATTTTTCATTGTTCTAAATAATTAAAGTATTTTAATTATTTTTCAATATAATTATTAAAATCATTATAAATAGAGTCCGAAGTACAAGTCATCTTGATATGTTCCACACCTTTTATATGTCACGTAAAATAAACCTCACATGATACTTTGTTTGAATGGTCATTTCACCACATATTTACACGAGCTTAGGTACTTCAGTACTTTAGAATAACAGTCGCATTATTGTGGTCATCTTCATACGGATTATTCAAAGCACACTCCCACACATAATGAATGAGCTAGTACACCATCTGTACTAGCCATTAATGCAAAAGTAAAAGGTGTCAACCGCTACGAGATCAAAGTCAAGACTGTCTTTGCAACGCCACATTGGTCGGTTCTTAATTGCCACTACCCTCCATTTCATACAAGTAAATCTTTGGAGCCCGATCAAAAGCTAACATAGGGGCTCGAATAGGAGCCCGCTCCATGACAAGGACACTAACTTACTGCTCCAAACATTCCTAGAGCGAGGTAGGTGAATCCAACCATACTCCAAGGACACAAGCAAAATTCACTATTGCGCAACGCCAAGGAGAGAAGAAAATAAGATCTTACAAATCTCATGTCCGAGCACCTCGCTCCACAGTCATGCCAACAAAGTGTAGAGTGCATAACATACCATTTATTACAAGGATCAAGGAGGTGGCCCCAGATTCCGTGTTGAAGCTCTCGACATTCTCACTTTACATGTAGAAGGCACGGTCCTTGGAGCACATGTTCCATTACAAATCGGCTATGAGTCTAGTAACCACTAGTCGGGCTATTCTTCATAGAGCCTCCCTCAACACCCTTACGAAGAAGGTTCTCAATGAGTTCACTACCTTGAATCTTGACTCCATCAAATCTTCCACTTCGTCCTCTAGAGTAGCTATTTGCCTCAACTGCTCTCTAAACTCCATCCTAATAGCACACAACTGACTCTCAGCCAAATGAATCTAATCGGCAACAACAGGGGCCACCTCCTTCGCATCCTAGCAAAGAGTCTTCAAAGTGCTAGGTTTATCCTCGGCCAGCTTGAGGGCTTCCTCGGTTGCTTGCATCTTGACCTTAGAAGCTTGAGCTTCTCCTCGAAGGCTTTCGAGTCCTCCTTCACCTTCTTTTGTAACTGGGCAAGATTAGTTCTATTCACCTCCCCATCAATAGCCATGTGGGCCAACATGAAAATGTAAGCATTAGCCTATGAAAAAATAACAAGTCAGAAGACAAAGGAATATAAATCAAAGTAAAAGGTGGCAGATGTAGGTGAAGTAACATACCTTGACCATCATGGCTCTAGCTTTGTTAGCCACCACTTCGACGACCTGGCCTTGGGTATCTCGAATAGATCCCCATTCATTCCATGGACAAGGGGCCTAACCCCACATACGACACCAAGGCACTGTCACTAAAGTTTAGCCCCCATGAGAGGAGGGGCACTCAGCTTGATCTCCCTCTCGCACCTCTCTTAGACCGCCCACCAATCAAATTCATGAGCTAACTAAGCCCCGTTGTAAAATGAGGTTGCCTAGGAACAGGCACCCCATAGATGGGGACCAACTCGTTGAAGTTAAGGATTCTAGTGATGATCGTTGGAGAGGAAGGACTAGCAACAAGTGGCAAAGTGATTTCCTTCGGAGGCACTAGAGCAACAAGTAACGAAATTCCAAAAGTTAGAAGGGAGACATGATCCAAGTCAATTGTATTTGAAGCCTCAACCGTCTTATCATGGACGACCTTCGTTCTCCTCTCTTTCGTCATCCTTAGTCCTTGGGTCGCGAAACCTCTTAGCTTTCTTCCTCCTCACAAGCGTAGCAGAGGAAGGAGAGGAGATGGCAGCAACAATAAGTGGACCATGGGCAGTACCTTTGGCCTATCCACAGTATGTCGGGGACAATGACATCAATAACATGGGTGAGATTCCCATCCCTTAAGCAACAAGGTGCTCTTGATTTTCCCACTTCTTAGCGATGCAAGGAGCGAGCACACTTGAGAAGTCCATGTCAACTTTCCAAGAGAAAAAAGTGAGTTAGTCAAGTAAAAAATTCTACAAGGCATAAGAAGAAATTAAAAATAAAAAATCTTAAGTCTCTAAGGTCCATGTACCCGAAGTGGAAACACACTTTGATGGACCTGTGCAACAATGACACTTGATGGAGAATACCCTCCCGAGGTGCAAAAGTAGGTCTTCCCCTTTGAACCCTAATTCTTTCCTCCTTACAATAGCACACAAGAGTAGCGCCTATTCCACACCACTCTAGGATACTCCACACCAATAGGTATTCAATGTGAAAGTAGCAAAGTTAGTTTGTTGGATCAGTGCCTAAAATAGAGTGCATGGCTCTCACGAAGTATTGTTCACTTTGGCTTTAAGGATCCGACACTCTTGCTCTCTCCCTAGCCTTCAAGAGTATTTACCAAGGGAGCAAAGGAAAATTGTTGTGGCACTCCATGTACACGAATTACTATAACCAGACCCCTTTATTTGGCGAGGGGTTGAAGAAAAAAACTTTATTCTTCCATGGGTGACATGACAAAGTATTGTTCTTCATCTTCAAAGTTGAAAAGTACTTAGCCAAAAGGTTTTTGGATGGCTCTAAGTACTTTGAAGTAGCGATAAAGGGCAGCAAAGCAAGTGATGACCCTTATAGAATTTGGGGGGAGGTGAGCGGTGATTGGGCTTTAATGTTCAAAAGTAAATTTACCATGGAAGGGTCTAAGGGAAAGTAGAGTCCATTTTAAAAGTGAGCCACCGACACTAGAATGTAATCGACATCCATTATACTAGTAGTTCTCTGTCCAAAAAGACCTAATAGTCAAGGCCCTCCAAGCCATAAGAAGAGTGCACTATACTCGCTCATCATTGGAGATACGATTGGGCCCTAAAACAAATACTTCCTCTTGGGGCCTAAAGTCCCACTCTCCTTACGTGTCATCAAGAGTAAACCTCCTATGGTACTTCGCTTGAATGGCCACATCACCACAGATTTACATGAGCCCAAGTACTTGAAGTAATAGCCGCATTACTCCAGTCCTCCTCATATGGATTATCCAAAGTGAAATCTCACACATAACGAATGAGCTAGTACACCATCGGTACCATCCATTAACATAGACACAAAAGGTCCCGACCAATACTATTCCGCCACAAGGCATGCTCACTACAAAATCAAAGTCGAGGTTGTCTAGAGTATCACATTGGTCAACTCCTAATTGTCACAACTCCCCATTTCATATAAGTAAGATAACTACAAATATAGAGGAATATAAGATGAAAGCTGTTCCATTCAAGCATACTAATTCTCTTTATACTCTTACTACATACACATCGGGTATATTCAAAAATCCATCTGAATATCCTTTAGACCTTAACTAAATCCTAACTTAACTTAACCATCGTGGAGTCTAGATAGAGTGAATCTCTATCCCACACTTATCTTTGCGGGAAACTTGGTCATCCCACATCCGAGAAGGACAAAGAAAGCTAACTAGTAAAGCTCCTAGTCAACCCTATTTGTTTACTTGCGACTCAAGTGACATTTTGATAACATTATAAACATTAATTTAATTAATAGTAACAATGTTAATTTTTGGATAAATTAAATCGATATATATTTTATGTTCACAAATAATAAGATATATGTTTTAACAAAATATAAAATAATTAATGTGTCTTTTAATTAAAAAAATTAAAATATTTTTTTTAACTGTACTATTTTTAATATAAATAATTAGTAAATATGAATTGTAAAATATTAATTATAGATATAGAAAAAGAAATAGAATACTATCTTTAAAAAAAATAAAAATTCTACACACTTGGGACCGACAATGGGAGTAATTATATAGGAAGCATTACTTACACGTGTGATATTTTTGGAAGTTGAATATCTTCACCGGAATCCTATATTTGTGGATTTCATATGTCACCTGATTTCTATTATCTCTGATTGGATTACAAATCAGAGTATATATATATTTATAAAAAAAATTAAAAATACCCACAAAAAAAATTAAAAAATTAAAAAATAAATAGTTAAGAAGTTTATCTTGACCCAAAAAAAAAAAAAAAAAAAAAATTTATCTTGATTACTTTTTGACATCACTCACTTTAATTTTTGTGGGAAGAGTTGAGTTATAAATAGAGAAAAAGTTGAAACCAATAATGCGAGCAAAAACAAGACACGTTTATATATATATATATATATATATTGGCTTTTGATATACAAGACAAATGCATTCAATTAAGAAAATGACAAATCAACCAAAATAGATATTTATATTGTTGATTTTGAATTCAAGATATTTAAGAAAGATATGAAAATAATTGTATTTTGAATCAATAAACATATAAAATGACAAAAATAAAAATAATTTAATAGGGATATTGTAAAAGTAATCAAATATTGAACAATTTTAATCAAAATAATTAATTTAAAAATTATGAATAAATAAATGGTGAATATATTTAAAATAAGAGATTTAAATCAAAACATGAACTAGATGTTGGGGGTATTAATCAAGTCCCACATCGAAAGATCGGATAAGAATTGAGTAGAATATAAGTATTTCTCTTACTACATTAATATGACATTTTTTGAAAAAGTGCTCAAGAACAAAACCGTGAGGCTTAAGTTCTAAAGCTGACAAAATAATGGAATGGCCCAACACCAAATATATAATTTTAAAATAAAGTTTCAGTAATTGATTTCATTGAAAAGTTGGCTTGACAATTTTAAATCGAAACATCATAGGAGAACGTCATTTCAATAAAGTTACTCGGTAAAAAAAAATAAAAGTAAAAAGACATTTAATAATACTTTATGATGTCATCATATATATATATATATATATATATATATATATATATATTTTTTTAATAATAAGGAAAAGTGAATGTAACATGATGTGGGAAGAGGTGATGCAAAAACCTAACTGTTTGTGTAATACAAGAATAGCATTACGTCATGGACACTTTTTAAAGTCGTCTTAATGGTTGGAAATGCTCCAACTCGGAAATACAAATTACAATATATATATATATATAATATGTATATATAAAAAATATTATAACAGTTTTTTATAAGACGATTTAATTTTTTCTTTTCTTTTAAAGTACTCATCATCTCTTGATTTGCATGAAATATATATATATATATATATATATTATTCATTAAATGCTTTTAGAATTTAGAATTTATTAATTTTTTTCTTTTTCTTTTTTAATTTTTCATCAAAATTTTACATTCTTTAAGAAATTATTAAAAATAATTTTTTAATAAAAATTAATATAATATATATATATATATATGTATAGACACTGAAATTTTATTTATATATTTAAATATATATTGAAGATATTGAAAGATTTTGTTCTTGGATGAATGACACATAACAAAATAATAGTCATTGATTGTTACTATCTTCATCTATAAATAAAGAAGAAGAGAACCATTCAAGTGACGTGGAAATCAAAGGTAAAATCAGTGGTGGTAGAGAAGAAAAGAAACTCCGACGATTCCCTTCGAGATCAAGCAAGCCTCAAGGCTCTCGAGAAGTCAAATCCATTCCGAGATCAAGTTCAAAGACCATCGAGATCAAACCCAAAAAGGCCTTCAGATCCACGACGAAAAGAATCGGCGGAGAAATACAAAGATTCGAGCCTAATATCAAATACATATTATTATCCGTGACATATATATTTTTGATTATTTATTTTGTAGATAATAATAATCGAAAAGAAAATTTTATTGTTCACAATATATTAACTATATAATATTAATTAAAAGAATATTGAGCAGGAATTTTTTTTTTTAAAATACTATCATAATTAAAGTTTTAAATAATAATAAAAAAAAAAAAACTCAAATATTAATTATGAATTCTTCCCCTCAAAAAAAAAATTTATTTATTCTTATTATTTAGCTAAAACCTAAATCATATAATTTAAGAGTTAATTTAACAAGATATTTCTTAGAAATGGAGCTCACCATATCTCCAAATATGAAGATTTTTAGAGAGATTGTCACAACAATTACATTTAAAGTTAGTTTCATTAAGGATTAATTTTTTTAATTTAGAATTATATATTTGATTAATTATATTTTTAGATTTAGTAAGAAGACTTAAGATTAAAATAAATACTATTTTCGTCTAAATTATAAATTAAATATAGATAAACGTTTGTAATTTGTAGTTTAATGATAAAGTAGAATGAATTTAAGGTAAACAACTTACGTTTGTTTGTAGATTTTGATAATTTCGAGATTGCTTATTTTAAATAAAGAATATTTTTAGATATATTATTATTTTAAATTGTATTTGTGAATTTATTGACAATATATTATTACTACTATTATTTTGATTTTCTTTGAAGTCATTTTATTGTATTTTTGGTTAATATAATTTTATTTACAAATATTATTAATAGAATTATTAAATTATTACAATTTATATTTTATTATTGAAAATATTGTTGATTCTTTATTCAAACTTTTTATTTTTGTCTAGAAATTATTTATTTATTAAATTTTTATCTTCTAAATTTTTGTTTTCTAATTTTAAAGTTTATTTTAAAAATAATTTTCATTATTATTATTATTATTATTATTATTATTATTTTGTTTCAATTATGTTTTCCATATTTTATTTTGTTAAATGTAAAATAAAATTTTGATTTAAGTTAGTTAGAAATGAGTTGGGAAACATGTTTCATATTTACAAGTTTTGAACCCATTGAACAGCTTAAAAAAACTCTATTATTATAACGCGATGAAAAATTAGAATCGCATTTGATTAAACTAACGAATAACTATGTTTCATTCAACCCATTAAAAAAGAATAAGTAATTTGGGTCAGGGATTATTTTCCCTTTTTGTTCTATTTGAAAATAATCTTTATGTACCTAGAATTTATGAAAGCAAAAAATATTCGTGATAAGTAAATACAAATATATATAAATTTTTAAAATTATAAAATTATTTAGTGAAAAATATAAAATACCTAAAGAAATAGTAATCAAATATATATACATTTTTTTTTTTTTTTTTTATTTTTAAAAAAAATTATAAAATTATTTAGTGACAAATATAAAATACCTAAAGAAATAGTAATGAAATATATATATATATATATATATATATATATATATATATATATTTTGTTTGTTTGTTTTCCGTTCTTATTTTCGTCTATTTTATTGTGAGAAACTAAAAAAAAAAAAAAAAAACCCAAGAAGAATTCAATTCAGACTGCACCACATGATTCACATCACAACTGGCATAGTCAATTATGTTCGAAAAGTCTCCTAATAATATTATTAGATTCTCTTCCTATTTTTTCTGTCTAAAAATTCAACTTTACCGACAATAAAAAAAAATATATATATATATATATATAAATGGTAAACTTTTGTACCAGTACTACTTCTGTCATTATTCAAATTCTGTCCAACTTTTAGGGATATTTTCGTCTTTTTATAGAAATATTTCTTTCTTTTGCTTTCGCTGGAATCGAACCGGAAACAGCAAGTTTTGTTGTCAAATCACTTACCAATAGACCATAATAATTTATATTAAATATTTTGTACAATAAAATATTTATGTATATATAAGTCAATCTCAACCCACCACTCTGAAAACTTTCTTCCTCATTTCTCCAGGTTCTCTCTCTATCTCTGCAAATTCTTCCTCAAATCTAGGAAACCTAAAACCTCTTAACATGACCCCGACCCCCAAATTCCCAATCATACCTTTCTCTCCCTCTACAAATTCCTAAAGCCCTCCGGTGAAAATGGAGAGAGGAAGCATATTGGAATCTATCGGATCAAAGATAATCGGAGTAATATCCCCGGTCTCAATCCGTATGTTCTTGGTAGTCCTGCTTGTCTATTCCACCACCACTTCTTCCTCTTCCTCCGCCGCATCCACAGTCCACACACCCGCCAATTTTGTTTACCTCGAGTTTTCTTATTCATCCACAAATTTGAGTTTTCTTATTCCCCTTCAGGCCAATCATTACAAAAACAAAATAGTAGAGTAGTAGAGTTTCCAAGAATGACAGAAAGTTGAAAAGTAAAGGTAGAATTTTGGAACAAAAACAACCAAAATAGGGTTTACTGATTCGGTAGTCTTTCAAAATCCTGTGTTGTTTTATGCAAAGAACAATAGAAAACAAATTTATATATTGCATATGTGAGCCCCCATCATAAGAGAGATGAGGGCTTCCAAAAATTGACGGGCAAGACCACTGAAAGTAGGATGGACTAGGCGATACCACTAGTCAGAAACTCGAAGGTGCTCTATTGGTAAGAGGTTTTAGGTTTCCTAGATTTAATGAAGAATTTGCAGAGATAGAGAGAGAAATTGGAGAAACGTTTGGGGTAAAATGAGGAAGAAGGTTTTCGGAGTGGTGGGTTGGAGTTGACTTATATATACTATAATATTTTATTTTACAAAAAAATTAATATAAATTATTATAGTTTAGTGGTAAATGACTTGCAAAGCTTGTTGTTGCGGGTTTGATTCCTAGTGATAGCAAAAAATTTTAAGTTGAGTTACGCATTGTAAATGCTTAAAAAACATCATTTGATAAGGACACATTGTGCCCTTAGCAGATAAAAATGTATTTTTTCCATCCACCTACTTTCTCTCATATAAATGGTAGCTTCAATGGAAAAAAAAAATATTATACTTTTTACTATAATTTAAGTTATATTATTTAAATTTTAAATTTTGATATTCTAATAATATAAAAAACATATATAATTTATCATTTATAATATAATTTATTATTGTAGAAAATAAATAAAATTAATCTAAAAAATAATTAACATTTTTATAAACATACTTATATTATAATTATTACTGAAAAAAATAAAATTTTCATTTAAATCTTTAAATTTTTATTGTAATTAAAAAAATTCTTAATATTTTTTTTAATCTTATATAAATATATATAATATACTTATATATAAATAAATAAATCATATAATAGTAAGTAAAAATAAAAATTTATGATATATAGATACAATGTCTAATGTGTATATATATATTAAGAGGATACTATTAAAATAGAGGCTAATGATAATATTTTTAAAACTAACTTTACATTAAAATTAAATTTAAAATTGATTAGACCAGAATTTCGGATATGACCATGTGGCACAGTTTTTTATTATTTGCAGAAAAAAAAAAAAAAAAAAAAAAAAAAAGCAGTCCATGTACGTCAAAGGGAGTAAATGGAACACATATTGGACCCTATGCTCACCTTTTTCTACTCATTAACCAATACATCTTCCATGTGTAAGTATTATATATATATATATATATATATATATATTATATATTAATTTAATCAATCAATATATAATTTTTAATACAAAATATATATATAATTTCGTCTTTCTGAAAACACATTTAATAAAATTATACAATTTTAAATTTAAGAAAGAAATTTTCATACAGGATTGTGGCAGATGAAATGGTTAAATTTGGACACAATGTTGCCACAACTTTTTTTTTTTTTTTTTAAATTTATCCGCGTCCGAAAGTTATTTGAACCGCGTCAAACCTCTATTGGGGGAAAAGTACCCTACACCTGTCTCTCTATAGGCAAGATTCGAACATAAGACCTTGCAGATGAGAATCAAGCTCCTTCCACTTTGATCAATAGGTGTTGATGATGCTAAGATTTTTCCTTTTACATGGTTTCATTTTTTTTTTTAAATTTATCCGTGTCCGATAACTATTTGAACCGCGTCAAACCTCTATTGGGGAAAACATTCCTTACACCTGTTTCTCTATAGGTAAGATTAGAACATAAGACCTTGTAGATGAGAATCAAGCTCCTTCTACTTGGATCAATAGGTGTTGATGCTTGCTAAGATTTTTCCTTTTACATGGTTTCATTTTTTTTTTTTTAATTTATCCGTGTCCGATAGCTATTTGTACCGCGTCAAACCTCTATTGGGGGAAACTTTCCCTACACCTGTTTCTCTATAGGTAAGATTCGAACATAAGACCTTGCAAATGAGAATCAAACTTCTTCCACTTGGATCAATAGGTGTTGATGCTGCTAAGATTTTTCCTTTTACATGGTTTCATTTTTTTTTTTTAAAATTTATCCATGTCCGATAGCTATTTGAACCGCGTCAAACCTCTATTGGGGGAAACTTTCCTTACACCTGTTTCTCTATAGGTAAGATTCAAACATAAGACATTACATATGAGAATCAAGCTTCTTCCACTTGGATCAATAGGTGTTGATGCTGCTAAGATTTTTCCTTTTACATGGTTTCATTTTTTTTTTTTTTAAATTTATCCGTGTCCGATAGCTATTTGAACCGCGTCAAACCTCTATTGGGGGAAACTTTCCTTACACTGTTTCTCTATAGGTAAGATTCAAATATAAGACATTGCATATGAGAATCAAGCTCCTTCCACTTTGATCAATAGGTGTTGATGCTGCTAAGATTTTTCCTTTTACATGGTTTTATTTTTTTTCTTTTTAAATTTATCCGTGTCCGATAGCTATTTGAACCGCGTCAAACCTCTATTGGGGAAAACTTTCCTTACATCTGTTTCTCTATAGGTAAGATTCGAACATAAGACCTTGCAGATAAGAATCAAGCTCCTTCCACTTGGATCAATAGGTGTTGATGCTTGCTAAGATTTTTCCTTTTACATGGTTTCATTTTTATTTTATTTTTTAAATTTATCCGTGTCCGATAGCTATTTGAACCGCGTCAAACCTCTATTGGGGGAAACTTTCCTTACACCTGTTTTTCTATAGGTAAGATTCGAACATAAGACCTTACAAATAAGAATCAAGCTCTTTCCACTTTGATCAATAGGTGTTGGTGTTGCTAAGATTTTTCCTTTTACATGGTTTCATTTTTTTTTTTGCCAATGCTTATTTTTGGTGTTGGTGCTGATAAGAACTACGTGTAATAATTCAAAATTTTAGGTTAAAATGTATATTTCGCAAGAAATTTATTTGACTCAAATAAAAAAAAAAAAAAAAGAATAACATTTATTTGTGAAATTTTATTTCTTTATTCAATAAATAAAATGTTGATATCATTTATGACTAATTGTGGAAATTATAATTTATTGCCCATACATTTCAACATCTCATTTATATTTTAAAACACATGTTTTTTTAATAACAAAATTTTCATTAATTTGTAAAATATTATATTTCTTTTTAAAAAAATTATGAAATATTATCATCCACATATATATATATTTTTTTTTAAAAAAATACTAACAAATCTATGAAATTGAATAAAATGAGAAAGATTTTTTTTAAACATTTGAAAAATTCTAACTTTAATATGTTTCGAACTCATAACTTTAATAACGAGAAAAAAAAATTGTTAACATATAAAAATTATTACACAATTTGTGATTTAAAATTACATTTCTTTTTCTTTATAATTACAATATGTAAAAATAAAATTTTCAACCTATTTAATATAATTTTTTAAAATTTATATATATTAAAAAATTACTATGATATTTTATAATATTATGTATAATAATACTTTTAAATACTATTTGACTATTTTTAGTTGTCAAAGAAGGAGTAACTTAATTAAAATCATATATTTATTAATATTTTTTTCTTCAATATTTTATATTTGATAATACTTATTACATTAAAAAATAATAATGAAATTAATAGTATCACCTATAGTTGAGTCTCTCCCGACCTAATAGTCTTAGAAGTCTCTCATTCAACAAAAAAGGTTGAGGGTTTGAATCTCTCTTGACCATTGGTCTAGGAGTTTCTCTCTTACCTCCTAACTTGTCAAGAGTTTAAGGGTTTAAATTCACCCGGGATTCCACAGTTCGAGATATATTCGCAAGTGTGAGTATACCCGCACTGTTGAGTCTTTCTCGAGTGGATTAGTCTGGACTGGAAGGGATACCACCTCAAAAAAAACCTATAATTGAGTCTTTCCAAAACACATCGAATCATAAACAATTTTTAGGAAAATCACTATATATTATTTGGTAATTTTTTTTGAATAAAATTTTATTTTAAATAAATTAAATAATTATAAATATAATGAGGATAAAATTATTAGATATTTATAAAGTGGATGATAAAAATATTTTTAATATGTTTTATATTTTAATGGACGATTTATCAAATATATGTCAAATCACAATTTAAATTTGAAAATAACAATTATCTAAAAATATATATATAATGAAAATAATATAATTTAATGAAAAGTTGTGACAACTAAAAAAAATATGAAAGTAATAAACAGCAAGGTCGAGTACAAAGGACGTGGGCCATACCGGGTCCAATCTCTATAAATTTCCCATCCACTCACGAAACAACAAACCAATTTGTGCATTACAAGCTCTGTGTTCTACAGTGCATTCTTCTTAAGTATTTCACCCAATCTCTCTCTCTCTAGATTTTTCTATTTCTCTCTCTAGAAGAAGTCTCTATCTGCTCAATCCACTCGAGCGATCCGATCGAGATTTCGGTTAATTTTACTCCAATTATTCACTACACCAGCAATCTGTAGAATTTGAATCGATTTGTTTTGATCAATCCTCCGGATGGTTCTGTCGTGATTAATAAAAGATTTTTGTCGTGTGTCTAAAGGTGGAAGAAAAAAATTTGGCAGGTTTTGAATACGTATGAGGTGGTGTTTGGTAAATAAGCTGGATTTTTCTTTGAATTCGAATCATTTCATTACTTCCTGTCTTCTCGTCTTTGTTCTTCATTATTCTCCTCAATTATCAGTTATATTTTGTAATTTAATTCTTCATCGCATCTCTTTGTTATCGTTACTGTTGTTGAGATTCTCCAAATTAAGGTTACTGTCAGTTTCTCCCATTTATCGCACTCATGGATTCACAAAACAAGAGTAATCGTTCATTGAATAGAGGTTTGTTTCTTCTTCTGCTGTACTTTTCCGATCCTAAATTATTATTTCTGCTTAATTTTAAATTTCTTACTGTGTGTAATATTTATATATGTAGATATATAATTTATATGTAAAATACAAAACACAAATACAGCATTCTTTGGTAATTTAATTTTGACTGCTTTACCTTGTATTGTAGATCTTTCTGATTTTTATTATTATTAGTTTTTAAAAGTTAATTATTCAGTTAGTTATAGTAGGGATTGTAGAAAAAAAAAATCGATTATTTATATTTTTTTATTATTAAATTGACGATTGGTAGCATCTAATGGTTACAGTGAGATTCTAACGTGTCAATTTTATATAATTCCGATTCCGATCCGGTCCAAGTTCCTGAACCAGAATTGCCATAACAAAACGATTTGATTAATAAATTATATATATATAAATAAAATTTATTACTGCCATTAGATTATCTTAATTTTTTCTCTCTAAAGTTTTAATCTTATTTTTCTTTTTCATTCTGACACCACATTTCAAATTGAATGGTTACAAACTATACAGGCCTCAAAATTGACATGTAAAACACCCGGAACTGTTTTCTTTTTAACTACCATTTTCCATTATTGCTATCTTGTTTTGATAAATTGATAATGAAACTCACAAGTTATATATTGGTTCTGGTGTTGTTAAGTTCTTGACACATGCTTTTTTTTTTCTTTTTCTTTTGCAGCTCTTTGTCAATCAAGTGATCAGAAAAGGTCTCCATCTGTCATTGTTATAGGCAGTGGCTTTGCAGGCATTGCAGCTGCTCGAACTCTACATGATGCTTCATTTCAGGTTTCTAGCTGGGATAGTATGAAAGCATTATTGTTTTCAGTAGTTATAGATAATTTTACCTTTAAAGATGTGTTGTTCTTGTAGGTCATTGTGTTAGAATCACGGGAGAGAATTGGAGGCCGTATTCATACTGACTACTCGTTTGGATTTCCTGTTGACTTGGGTGCATCATGGTAATTAGTCTTCTGCCGCTGATCCCCATGGCTGCAGCCATGGCCTAGTTGCTACTGTTAGAATTAGAATGTTTCAATCCTAATATTCAAATCTTCAGGTTGCATGGTGTTTGCAATGAAAATCCTTTGGCACCTGTTATTGGAAGACTAGGATTGCCTCTCTATCGTACGAGTGGAGATAACTCAGTTCTGTATGACCACGATTTGGAGAGGTAACACTTTTGGTTGAAATAAACACGGTTTGACTAGTGTGGTCTTAATATGATTAACATGAGAAGTAGCTTGGCATGTCCGATTATAATATTTCTCACATCTTGCATCTTAATGAATTGCATGTTACTCATTTTCAAGGTTCTACTTGATAATTTGCACTTTGTTGGATGGACATGTATTTTTATTGTTCTAAAAGTATTTGAACTAGCGGATGGTTCATAAAGAATCTAACACATTGATTAAGAATCTTATAAAATAAGAGTCATTTGTTATATTGCAAATAAACTGGACCAACAACAGAAAACATTTAAGACTTCACTAATATGCCCACGTTATTTCTGATTTTACTGTTTTGTTTTCCTGAGTTTCTTTCATATGCTGTGTCTTCTTCAGCTATGCACTTTTTGATATGGATGGAAATCAAGTTCCTCAGGACTTGGTTACAAAGGTTGGCGAGACATTCGAGATGATTTTGAAAGAGGCATGTTTTCTTATTCCTTTAAAATGAATTGAGAGACTTTACAAGTTTAGTCCTTTGAAACCTGCAATTTTAGGATCTTTGTTTTACTGTCTTGTTATTATATTCATTCCATTGGAACCAGCAATTTTAGGATTTCTCTTTCACTGTCTTGTTATTATATTTATTCCATTACACACTGCAGACGGATATATTGAGGCAAGAGATCAGTGAAGATATGTCAATGCAGCAGGCCATCTCAATTGTCTTTGAAAGGAGACCAGATCTAAGGTTGTAATTCTTGATTTCTCAAACACATGTACAGATGCATGCTATATATATATATATATGCATTTTTCTCTAAAAGAGCCTTCTCATAAACCTTGTTGCAGGATGGATGGACTTGAGCACAAGGTATTGCAATGGTACCTTTGTAGAATGGAAGGCTGGTTTGCTGCAGATGCTGACACTATATCACTCAAATGTTGGGATGAGGTAATTCTCTTAAATAATGTTTCCTAATTCCTTTAACTAAATGAAAGTTTTCCCTTTTTTTTTTTTTTTTTTTTTTTGTGAGTAATGTTGGTTGAGTTGAATTGAGGGTTAATCCTCTCCTGTTTAGCCCTTATTTAACACATTATCTTATCTTTGACCATATTTTTTTTGGTTTTCTTCTGGTCATTTTCTTTTATCCTATTCCTTTGGTTCACTTTTCCACTTATCATGCTATATAATCATGAAGTGTAATGTTAGGAGAATACGAGGGAATTCTTTATAATTCTTTCAAGCAAATCTTTCCTGGGTAGTGCCTAGGCCAGTTCTCAAATTTTGTGCCTCCAGCAGTATATATTTGATAGAGAATCAATGGTTATTCTGGAAAATTTTTATCTATTCTGTAAATTTATTATTTTTTTCGTATTGATTTGCAGGAGGAATTGCTTCCTGGAGGACATGGGCTTATGGTCAGGGGTTATCTTCCTGTGTTAAATACACTTGCCAAAGGTCTTGATATACGTTTGGGTCACAGGTGCAATTCACTTTGACAATTTGACCATTTTTTTCCTGCCATTACACTAATTATTTTCCCATTTTATTGGACTAAAACATATGCCATTGCTTAATCTTGAAGGGTGACAAAGATAGTAAGAAGGCACCATGGAGTGAAGGTAACAGTGGAAAATGGTAGAACATTTACGGCAGATGCTGCTATTGTCACGATACCTCTTGGTGTTCTCAAGTCAAATTGTGTCACATTTGAACCTAGATTACCTGAATGGAAAGAATCAGCCATCAATGATCTTGGAGTAGGAATTGAGAACAAAATAATTCTGCATTTTGAAACAGTGTTTTGGCCAAATGTAGAGTTTCTGGGAGTTGTTGCGGATTCTTCCTATGAATGTAGTTATTTTCTGAATCTTCACAAGGCAACTGGACATTCTGTACTTGTTTACATGCCTGCTGGTCAATTGGCTTGTGACCTTCAAAAAATGTCTGATGAGGCAGCTGCTAATTTTGCTTTCACACAATTGAAAAGAATCCTTCCTAATGCTTCTGCTCCGGTAATTTTATAACATTTTTACCTTTTTGGCAAATTGTTAATAGGATTATAACTGTTTTTGGATGAAATATTATAATTGTGCAATTTCTGAGTCTTGGTGTTACTTATTTGCAGATTCAGTACCTTGTTTCGCACTGGGGAACAGATATAAACAGTTTGGGTTCCTACAGTTATGACAGGGTAGATAAATCTCATGAATTGTACGAGAGGTTGAGAATTCCTGTAGATAACCTTTTCTTTGCTGGGGAAGCAACTAGTTATGATTATCCTGGTTCTGTGCACGGTGCATATTCAACTGGATTAATGGCAGCTGAAGATTGTAAAATGCGTGTTCTGGAGCGATATGGAGAATTGGATCTGCTTGATATGTGTGAAGATACACCAATATCTGTCCCATTATTGATCTCTAGATTGTAATTCAATAGTTTTTTCTATGTGGTAATCATATGAATTGTGGCTAGAACAGAATGAGGCTGATTTGTGAGCATTTGTGGAAGCTAAAACTTTTTTAAGGGTTCCCTGATGAGTGATCAAAGCAGCTGTTGGATTTTTGTGTTATAGTCTTGTAGCAGTGTAATTGAATATTAAGGCATAATACAAAATAATGGTGGTCGTTACTTTTCCTTTTGTGCTATATATTATATACCCATACCATAATGTATTGTTATTTGATAAGGGTAATTTATAAGTGTCATGCATAGATTAATAAATTTAAAACACATAAAATTGAATAAGAAATCTAAATTGCACAAAATTAAATAATCATTTAAATAGTGTAATGACATAAATGTCCTTGACATCTTTAACCAATGGAATTGGAAAAGTTTTTACAAGGTAATGGTCTAATTATATACTTAATGTATCTTACTATTAAATTTAGAGAGACTTTTTGTTATTTAAATTTAACGACCCATTAAATTTTAAAAACTTGTTATTTAGTTTATTTTTAAAATAGAATTAATTATTTATATAATTTTTATTTTTAAAAATATCTCACATGTTTACGTATAACAACAGATACAATCATTAAATTTAGTGTTTTTGTCATTTAAATTTAACGATCCATACATTCATTAAAATTTTAAAAAAAATTATTTTAACATTTAGGGCTTAATTGAAGAATTTTCTGAAAATTAAATAAGAAAGTATTTTAAGGTTCAAATCTAAATTTAAATGATGTGGCTTCAAGAGTCCTATTGTGCTCTGCTGCATCCGGCTCCTGATGTGCTCCGCTGCATCCAGCTCCCGATGTATAGATTATCCGGTATTTTTCCGATTTAATTATAAAAAAAAAAAAAAATCTAAATTTAAATGTGTCCGTTCAAATGGGAAATTATTTTGAAAAACTTTAGGGAGTTTCGGGGAAATACAGAAAATTCTCCGTAGATTATCCAATCCAATTATTACTATTACATTATAAAAAATAAAAAAAGAAATCCAGAAGGAGAAACAGCCTCTTCTGCTGTTGCAGTTGGCTGAAAAGAGCAAACAAATAAAATGCCGCAAGCCGTGATGTTTCTGAAACCCCTAATTTCAGCTCCTTCCACTGCGTTATGGAGGTTTTGTTCTTCCACAATATGCTTTTTTCATTTCTTATTTCAACCGTAATTTCCTATGTTCGTCTTCTTGTATGAATTTTAAGCTTGGTTTAAAATGTTGCATTGGCTGAAGAAATTGAAGGTCTTGTAGTAGAATTGAACTGAAACGATAATGGGATGGAATTGTTAAAAAAAAAATATATTTACTTATGTTATTAGATATGAATGCTATTGGGATAATGGAAACTATGGCTGTATGAATTGAATTGGGGCTTTTTGAAGATTAATTTGTTCTATATTTCTTTGAAAAATGAAAAATTTCCGTACTTCCGTCTTTTTTGGTTACATTTATTGGTAGTATCTTAAAAATTGTGCTGAAAAAGGATATTTTCTTTTGAGTTTTCAGTCATTCCAGCAGTGGTTCGAAGAATTATATGGATATCAATATTAAAATATGTAAAAAACTAGAGGTTGTGTGCCATAGCATGTTGTCCCCAAGAAAGTTCATGCAGAGGAGAAAGAAAATGGAAGTTTTTAAAGATCCTCAGGATGAAGCTGATCAGAAAAATTGGAGGAGAATGATGAAGGAAATCGAGGACGTGGGTTCGGCTGTTACAGTGCTCCAGAACCAAAAGGCCAAGAATATGGCTCTTCCTAAACATTTGATTATTGGAACATTGGTCAGATTTAAGCAGCTTAAGAAATGGAACCTTGTTAGTGAGGTATGCAATGTTTTTACTAGTATGAAATGTTCCCTGATATTACCTATTAAAGAGTATAGCTTTCTCTGAATTCTGTTTCATGGCATTTTTTATCTTTGTGTTTGGTATCTGTAGTTTTTTTTTTTTTTTTTTCCTTTTTTCTTCTTATGTTTGATATGATCAAAATGTTTTGGTTTCTGTTATGTGATAAAACTACTTTTCTACTAGGTTCTTGAATGGCTTCAAACTCAGAATTGGTGGAATTTTAGTGAGATGGATTTCCTGATGCTTATCACAGCATATGGAAAGCTAGGTGACTTTGGTAAAGCAGAAAAGATATTAAGCTTCATGAACAAGAAAGGATATCTGCCGAGCGTGATATCTCATACAGCTCTTATGGAAGCATATGGCAAAGGAGGCCAATATAATAAGGCTGAAGCAATATTCCGCAAGATGCAATCTCTTGGACCTGAGCCTTCTGCTTTGACATATCAAATTATTCTTAAAATATTTGTTGAGGTAATTGTTGTTTTTTGCTCAAAACCTTCCGCTGTCTTGCATTTGCATGTAATAAATTATTTGTGTTTTCATTTGTTAAGGTATTTCATTCTGGAGACATAGGAACTGATTTTGTGTTTGAGTGAGAACAAACACAATTTGTAATAAAAAAGGTAGTCCTACCTAAAATGTTGTAGTGTCTGATATGTCCTTTGCTGTAGTTTCATGGTAAAAAAGGTCTCTATATCTTCTTGCAAGGAGACAGCAAGTAGGCTTGACAGCTTAGTGGTTAGATTAAATAGATTTTTGACTCGGGGGGTAAGTTAGAAGGGTACAGGAGAGAAAGCAACTAGAGTTAGGATTCAATAAATACAGAAACAGAAAACATTCATTTCAAATACAGATTCAGGATAGAGAAATTTTAATAAGAATTATCTGATAAGTAAATCACTGTCCACTTGAAACTACTAAATATGTAACACTTCATGACATGGACAAAGGAAGAACATTCTCAGCATTCATGTCTTTCAATTATTTATTATTGTTTTTTCTATATCAAAATAAATATATTCAAAGGGAAAGGACCGTTTTTCTCTCCTCTTGCATCTGATTCATGTTGTTCATTGCACCTCAATTTTTTCACTTCGTTTCCGTTGCCTCTCTCAATTTGAAAAGCGACAAGTGATTCTACCTTTACATGGTTATGTGACATGCTTCTGTCTAGAAGGTTTGTTCGAACTTCATCACAATTCTGGGCCTATTTTCCAGGGGAATAAGTTTAGAGAAGCTGAAGATCTCTTTGAGACTCTTCTAAATAAGGAGGCCTCTCCCCTAAAACCCGACCAGAAGATGTTCCACATGATGATTTATATGCATAAGAAGGCAGGAAACTATGGTAAAGCTCGTCAAGTATTTTCCCTGATGGCAGAGCATGGAGTTCAACAATCCACAGTTACATACAATAGTTTAATGTCATTTGAGACCAACTACAAGGAGGTTTCTGAAACCTATGACCAGGTACTTTGAGCCATCTATGAGTTTAAGAAACTCTAAAAATTGAAAAAAAAAAAAACAAAGTATTGTAACATTTTTCAAGGTTTAATTTTTGTCATTATGTTTATTTAGAAGGCTTTTGAGATTATTCTTGCATAGTCATTCAAACTTGATTAGAATTGTGCTCTGTGAGCTGTGTCATAACCCTCCTGCTAGTGTTTAGGGCTGGTTACAAGTGCTTTGTATCTTTTGTTGCATTTCCTTTATGCTTTTTCCCTTTTAATATTTGAAACATTCATTGCCGAAGTTACGCTGCACTGCTGTTCAAGAGGAGAAATTTGGGGATATTTGTATGAGTGTCCATAAAGAAGAGATTCAGCCCCATCAAAAGATAAACAATTATTACATTTAATTTATGACTTTCCATGAACCGGACTGATTCTATATTTCATAAAGTCCTTTTTTCTCTTTTTCCAAGTTACTTGCGATAATGGCTGGGGTTGATAGCACAAGGGAGGAGGAGGGGGGGCAGGGTAGTTTTCAAGTGTTGTAATATGTAAGATTTCTTCTAGTAGACCTGCCTCCCTCCACTAAGCTGCTCATAGGTCCTTGTACACTTTCTAGCAGCATCTACAGGAGGCCAAATAGGCTGAGAAAGCTAACACCAGATGGTTCTTTGTATTTTTCTGAGGAGGAAAAGACACACTGTGTTTACTCAAAGTCCCCAAATTTCATCTTGCCCTAACTTTCTCTGGTGCAAAATTTCTTTGTTGGGAAGGTTTCCTTCTACTCTACTTAAAGTAATACACTAATGAAATTTCTGAGGTTTCTTTCCACTAAAATTTGTGAATTTTAGACCTTTTTATGATAAAATTCTGCCACTTTGAATCCACAAAAAAAAGTATTTATCTTGATGAATTGATGCTTTTTTTTCTCATGTGTTATTGTGGTCTGTGTAACATATCTCCGATTAATTAAATTCTTTCCATCCTCTCGTAATTTCCACAACAATGGTTTCATCAGACATCTAATTTAATCCCTAATTTTAGATGCAGAGAGCTGGACTTCGGCCTGATGTTGTAAGCTATGCTTTACTTATCAGTGCATATGGGAAAGCAAGAAGAGAAGAAGAAGCATTAGCAGTTTTTGAAGAGATGCTTGATGCTGGCGTAAGGTTTGTAATTATTTCTTGCAACTGTATCAAAGTCCTTTCTCTAACTATTAAGTCTTTATGTTCTTGCTCATCTTTCCTACGTTGCACCATTAGCTTTCTTATACTCTGCTTTTTTTTTTTTTCCCCAGTGAATTTATTGATGTTTTTCCATCATACCCCTAATTAATGTTTTACAACTCATGCTTATTAATTTGTCTTACTTAAAAAAAGTAAAGTCAAAGGATATGTTATACATTAATTTTTTTTTTTTTTTCCTTATCTGCCACAAGTTAACAAAAATGGAGGGAGTATCTTTCTGCTTCTGTACGGCATCTCAGTTTTGTCAGTCTAACCATTCATCATCAACAGAAAGAAATGCCCAAGTATTTGTAGTAGATGACAACTTTTGGGATCTGATTTTTTAACTGGATCTAAAAATTGCACTAACTCATCCTCCCTCTCCTCACTCCTGAAATAAAACTGAATGGATGTAATTTTTGGAAAGTGAACATGTTAAGATGAGATTTGGGGTGATAATATTTGCTTGTTTGATATGGGCTTCATCATCATATATTAGGGAAGAAGTTCTGTTATTTAGCTGCAAAATAGGGGAAAATAAATTTGTTGATAACATGCTTAATATTTTTGAAAATTTTCATATATTTTACTGGTTTATGATTTAATTTTGTAGCTGTCCTATTTAACTTCTTTTCTAGGCCAACACAGAAAGCTTACAACATTTTGCTTGATGCTTTTGCAATTTCGGGAATGATTGAGCAAGCTCAAGTTGTGTTCAAGAGCATGCGAAGGGACAGGTGACATATCCTTAGCTTAATTTTTCCTGTTGAAATTTTTGGTGACATATCCTTAGCTTTCAACATTCTCCATTTTTCTGGTGTCAAATTTATTTCTTTTACAGACAGTTGCATGCGGAGCTTGTACTCACATTTATGTTGCATGCTCTGGAATAATAATATCACATCAAATTTCAGTTAGCTAGTTTTTATGATATTGATTGCTAATATCCCTGAATGAATTCATTCTACTGCTTCTTGTGGTAGTGCAGGATTCATGATCTTTCTGTTTAAAAGGATTCTTAAGTTGTGATCATCTATCAAATGCATAATTTATTGATTAAATATTTTCAATAATTTTCTTCCATGTTTTAGAAAATTAGATAAATGTATTCCACTGTGTTTGTGCTTGCTGTTTATGGATGATTAGGAGCTTACGTATGTGATTTGCAGATATACCCCTGATCTCTGCTCCTACACAACTATGTTATCAGCATATGTCAATGCATCAGACATGGAGGGTGCTGAGAATTTTTTTAAAAGGATAAAACGTGACGGATTTGAATCTAATGTTGTTACCTATGGGACCTTAATAAAAGGGTATGCCAAAGTAAACGATATTGAGAAAATGATGGAGAAGTACGAGGAAATGCGTCTATGTGGTCTGAGAGCCAATGCAACTATCTTCACAACTATTATGGATGCACATGGTAGAAACCGTGGTTTTGACAGCGCTGTGATTTGGTTTAATGAGATGGGATCAAATGGTATTATTCCTGACCAGAAAGCTAAGAACATCCTTCTGTCATTGGCAAAATCAGCAGAGGAAAAGGCAGAAGCTGATCTTCTCGTTGGATGTACAAATGGGCACAAGGCTAATGTGATGATCCCCAGCACTGGTGACAATGATAATGATGATACTGATCTGGATTACAATGATGATTCTGAACAAACAATTCATTTTACACCAGAAGATGAATTGATACTTGCAAATAGTTGATGTTTACAGCAGGAAGGTACATGTTCTTTGAATCAATTTTTGAGAAGTTTGTGGATTTTGAAGTTTCTGAATGCTGTATAGTGTTAGCTAGAAAAATCATCCAAAGGCCATCCTACCATAGTTCCCGAAGAAATTTGCATCTCCATGTACTTTAATTTTAACAGAAGCTTTCCAGATTATGCAACATTCTTAATTTTAACTTTAAATTTAGGAATCATAATGCAAATGGTTTCTGATTCAGACGACTACCCCCGCCTCCAAGAAGTTTTTCTTCTCTGAATGTGTAACAGCAAATGATACAATTGGCAGCAACACCAAAAATTCGATTTCATCTCTCTGCTACAAAACTTGATGAAATCTTTCTTGTCTTGCTCAGGGAGCACCAATACCATCTTCATATCCAGGTAAACCTCAGAAGCCTTATAGTATATGATTTTTATTTTATTATTTTTTTTTGGAGATTTTACGGTTGTATATACCGAATAAGTTTCTTATTCAAGTTTTGAGTTAATCTTCTAGTGCTTGTATGTATAGGTCTGTGCTCATCTTCATCACTAAAAATTGCAAGCATTATTTTGCAATATAGCATCATTTCTAGAAACCTTATCAATATAGTGGAAAATTTTGTATTTATTAGAATTGATTGTAAAGCGTAAACACGCTTTAAGCGAAAATTTACAGAAAAGAACTGATCTTGAAGATTAAACGAAGACTACAAATAGGAAGATTGAAAACATGGAAGAATCCATTTTCAAATGCTGAAAAATAAAAAATTCAGGCATGTTGGTTCAAGATTCTCTCATGTGATTTGCAGGACATCTTGATTTCCTATAGTTGAAGAATTCTTGACGCGGTTGGCAGCTTTTACAACCTGAAATCCCTTAGCATTATGATAAAAGTATGCAGGTTTTGTACGAATGAGATACATATAAAACTCAAGAAAGATTTTTTACCTCAGCGTTCCAGTTTGTTCTTGATGTTAGAATGAGCAGAGTCACTGTTTGTAGGAAAACACCACAAATCATTCCCCACCAAATTCCCTGTTACCATTTGCAGAACATTACACTACCTTTAGTTCATCCCATGTAGATGAAAAACACAAATTAGAAAGAGAAATGTCACCACCATGAATCTGAAAGTCACTTAGGTCAACTATTTAATCTATTTGATAATGATAATTAGACTTATTTTTATATTTTATGATAGATTTTTACATATTTTTGTGATTGTTGAATTCACAAACAATATATGAGTTGAATGAAAATAATTATATTTAATTTGTCAATTTAATATCTAAACCCTCGAATGTTCAACGTGGTTGTGACTATGAGTTTAGCAGCACCTAGGATTAACTATTTGGCATTGTCTTTACGTTATAAAAAATATACAACCAAATTGACAATGAGTATAAGTCTATTCTTATATATCATTACATATCATATTCATATTATCATTTTTCAATGTGGGATGAACTATCGCATTTGAATTCCTAATTTATTGGGAGTATAGGAGATAAAGAAAGTGAACTTACAGATACTCCTAAAGAGGTTTTGAAGCCAAGAACACATCCAACTGGAAGACCAATGAGATAGTAAGTAGCCAAGTTCACATATGCAACCACACCTTGCCATCCACTCCCAATGGCCACCCCTGATGAAAAGTTTCAACACATTTAATGACTCCTGATAATCCTTAAAACCACCACCACCACCACATTCTTCCCATTTCATCTGTACATATTTCTTACCAGACAATATTGGTTGAATCCCATTCAAGAAAACAGAGATGGCCAACAATGGTGTCATATCAGAGACAGCTTGAATGACTTCAGAGTCAGTCGTGAAGAGTTTACTCAGTTCAGTCCTGAAGATGAGCACAATTGCACTGAAAATTATACTTATTAGAATGCTTGTTGAGCTCACTACGAGGACGGAGAACTTGGCCACCATTGGATGTCCTGCTCCGAGTTCGTTACTGACTCGGACACTGCAATAATTAGTCCAGGAAGTAGAAGTGGTTATCGGATACTGGAAGGTTAAATTAAAATTAAAAAAAAAAAAAGTGTTTGTAATGAGTGCGAAGGGACGCTTACCTGGCAGCTGCAGCCAATCCCAGCATGAATTGCATATCCCAGGTTAAATAATTCATGCTGTTTTTTCACTGTTTATGTGAGCATTGATGCCATTTAATTTAAGGAGAGATTTATGGAAATAGATATGAAGTGTTAAATTCAGGAAACTTTACCAAATAGAAATGGAGTCAAGTGCAATGGTGGGATTGGAGAGGAGACCTGATATGAAAACAAGACTTTGGTTGTACCATATCTCCAAGCTACATGAAAAGATTGACTATGTCACACTCAAAATCAACTACTTAAAAACTGTATTATTTGCTATGCAATAAGATATATCCCCGAGCTCGAGTTGATAATAACTAGTTAATTATGTTTTAATTATTTGACAATCGTTTTCACTATTTTGAGCGTGAGTTAATAATAGGTACCTATGTTCATTTTAACTACTTGACATCTACTCTCGCTATGTCATAAGAGACATCTCGAGCTCGAGTTGACAATGAGTAATTAAGTTGATCTCAATCACTTAGTAACCATGCTCGCTATGCCATATGAGATGTTTTGAACTCAAGTTGACAATGAGTACCTACATCTATAAGAGATACCCAGAGCCGGAGTTGACCATGAGTATCTAAATCTATTTTAATTACTTGGCAACTGTCTTCCCTATATCATAAGAGATGTCTCTCGAATTGACAAAAGAGTATCTAAGTCTATTTTATATATATTTTAGATGTGAGATAGAGATATAATAAGAGGATGGAAGGAAAAGGGAGGATTAGTACTTACCACAACATAACAGCAGAAGCAATAGTTAACTTGAAATAAGGCCAAATGTTTGTGAAAGCACTTAGGGAGAAACCTTTCCAAGTTTCTTTACAAGAGGGACTAAAAATTGTGTAAAGAGCTTGCACCAAAGCCAGCAGCCACCAAGAAAAACTGAGTGTCAGAGAAGCTCCTAATAGACCAAAGTTAAGGACATAAATGACAATCCAAGACAGCAGAATGTGAAGAAAGAATATCCCAATGGCCATATAAGCTAAAGGGTTGACAATGTTCTGAGCCTGGAGAAACCTTTGCATAGGGCAACTTATTGCAAATGCATACAGCTGAGGAATAATTCCTCTGGCAAAAATTTGGCCTTGTTCTGCTATGCTTACAGATTGCCCTATTAGTTTCAGGAATGAACCAGAAAACCAGTACAGGAATGTTAGAAGAATGGCAGCTCCTATGTGCAGAATAATTGCTTTCTGACAAATTATTCCCATTGCTGCATATTGTTTTGCTCCATAAGCTTGACCACAGACAGTTTGAACAGCACTTGCCATTCCCAACTGCAAAAAAGAGCACACCATATGCATAATGAATTAGATTGGTTGAACAAATTGGAGAAAGGAAAATTGTCTGATTTCGTTCCTTTTTAGACATATTTTCGCCAATGAGGTCCCTTTAACGTTTTATTCCCGAGAAATGAATGACATTGAGAAATAATGAAAACTACCATGATTCCATAAGCAAGGCCTTGAATTCCAACACTAGCAATGGAAGCTCCAGCCAGCTCCAGTGCACCCAAGTGCCCGGTAAATGTCAGGGTGGCAAAAATGAGCATGTAATTGAAGATGGAAACTACAATTGAAGCTCCAGAGAGAAGCCAAAGCAGCCTGGATTCCCACGCCACAAGCTTTGGATACCACCTGACTGGTACAGGCTTGTGTTCCAAGAACTCCTCAACTACGCCGGACGACAAGTCCGGTATTCGAGTGCTCGGGTTGAGTTGTCCAAGAAGCAGAGGCTCGTACTCCGTTGAAGTTGAACCCATGTTCGTTCAAGTTCAACCTGTTCTCTCAAAGTAATGCTGAATTTGGATTTCTTGAAACTGTTTCTGTTAACTTCTTGTTATATATACATATATATATATATATATATATATAAATATAAGAAACATTCATTCAAGAATGTTTACACCCACTTTCCCTCCTCTGAAGACTGATTTGAGAGGAAGTAGATAAACTTACGTACTTGGTTGGAATGTGATTAGTAAAAGTGTCTTATTAGCTACCTAAACTACACGTGATGGAATGTTAGTTCAAGGTCTCTAGTTTGAGATACTCCGTGGTGGAAGTAGTTAAAGTTCAGATTCTTTTATCAAGTAAGAGTTATTTTCCTTTATCTAAACTCAATACTAGCTAAATTTTATAAGATCATAGTTTTGTCGTCTCGGAAACACATAAAGTAAATCCTATGTTTAAAATTTGTCTAAATTCAATAGAAAATGTAAACTAAATCTTAACTCGGAGCAAGATAATAGTCCGATTGACGTGATTCCCTTTATCTAAGTACATCTACTTGACAAGTAAATAGTTAGACTCACATTAAGAAATGTCTTATGTTACAATTTAGTTATCTGTTATAGTTTTAAAAATTTACATAAATATATAGATTTTTTTCCAAATTAGTCAATTAGAATACCAAATTATAAAAAACAATTTACGACTTTTTTCAAATAGTTTATTGAAAGTAGGGCATGGCAAACACGTGACAAAAAGGATGAGCATGTTCGTAAATAGATGACCTGCCCTCCAACACCACCAACTCGGGTAGGCAACCATCTCAAATTCTTCTTTTACACAGCTAGAATTACTGGCAGGCAGAACAGTAATCATTGTATAGAGAGTTAGTTCTGTATTCTTTAATAAAATAGATATCTTTTAGTAATAATAATAAGGGTAAACTATCCAGGTAACACCCTTCTTTTGGGTGGGGGGTTTTGGTTTTGCCCTAAACTTTTTTTTCCGGCTTTTGCACTCCAACAAAAAAAAATCGCCTAATTTGCACCTCCGTCCAAAAATTCCGTCCAAACTCAAAATCCGTCTATTTTCCAGGGGTATTTCAGTCTTTTTATATTTCAAATTTTTTTAATTTTTTTTTAATATTCCAGGGGTATTTCAGTCTTTTAATATTTCAAAATTTTTTTAATTTTTTTATTCAGAAAATATAAAACAATATTCCAGGGATTCGAACCCGCACCGCGCTCACGCAAAGCTGTGTTTTGCCACTGCGCCATAAATATTATATGTATTATTTTTAACAAATATTTTATTTATTATCTTTAAGGAGATTTTTGTTTTATAAAAAAATTATTTTTTTGTTATTGGTTAGATTCGAACCCAACATCATCATGAATTTAAACACACTTTGCCACTGCACCAATATTGTAAACTATATAATTTTTTAAATGAGTTTTATTTATTATCTTTAAAAATATTTATTTTATATATAAAAATTATATATTCTATATCCTGAACCCCAAACCGCATGCTCTCAAATGAGCGCGCTTTGCCACTGCACCAATGACCTAGATTGTATTTTTTTACAAGATTTTTATTTATTAAAGAAAATCTTTTAAATATATAAATAACACTCCTGTAAAAATAATAGAATTTAAAATATTGGTATTGTAGAAAAGCGCGTTTAGTTTCAACACGCGTTGGGTTAGAATCCTGCTAACAACAAAAATTAAAATTTTTTTATAAAATAAAAATTACCTTAAAGTTAATAGATAAAACTCATGTAAAAAATAATACAGTCTAGAACATTGGTACAGTGGAAAAGCTTATAAAAAAATATTTTAAAGATAATAAATAAAACTTCCGTAAAAATTATATAATTTACAATATTGGTGCAGTGGCAAAGTGTGTTTAAATTTGGCGTGATGTTAGGTTTGAATTTTACCAATAGAAAAAATAATTATTTTTTATAAAACCAAAATCTCCTTAAAGATAATAAATAAAATATTTATTTTTGTTTATGGCACAGCGGCAAAATACAACTGTGCGGGAGCGCACCCGCACCATTTTTTTCAATTAAAAAAAATTGAAATTGAATGGTGGGGGTTGCGGATTCGAATTGAAATTGAATGGTGCGGGTTCGACCCGCCAGCTGAATTAAAAAAAAAATAAAAAAATTTTGAAATAGGAAAAGACTGAAATACCCCTGGAAAATAGACGGATTTTGAGTTTGGACGGAATTTTTGGACGGAGGTGCAAATTAGGTGATTTTTTTTAGTTGGAGTGCAAAAGCTGGAAGAAAAAAAGTTTAGGTGCAAAACCTAGAATCCCAAAAAGTTGAGGTGTTACCTGGATAGTTTACCCTAATAATAATAATAATTATGTCGTGATAAAAATGACATTTAATAATAGATATCTTTCATGATGATGTTGGTAAAGACCAGAGAGAGTCCAAATAGAATATGAATGATGGATGGTGGATTTAATTGAAAGAATATTATAAATAACTTCAAAGACGTGTATCAGATGTTATTTTCTTAAAGAGTGTTGATAGTTTAGAGAATTAACTTACTTAGATAATGTTGCTCTTGCAAGATCAATATTAGGAATGTTTATAAACTTGAAAATTGACTTTGGAAACTTTTCCGATAGATATATATTTTTGATAATATTCTTTCAGATAATACATTATATTATCTTTTAAATAGAAGTGTCTTAAAGAGAATCAAACTCTTTGGTTCCAATCTTGGTTTATTGTACCACCAAAATTGTTATAACATTTTAAAAAACATTCCAAACAGAACATGGAGAACGAATTTATTGACAAAGAAGAAACAAAATCCTTTAATTTCCAAGAAAAAGGGAAATGACCATAATTTGAAAGTGACAAATGGGAATAGGGAACAGTGGTCAAAGTTGTGCTTATAGAATTTAATTATTAAGTTTTACATGACACTCACTTGTCAAACCTTCGACATCATAGAGTATTTCCAATATACTTTCCTATTGTATTAAGCCAAACAGCTTTATTGACACCTCTACTTATGATTATGGTTTCCTAAGAGAACTGTTGTAATGAATTCCTTGCAAGTTTAGATGGTTAATGAAAAATGAAAGACACATCTAGAAAGATCAACATATTATAATTTACATTGTCTTCTTTTTTTTTTTTTTTTCTTGAATACAATCTTCAAAATGGACTTCCAAGTAATTTCAAAAGGGAAGATACAATACAATCCCAATTGACCTGAGACTACAAAGCAAAAAAAAAAAAAAAAAACAGAAAGTACTGACACAAACAAGGTCAGGTCAATGGTAACTGATATATATATATATATATATAATAGATCACCTTCTGATGATATATATCATTCATTCATTGATCTGCTGCTGTCTTCCCAAGTCACTAATACTCGAGTGAACCAACAGATGGTATTATACCATTCAGGTTATTCCGAGTTTCCTTCTGGCTTGTGTAGTCATCACAGCCATTCCCACTGCTTGAAAGCTTTTGCACTGAAACAGTGCTGGGAAGGTCAAGCCCATCTTTCCCCATTTGTTGCACTTCAAGGGGAGATAGGATCTTGATATACCACACACTGTTCACAAACTCCCTGAAAAACGATAAATAATTCCATAATGAAATTCTTGTCAAAAAGAAGAACACGGATTAAGCCTGGGATGTGAGAGAGAGAGAGAGAGCTTACTGCCAAGGGTCATCACCGAGGAGAAGAACATCATTCTCTCGGTCAACGAATACAAGCTGCCAGCCTGATCTCTGAGGGTCTTCTAGTAGGCCTTCAAGGCCAAACATACGTGCAAGTTCACTTCGCAGCTCATGGTAGCTGCTAAATTTGGAGATATCAAGTGATCTCCCAAAGGACCCTGATTTGTGAACCTGACAGAGAGTAACGAAAATAAGAGGACAAGTTAGCCAATTGTAAGGAAAAATAACTGCACACAAAGACATATATAATTTACTTCAAGAAGTAAACCATTCGAGTTAAAATTCTTAACCTTCACAAAGGTTCTGGTTGAAGGATTTGCTTGGTCCACATTTTCAGAGGACTGCAAGAAACCTGATTCATCTACACAACTTGATGTTGTCATGTCAGAGTTAAGAGGAAAATCAGTGCCATTAGCAATAGCATAAGTAGAGGTAGCAAATGGCATAGACAGCGATTCATTGTCACTGCTGCCTTTTAGAAGGTGTGGAATCCCATTTTGCATCATAATAGGAGACTCTGTGTTAAGCCCAAATAATGCACTGCTTTGAGAATCTCCCATGCTCTGAAACTGTGAAAATTCTCTACTCGTAACATGATTCAGAAACGGGGAAAGGTCTGAGATTTTAGAATTAGGTGTTGGCATATTGTCGGTTTGGGTTACTGCAGATTGAGCAGCTCTAGAAGAAATCTGAGAATCGAGTGCAACTCGCTTCGATGATGGGGATGGAGAGACCATGGAGTTGACCCCATGTAAGTTCAGTAGTTGAGATGCTCCATCACGGGAAAATGAATTGAGAAGACTCTGCATTGGAGAATTATTAGAGGCTGTCAAATGATTGATATCAGAGAAGGTTTGTTGCTGGCAACTTGAAGCCAAAGCCTGCAAAGGTGAAAACTGAGATTGAGTGCTGGAATCTATCTGAGAGAGATTGGAGATAGTCTTTGAAAGTTGTTGCTGTGGGAATTGCGAATGCAGTTGCTGTGATTGCTGAACTTGCTGTTGCAGCTGCTGCTGTTGATCCCCATTAGAGAGACGGCGCTGCAATTGTTGCTGCAGAATCTGAGCCTGAGCTATTACCTGGCTATCAGGAAAGCTTTGGATATAGTTTTGTTGAGATTGGGGTTCCTGCAACATCTGACTCTGGACAAGTGAGGCAGAACCACTCGATACATTGGGCTGGAATGGGAGAAAAGGCGGATTTGCAACCTTGGGAGGATCTAACGACCTTGTTTCTTGGAGTGCAGCAGCTGCCATTGCTTGGTAGATATCAGGTTGTAAACCTAACATCGAAGCATCAAGCCTTGGTTGCATCCATGGGGTACCACCAAATCCTTGGAAATTTAGAGACTGAATTCCTTGATCTCCAATATCCCCACGAAGCCATGATAGTTGATTAAGAGCTATATCACCATTGCCAAGACCTGATTAACATAAAGAAAACAGTTAAAGAGAGAGACAGAAAGACAGACATGGATCATCTTGAGCTACAAGTTACAGACCAGGGAACGCAGGCAATCCTGAGGGCCATGGACGTTTCAGTCTGAGTGAAAATGGAGATGGATACATGGGGAAAGTTGTCAGAGGTTCAATCTCCCACAGGGAAACTCTAGGCTGCCTCTCCCCTGCTGTTGATTCATCCCAGCCAACCTTCACAAATAAAAGAAATCAGTCATGCAAGTCTCTATCATTAGCTTAACATAAAGAACAGATTCAATTGTAAGTAGTAGTAGTAGTTTTATGTGTCCTACAGAATGTCAGCGTGTAGGCTGAAAATGTAGACTTATTCAGGGCAATAGTGTTGTTAAACCAAAATCCCTACTTTGAGAGAAATCATTTGAAATATCCATGTTATCATACCATTCCCACCCGGGAACCTCTACACTTAACCCAACCAACAAGAACATGAAAAGGGGGCAAAAAAAAAAAAAAAAAAAGAGAAAGAAAGTAACAGAATAGATAAAACTAATGTAGGTAGGTTAAACAGCAGTATCTAAGCAGATATAAGAGAACCAAATATAACTATAATTAATCTAATATCCATCTACAAGGATACTTCAACAAACCTTAACAGATCGCCAATGTGAATTGGGCCAGCGAACAGGATCTAAATCACTTATACCAGTAATAGTGCCCATGTACCTGAAATGATGCATATTCAAACATGATGGTGTTAAAACAGATAAATTCTGAATACAGGAATCTGAAGGTTTATAAAGTCCAGTTCCCTCCAAACACCCCCACCCTTAATTCGATTTTCTACACTTCTTTTCCATAATTAATTATACATACTCAAGTATGTCCATAAAATCTAAAAACTTGAGCACTCTGCTACATGCATACAGCTCATGGGACAAAAATGCAAGAGAGAAATTTCAGGGATTCAATAGCATTTCAAAAAAACACCATTCACATTAAGGCATGTAAAATTAGAAAAGAAAATGATACTAAAGGTACATGTTGATAGCAACAAGAATATTTGAACTCAGAAATACATCAGGCACAATCATGCCAATGAACACAAGTTCACTATCAGAACTAACACCAGGATCAGAAATTAACTAGAGCAAGGCAATCTCCTTATCAATAACAATCACCATATGATACTCAAAGAACTCTTAACTAGCTCTGGAAAGTGGAAACTACATTGAAGAAAGCAACTACTGCAGATTAAACCTTAAAATTGGTTCTCTTCAAGCAAAAAAATGAAGAACTAGAACTGTCAGCAGAACCAACAACAAATCTTCAATGTCAAAATTTTGCTTTTGTTAAGAAGGGGTAGATGAAACAAGAGCGTGTGACAAAATCTACACAATTAGCCAATCTGAAAATAGCAAGGCCTGCAAGGCCTGCATGTTCATAGAAATGGTAAATACCCGTCCCAAATACTCTAAGATATAACAACCCACATATTGTGTGCATAACTACATCCAACAAACCACACTTAGCCTCCAATATTAGTTTCTTGAGAAACAAACATGAGACACAAACTATGTATCATAAGCCATATTTTATGCTTTAAAGGAACAATTATGAAAACCCTGGCTAGACAATTATGATCAGGTATTCAAGTTTACGTAAAAATAAGAGAGACCTACCTGCGAACACTTGATTCTTCTGTTTCAAAGAGCATCCGAAAGCGCATACCAACAGAAACTCTTGTGTGATATACTGCCTTGGCATACTTTGCCAAAGGTATAACAAACTCTGATGGACTAGCCCTGAAACCAACAGAAGAAATATGACACATGTTTTTACTTCTGATTGCCATAGAGGTTTCAAGAAGAACCATTACCTTGGATTGTAAAATATAGTGAAGCGACTATTTGTAGCAGCAGCATGGGCAGCCGCAGCAAGAAGACCTATGTGCATACTATCACTTGATAAAACTGAGGAAGGCATGACAGTCTGTGGACGACTAGCACGTCGAATTCCCAAAAGCAACTGATTGTTTTCATTCCTGAAAGAAGTAAATAACACTAATAACCAGCTGATTAATGTAAACAGTCCAAATAAATTTTAGATTAAGAATTTCAGGAAGCTGCTATATTCTCTACTCCATCCAACAGGAACTTTGTCAAAAGATTGCAGATGCAATCTTCAACAATGTTATCTTGGTAAAATCTTATCAAGGAAGCTGTAAAATCATCACATTATCTAAAAGCAGAAGCAAATTAAGAGAATTCTGATTTATATACTAATCAAATACTTGTCCCCTTTTATTTGGGTAAGTACTAACCAGTAACTATGGGTAAGGAAAGAAATATGTTTGATAAAATTCAATCTTCCATTTTGTTCCACAAGCAGACTCAGCAGTACCGTGTACAAGCATAACAACTTACAAAGATTTCATCCTTCCCTCCTGAACATCCTCAGTGGGACAATAAAAAGGGAAAAAGAAGAACAAGCAGAAAAAGAAAAATCTGAAACTATGAAAGAGGACAAGACTCTTTGACACATGCTAAAGCTATCTAGCCACCATAGGACACGCATAAAAGAAGCAAAATATTCATTCATTATCATCGTCAGTTGAGCAGTAAAAGATATGGACGTAGATTACCAATAGAAAGCAGGTTAAATGTGCCTACCAAATAAAAATTACAGAATCCCCAGCAACAAGCCTCTTTGCGCTTACAAATACACTCCATCCAGTTGTAAGAAGATGCCTTTTTGGCTGGCCTGCACCATTTAGATAAACAATATTGCAGCTTATTACTGGAGATAATTCAAGAAAGTAACAGAAAACACAAAAGTATAAAGAATGGGGAAAAGACAAATGTGCCAAAGCAAAAAGACCCAAAACCACTATAAATCTAGTCTAACTCGATGGTGGGGCCTGACAGCACCATAATCAACAACTGGACTACTGTCTTCACAATGCCAAAAAGGATATCCCAAGTTTATAATGGTATCTAGGCCCATCTATATTCCATATTAAATTCTTATATATTTCAAATGTGGGATTGAGAGTATCACAATTTATCTCAGAACCAGTCAAGGCTTCTTCTTCTATCTCTGTATATTTCGAATTGGTTTAGGTACGAGGATAAATCTAGTGGTGCATGAAGGAAAAATTAGCAACTTAACAACTTTGTTAGAATAAAGGTTACAGTCAATTTAATGGCTCTTTGTTTGATTGATATAATTAGTTATGGGTTTTGAGCAAATTGAACAATATCTTGTAGGTCCTACTAGTCATGGATCAGCAATCCACTAACAAGATGACTCTAACAGAAATTACTGAAGACAAATTCCACCCTATCTACTTAAAAAATATTTCATCTAAGCTTCTAAAACTTTCCCTGTGCCTCACCACATCTAACTTCACCAGTTTTGAGCATGATACAAAAACTCAAATACAAGCTAAAGTTTCTATTGCTTGTCCGGAAACTGAAGAGGGATTCATATTAGAAGAAAAATTTGGCTCAACAAAAGCAAATGATCCAATTTATTTTCATATCCCAAAGATTCATAAAAACTAGAGTCCCATCACTCAATTTTCTCAAACACTAAATAGACATGATGAGAAGAGTTCTTCCTTAGAAACAGTAATTTCTCCACAAAACTCTACTTTTGTCATTGCAGAAAGAGGTCATGACCTTGGGGACGAAAGTGGCAAAGAAAATTTCTAAGTGTCATATCATGTTACACTGCAACTGGAAGCATTTTCACAATAAGTAATACAGGAAACTCACCGCGAAAAATATGCCTAAACTTCCATTCATTGCCATGAAGATCCTTTGCAATCAATTCTTGAGCTGGGGGCTGCTGAGAAAAATCCTAAAGTGGCAAAGAGAAAATAGAAAACAATGTGCATAAACAAGACAGGCAACTAGCAAAAGTTCATAACCTGGGCAAGGATAAGTAAAAAAAACAAAGCTTACAAGAGGCGGGAAAACTTTTTCAGCTGCTCGACGAGGGACAGAAAATCCTCCATGAGTACTTGTGTCACTAGCAGTTAATGTTTTACAGAAATAATTGGTCGGCTGTTTGCTCGGACAACCAAGTTCAGCAGGTAGTAGACAAACATCCTTTTGCTCTTGCTGAAAGAAAATATGGACAAACACAAAGAATAGAAATTAGGTGCACAGAACAGATGAAAGAAGTGCAAACTCAGGTCAATGCCAAAAATCATACTGGACTTAGCGGTTGCAATGTCATTTGAGCATAGACTTCATCCGTTTCAACATCTGCCTGAATTTTCAAACACAGGGGCACTTGGTAGTTTGATTACATAATATTGGGATAAAAATCATTAAAATACTATTGAAGAAAACAAGTAACATACATGCATGGTCACATTGTGAAGCTGACATATAAGCTGCGGCGGTAAACCAGGATAGTTTGGTATATGAGCATCTACCTCCTTGTTGGTTGAGGCAGCAACCTGCACACAAACAGTTTATTAAGATCTGACATGAACATACAGAATTAGCTAGAAATTTTAGAACTCATTTTGAATTTAATAAATCTCTTGAATGTACCTTAGATTCTTTTGATTTTCACTTTCAAAAGTAGACTTAGAATTGAAAAGGCTCATCAGGCAGATATTGCTTTCCTAAACAATAATACATAGACTGTTTGCAATCCTACTAGATGAATATATTAGAAGATGAAAAATCACAGCTTTCCATAGTTTCTCATGTTTCAATGAGCACTTAAAATTTTGCACATTCTTTTTTCAATTGAAGGATAACTCATTGCCAGTATTACCATCACAAAGTTGGACATGATAAAGGGGAAATATATCCAATTAAGCAAGTGATAATAAAAATTTTATTAAGAAGAAGAAATCAGACTACTACCCGAGTAATTTATGGATTCAAGTACTATGAAACCTTGTTTCAACATGTGAAGCTTTACATACTCCATTTCCAACAAAACTTTTACAAGTAGGGATTTAATTTAACAATTTTTTAGGCAAATTCATTTATAGAACCTTCAAAAGTATTTTGTTTACTTTAATAATGGATCTTAAGTCATAACTTTGAAAAACTTATTTAAAAACTTATCACTAATATTTGGTAAATCATATATTTAATTAGAAAAAAAAAATTAATATAGTTTAACGTTTCTAATGAAGTATTAATTCCTTTTATCAAAACTTTTCTTTAAAAAAAAATAAAATAAAAGACCACCAATATCAAATAATTGTATTAAAAGTTAGATAATTTTGTTAAATTTTTTGATAGTATTAAATAGTTTTCATAGTTAATATAATATTATTTATGAGAATGAATTCATGATATATATATATATAAAATTATGTAGTATATTTTATAACATAAATATATAAAAAAATATGGTAGACTTCTTAGACTTTAATTCTTAACTCTGCTACACTCAATATAACATTCCTTATTTAGAATTAAGTTATATTTTTTCTTTAATATTCTCAATCTTTCTTTTCTTTTATTTAAAAAAAAAATACAAATTGATGTTACCTCATTAGATACCAAAAAATGAATAAATATTGTGAATATTAAAGGGGGGAAAATCTAAATAAGGAAAGTTACACTGATTGTGGCAGTAAATCCAAGTCAGTTGCTAAGGTCTCTACGGATATGCCCTTTTAAGAAGAAACGTAATCATAAACATAAACAATTTATACTCTCCATTTAGATCACTTTCTCATCAAACAAAGACATAATTTCATATTTTATTCTATTGCAACACTGATGGCTACCAGAATGATCTCTGAAATTGTAATACTCTTACTAACCTGCTCGCTATGGCCTTGAGGAAAATACACAACTCTGCTTCCCACTACAGGAAGAGACACCAATGGACCAGCACAAGCATGCCAAAGCTCCGAGTTCAAACATTTCTTGTCCCCAACTGCAAATCAAATTAATCAAACCCTCCAATATAAGAGAACGAGAAGTTCGAAACTAAGATTCGAGCTCCAATAAAATTAGAAAACTTAACCCCAGAAATATAACATGACCTAACAAGATACAATAAATAAAGAAAAGAACTCATTGCATACCTTCTTCCGGTTGAGGAGCAAAACCGGTGGTAGATAACCTCATTCTAACAAATCAATAATCCCTTTCTCACCCTTCTCAGGAAAAAGAAGAAAAAAAACACTTTCAAATTCACTTAATCAAGAAACAAAACAAAACCCAGAAAAATTAGAAGCTACTTGATGTAGTCGCTAACTAATCCAGCTGAAGTTTTTATCCCCACCCCCCACCCGACAAGAAAAGGCAAAACCCCAGAAGTAGAAATACATAGTAACAGCAAAAGAAGCACTTTTCCCTTTCTTTTTTTCCTTTTTTTTTCTTCTTCATCCAAACCCACTTCCACAACCAAAAACTTCCATTTTCAGCTCCCCAGAACTCAAACTTGCTGCTAGATCTTCAAAAACGCCCAAACAACTATTACAACGAGAAAACCCCCCAAAATCCTTTCCTTACTCTCGTTTCCCAAGCTAGTTATACCAATTAGAATTACAAGTGAAGCAGATCTCAAGTTTTTGTTCAAGTACTAGCACAGTTTGAAACCCTAGAGATATAAACAAGCAGCTATAAAAAAAAAAAAGAAATATACAGTAATGAGTAGTAGCTTTTTCAGCTCTCTCTCCTATTAGATCTCTAGCTTCCTTTTTTTTCCCTTTTTAAATTTATTATACTTCTGCAACTGTTTCTTAACTCATTTTTTGACACTATTTATATGTATATATGTATGTATATATATATATTTGATTACTGTCATGTCACAAAGAGAAGAAGAAGAAGAGAGAAGTAAAATTATTGTGGGCTTTCTTCCTCCAAAGCGGATGGTCGAGGTTTCGAATCTCTTAGGGTGGTTAATGTCATGTTAAAAAAGTTTTTTTCATTCTCAAGTAAAAGTTGAACTTTGCGAGCGCTCTGCAGGCCTAATCCGAATTAGTCTCACCAAATAAGGTGGGATATCCTAAACTTTCCACAGGATATAAAAAATATATATATATATTGTGGGGCTTTAGAAGAAATAAATTAAAGGAAACTTAAGGAAAGAAGTAAAGATTGCTTTATAGCCACTGCAATAAGTATCTGTATTTATTCTCATTAATTACTACTCTCTTTAGTCTTGAAAAAAGTATAAGCAGTAGATTATTTGGTTAAATGTGAATTTTGTTTTTTCAATTTAATATGATATATATATATATATATTTAAGAGTATATAAATATCATTCATTCCGTTAATATCAACTACTTCATAATTATATATATATATATATATAAAAAAAAACTCTGCCCCAAGGTGCGGAGTGAATATAATTTCTTTAATAAAAAAAATCTCTAAAAAACAACCTCAAATTTTTAAAAAATAAATCAAACTATAAAGAGAAGATAAAACATTGTCATTTTTTATATTTAAAATCAAACTAAAAGAACAGAAAACAAAAACAAAAGAATGAAAGCAATAATAATAAGAAAGGAAAAAAATTTACATAACTTTAAAAATCGAAATAATGAAAATGTTGAATAATAGAACTTGAATTTCTTTAATATGTTTCTCCAATTTTTCTTAACTAATTGAGAAAGAGAAGAGAGAGGGAAAAAAATTTATTAAGAAAAAATTATTTATTCTCTCTTTAAATAAGTTAAAAAGGTGATTTATTTTTATAAAGTTTTTTTACAAAAAGAAGATGAAAAAGTTAGTAAATGAAAAGACTTAAAGTTATAAAATATATTAATTATTAAGTACACTATATAATAATTATGAGATTTTAAAACCCTAAATAAAAATTGAAAAAAAAATTGAAAGCAAATAATTAAAAATATTATTTGTAACTAAAAAAGAAAAAAAAAATATACATATCCCTAAAATCAACATAAGAATGTTTATAATTAATTATAATATAAACAATCAATTCAAGTTATTTTACAACTTCTTCGACCATCATTTTTAAAAAGTTATAAATAAATTATTAAAAAAAAATCATTTTTTTTAACTGAAAATTAAAAAAAAATGAGATTTACTAAAAATTGATCTATTAAAAATCAAATTGGAGATTTTTTTTAAAAAAAAAAAAATAATTAAATGTTACAGAAATAAACAATCAGAATAAAAAATAAAATTGTTAATATCATAAAAGATTTATACATATATTTATTTATTTATTTGATATTTATTAAAAAGAGTTAAGAAAATGAAAAATTTAGGTTTAAAAAACTAAAAGTTTTTTAATAAGTAAATTAAATTTATAAATAAGATTAAGTAAGTAGAAGATATATATTTATTTATTTATTTTATTTTTATTTTAAAAAGAGTTAAGCAAATGAAAAGTTTAAGTAAACTAAAAAAGTCTTTTAATAAGTAAATTAAATTCATAATTAAGTAAATAAAAGATAATATATTTATTTGATATTTATTTTAAAAAGAGTTAGTAAATGAAAAGTTTTGGTTTAAAAAACTAAAAAGACTAATTGTCACGCCCCAAATTCGGGCTGTAACACGACCGTAAGGTTCCACCTCGAAAGCACAATGTCTCTTATCCCTTACTAACAAAATATATCCGCAATAAAATATTAAGAAAACAACTAAAATCCATAAATCCAAATGAATTACCTCAAATTAATCCCAATTGACAAAATAGATAATCCTCCAACTAACAATATCTTGATTAGGGATGCAACCCAACTTAATAAAAGAATAAAGAAAACTATTCCAGAACAAATTTCTAACTCCAATTAATAACAAACAAATCAACAACTCAACTTTCAAGACATAAATTCCTCACATGTTTCCTTATTCGTCACCACTAGTATCCGCAAAAGAAAAATTTAAGGGAGAGGGATGAGCTAAAAAGCTCAGTGAATAAACGGAGTTTTATTATTTCCTTTATTCTCAAAAGGACATTAAAGGTCATACTGATAGTCAAAATATCGAAATAGAATCACATATACTTAGGAAATATATACAATAGTCAAATTATCAAAATAACTTTCAAAGATAATTTAAAACATTTTCATAACATTACTTTCTTTCAAAACAAAACAGAAACAGAAAGAATTCAAATTTAATTCCACTTCCTTTTGTGAGGCTCAAGCAAGTAGTCATTAGTTGGTTTTAATCGATATCGATCCTAGCTATTTATCCCGCTAGGTAGGCCGGAACTTATAACAGTAGAGCTTTTTCACTATGCTCAATGAGTTCGGAACTTATAAAGTTTGGAACATGTTCCCCCAACTTACTTCTAACTAACTTGAGCCAAACTTATATCTTTCTTTTCTTTTCTCAGAGCAAACTTAAATAATGAACTTTAAATATTTCAAAAATTAAACAAATAATAATTAATATAGATAATAAAAATATCCAGTACTTAAGGAGTGTTGCTTAAGAAACCAATTCAAGTAATAATAATAAAACAATTGAAACAGTGATACATGATTAAAATATGACAAAACCAGAATGTTCCAGAATTGAAAACCAAAATAATCAAAATGAATTTTTTGATGCCTTAATGAAAATAGAGAAAGAAAATAGAATATAATATAATAAATACATATATATATATATATATAAAAAAAAGAAGCAGTTCGACAACTGCACAATTGCCGTTCAGATTGCGGCGATTGTTAAATAACAATAACAATAATAAAATTTCTGGAATTCTGTAAAAATAAAATAAACTAAAATTCATATATATATATATATATATATATATATATATATATATATAAATAAAGTACAGATTCGGCCATTGCCGCTCCTGCTCAATTCGCCGCAACATGTATAAATTAAAATAAATAAGGTTTCGAAATTGTTAATATAAATGTATATATATACGTATATCTTTGTAAGTTTCAGAAAATTCCAAACAAAAATCAATTCTTTTGTTCTCTTTTTAAATCGACAGTATAAGTATATATTCTATACAAAACTTAATGACAAATCAGAAAATTGATTTTTTTTTTAAAAAAGTATCCGTTTACTCACCTCTTAAAATTCTGAAAGGATTTCGAAACAATCAGCCAATCCTTGTATTATTCCACTCGTTAGTCCTTGTCGATCAGAATTCTGCGCTTCCTAGACCCCAACGATAGAGACAGATGTTTATAGGATTCCGAAAGTTATAACTCTTATTAACTTAAAAACCCTAGTTTATTCCTTGCCAAACTCTAATAACATAGAATTTATTTAATTAAAATATCATTCAATAATAATAAAACTTGTAAATTACTTATTTGCCCCTATCTTAGGGCTGGGTCTCACATTAATAATCTAAATTTTTAAATAAAATAAGTTGAAAGATTATATAAAGATAAAAATTCATAAAATTTTAAGAATATTATTTATTTTGAATATAGAATTAATTATAACTATTATTTTATTTTTTTTCTTTAAATATTTTGTTCATTAATGTTAAATTTAATAAATATATATTGTATCAACAAAATTTAAATAAATACATAAATATCATTATTCTATTTAATAAATATACTTAATTTGTTAATATAATTTTAAATTAATAGTATATATGTTCAAAAAAATTATTTATTTTAAAAACCTTAATTTCAATGCAAATTTTAAAAAAAAATTATCATCTTAATTTTTACCTACAATTTATTGTTTAATAAAATATAATTTAAATTTTTCATTATATATTTTTTAAAAAAAGATATATGTAAAATTCTAAAAAATAAATATCCCTAATTATGAGTTTATTAATTAAAATTTTGATAATTGGCATAATTTTTAAAATTTAAAGAGAAATTAAAATCATGATAATATAAAAATTAAATTTAAAAAGAAAAATAGAAAGAGAAATACTGTCGGAAAAAAAAACTTTAAAAAAATTTAAAAAATGTAATTATGTATATAAGATATAAAAATAAATAAAGAGGAAGTGAAAAGTTAAAAAAAAAAAGAACAAGAAAAAAAATTCAAAAATTATTAAATATAGAATGAGGCAAAAAGACTAAAGAAGTTTAAATAAATTACATAACGTCATTAAGATTAAAAAAAAAAAAAAAGTAAAAGGGCAACAAAATCCAAAAAGTTCAACAAAATTACAATGTCATGCGATCATAATTTTGTAATCTTATATATATAAGATATATATATAATACTGAGTTTAATATTTACATAAATATTATTCATTCGGTTACTTGTGATATCTTGATATTTCGTTCGACATTAAAAATTATAATAAATATATAATAGTATATAAAAGTCCATAATTATGATACGAACTTATAAGTTAGAGTCGTGATAGTTATTATCAACCACTTTGACTATTATGTATTTTTACAATAATGACTTTATATATATATATATATATATATATATATATATTTATTTGTAGACAATTAAAATTTATTTTATTTGTTGTAAAATCAAAATTACAAGAAATGTGAAGATTGAATACAATAATTATACAATAAATGAGATTTCGGGTCCAATCTTTATGAATCCGTTGATTCAATCCGTCGTGGATCCGAGAGGCGTTTTGGGTTTGTCTCGATCCAATTGATTTGATTTTTTCCAAGAGCGTTTTGGGCTGGATCTCGGAATAGATTCGATGCTGAGGACTTTTGGACTTGCTCTCGATCTATCGAACAATTTGATTTCTTTTTCCGAGGGCTTTGGACTTTGTCTCGGAATAAACTTTGAGAGGAAGAACCGATTTCGACAGAGGTTCGGTATCCTTCGAATATCTCTCAACTTCTCAACTTCTTGAGTGAGTGAGTATGTGTATATTGTGTGTAACCTTTTCTTGAGGGAATCAATGACTATGAAGTTACTACATGTGACTCATCTAAGGGGCAAAATCTTTTAATATCTTAATATATAAAATATATAAATATAAATATATATTTAAAATATATAAATAATATTTAATTATATAAATAAAATTTATATATCTACAATATTAACACAAATTTTATTTGTATTTCTTTGACTTGAATATTCTATTTTACACTCTCTATTATATTAATACATTATTTATTTTTTTAATACATTTAACTCGTATTAATATTATTTTTAATTAAAAAAATTAAAGTTAAAAGTTATTATCTTGTCAATGTCAAAAACTTTCTATTTTGGTTTGTAAAAGACAGTAAAAAATGAAAATATTGCATCTTAAATTAAATATTGGTTAGAATTGGGTTGCTTTGATCCAAAATTATAAAATTTTTAACCGGTTAATATTATATTGGGTCCAATATTACAGCCGGTATGTTAATTATATTTTTAAAATTTAAAAATATACATATATATATTTAGTGTCTCACATAGTTTATCTAAGTAATCACTAAGTGTTGGGCTTAAAACGCTTTATTCAACAATGTGTTTTAGTCAAATGAGTTGTGGTCGAATAGTCAGCACTCATGCTCTCAACCTTTAGGTTGGGGGTTCGACACTGAATTCAGCCATAGCGCTATCAGATCCGATTTCAAAAAAAAAAAAATAATAATGTGTTAAATGAACATTGCTCGGGTATCCTTTTTTATCATGTGAGGATAATATCAAGTTGTTGACTGTAGATATTGTCAAGCTCATTTATTTTTGTGCAAAATCAAAAGTTTAGTTATTCCAAATAGTTAAATAAAACTCAATTTGACCAATAAAATTTGCAGTTTTTTTTTTTTTTTTTTTTTTTTTTTAGCAAGCTGCAGTTTTTAATAATTACACATGAGAACTTTTAATAATATATCTTCTTTGTAATTATCTAATTGTACCAAAATAATTAACAAATACCTAAAACTTTATTTACTTATTCCCACTTCTAATATAAAATCACCTACTTTTAGGGTCAGTTTTTTTGCTGTCAATACTTTTCTAACAGCATCAATAAACTGCAAAAAAAAAAAAAAAAAAAAAAAAGAGAAGTCCCAATCAGAGATGATAATATACATTAAGAACAGAGGAAAAGATATAAAATAAATGCAGTATTCTGAAAACACAGTCACCTTATTACTTTGTATAATTGTTTGGCTCATACCCCAGAAATGTTCAATCCAAGAGAGACCAAGATTTACAACCAAGGTTTACCATTTTTTTCCCCTCTTTTTTTTAGCATTTTATCAAAGCAAGCAATTTTCTTGTCTACACTACCCCTAAATAACTTGATAGAATGGGAAAACTTGAGTAATTCGAGGAAATGATTGAAGGAAATGAAACAAATTATGGCATTCCAAAGTAAAATGCACAAGGGGTTGACATTACAGGATACTGGATGAGCAAGGTGATGGATGTTGCTCTATCTGTTGAAACTGCCTTGCCTTGCCTCCAACCACACTGAGGTCACAAATATGTAGTCATGCCTTGTGTTAATTGACGAAGTTCTTCATACTTGGACTCTGGCACTGGCAACTCCAATGTGATCTGTAAACCATATCAATGAGAATGGTGCATAATCATTCTATGTTATACATATAATACACAAGGTAAAGAATGCCCTTGGGGAGTTAATTTTTACATATTATGCCTCAAAACACAAAACTAAGTTGGATTGAGGGTCTTCAACAAATCTAAACCCTTTTTTTCATCTTTTTTGTGAAAAAGTTGAAAGTCAAAAAAAAAAAAAAAAAAAAAAATTTTGTTTTCAGAAACAGACTGAGCACCACTAACTGCATAATTGTTCCTGCACCAAGAGCAAGTATCATACTAAATCCATTTATTGAATACATTGTCAAGAGAAGGCATTTAGGAAATCTGAAGTTGTTTATCCAATCTAAGCTAAACATATAGAAATCTGTTGCACTGAGGGTACTGACCAACTGAATAATAAGAACCTTTTCCAATCCAACAAGTTAAAAATTGAGATATTAGAGAAGAATATAAGAAGTTCCTAGAGTACCTCAAATACTTCTTCCAAAAAGAGGTATAAGCTATGCTATTTTTCTCAATTTCAGAAGCATTCCTTCTTAAGAAGATGTAAATATTCCACTGAACATTCTAGGAGATGTATGTATCGTACCTCTTTGAAAATTTCGCTATAAGAAGTCTCCTTAAATCCCTGCAAGAAATTCAAGGAAAGCGATAAATTTTATGTGCAATACAATATGCAGAGAACCTGACATTAAACTGTTTACTTCATTTCATTTTATAGAAATTTGTAAATGTAGAGAGAGATAGACCAATTTTTGAAATAGACTAATAGAAGCTTTATTTGATTCCCCAATCTTAGCACGGAAGATGTTGATGCCGAGATTTTGCACTGCAAAAGTCATCATCATCAAAACTGATTCTTTTCCAAGTCCCTTGCCACGACTGTCAAAGTAAGAATGACAATGGCAAGATAAGAAACTTAAAAAGCATCACTGAAAAATACATCTAGGTATTAGTAAGAACTACATCTACAAAATGAATTGTAGGCCTGACAAAAGTAAATAAGATTACTTTGTATCTCTATTTAGCTTACGAAACTTTAACTTAAAAACCCAAAATTAATCTTTTCTCTTCATTTTATACTTTCTTTTGATTAGTCAATAATGTCTATTCAACAAGATAGTTTAACATTAGTTCAAATGCCACACTATTTGATGACTAGAAGTTAGTCAATGCAACAATTGAGTCACTCAGGATCTCTTGTTACACTCCCTGTTAAACTATTTGTATGAGTGTAACAGGGAGTATAATAGGAAATCCATCCTACTACAGTATCATAATAAACTTATGATAACATGGCATTCTATGTATGTGTAATTCTTGTGAAAGTAAAATGGTTATTCAAGTGTGCCTCTTAGCAATAGATAAAAGGCCAAGTAGCCCCAAGAAAGAAAGCAAGAATCAAGTAAGCCTTCGGCTTCTTGTCATAGAACATATGTAAAATTGCAGAAGTTACACAATGTTAAGAGTGGCCAAATATTCAGCAAAGAAATATAAAATGAACAGAGCCAAAAAAAAAAAAAAAAAAGGAAAGTAAAGACAGCAGAACACAGTTTGGCAAATAAAAGCACAGATACCTCTTTGGCTCAGCAATCATTATTTCAATCTCTCCTGTTTTCATGTCCTCCAAGTCATTCATGTATATATTCACATCACCAACCATGGCTAAAACATAGAATTTCCACAAGTTAGAAGGGCATGCTATGTAGCATACTGAAAGCTAGTGAAGCAATGTTGTTTCTTTAGTCCAACCAATTTATTTAAAGAAATAATCTGGGAAGAATTATAGTCCCATAACAGGTTAAATAATCCTTATTCTACCAGAATTATTAGACAATATTCTTATCCACTATAAAAAACAATGGAAAAAAGGTTTTCTAAGAACAAAGCAAGAAGCAGCGACATAATGTTGAAATTATCTTACTAACAACCAATTAATGCTAAGAAGTATAATGAATCTCTGGCTATATTCTTTTTTGCCTTGTTTTTTATTTATTTATTTATTTCTTTTTTGAATGAAGAATCAAAACAGTTCTGACATGTTGCACCATTAAACTATGGAAAAAGAGCCTTTTTCATCCCCTGGAAACCAACTCTAACTAGAAGATATTTCAACACTCTTCAACCCAACCTTGAATCCTGAGTTAGTTTCAAACATATTATATAATACTTAGTTAGGACAATCAAACAAAAAGAAGAACAACTATAATCTTATTTTTCAAAAATCTACAGTTCTTGCCGTAAAATATGTATACAGAGGTCACCAAGTACATATGTTTTCAAGAAGAAAAACCCAATATGAACACCCAAAGGATAACTTAAAAAGAAGAGGCCTTGAATTCATATAACTAAATAAATCATACATCTTAAATGCAGATTCCTTAAATATCAAGAATGAAACTTGAAGGAATTAAAAGGGCATCTATTTCATTGACATAAAAATAGTAAATAAAAATAAAAAAATTCAGAAAGGTGAAAAATATGAACACAAGTAGGGAAGAAAACTTAAATGAAAACTAACCTTCGACATGGGGATCTCCATGAATGAACTCTCCAATAACCAACTCCTTGTCTAACACTATAAACGTCTGCTCTGAAAAATGACACACATAACATGCTCTAAAAACTTCAGTTATTAGTTTTATAAACAAGCCTCAGTAATCAAGCTAGTAAAAGGAGCAAACATAAATGTAAACTCAGATATTTTGAGAGAGAGAGAACACCTACTAAATGGGTCTTGTGTCCAAGAAAGTTGCATATCATATTCCTGTTCTAGAGTCAGTGGCTCAGAGGCCGTTGCCTGGAGAAGAGCAGGGTCTTGCATCCACTGGTGGTACTTTGGTACGTGCTCTTTCATGTATGGAACTAGTATGACTTTCTTTCCTTCAAGGCTTGCCTTCATTTTCACGTTTCCTCTCCCTCTTACCCTTCTCTGATACTGCACAAGCTATAGGTATAGACTCCCAGTTCACAGCTGAAATTATAGCAAAAGCATAACAAAAGGTGATACTTTGAGAGAAAAATGGAAGGTTAGCAACAAGATATATACAATTCGCAAAGGAGAAGTGGACTAAATCTACATGTGAATCGAAGTTATAGATACTAAATTTAGAAATTAGCTTCCTGGGAGCCTTTTTCTTTTCCCTCAAGAAGATACTACCTTTACAAAAAGATAATTTAAGAAGCAAAAATCTGAATATGGAGTGTGAAAAGATACAAACTTTAGAGAAAGCCTGGAAATAAAACAAAAGGCATAAACTAACTACGATGTTCTGAAATACTCAAAAGCTACAGAAATACTTCATAGTGAAGCTTTTTAACACATTTCGGATTAATGCCTTCATAAATTTTATTTCAGTGATCACTCAAAAAGACATGGGAAAGAGAGTCCCTTAGCAAAGGAAAATGTGTACAATATACTGCTTAGACCACTCTAAATTTGAAACTGTTTACGCCAAAAACATTTTACCACAAGGCATCAAAATTAATATATTGCGGATGAGAATGTTTACCTCAAAAATCAATAATTTCAACTCAATATTACATGTTTAGCTGCTTTGAGTAAAGAATTTCCAAATTATTAGTCCCATAACTATGAGAATATCATCTTGAGTAATATTAGATACAGGAAATCTAAAACAAAGTAGAATCATAATAGACATTCAGTTAGAGACTTGAAATTGCAGTTCCAACACCACAGAACAATTCACAAGAATCAAGCTGGACAAATTCACTACTCGATGGATGAAATTAAAGAAACTAATATGATCATTTCTCTACCTGGAATCAAAATCAGTACTGCCTGAAACTGAGGTTCCTCTGGTTTCTGCTGCCGCCTACCGTCGGATGGTTTAATACTCCGGCATCGAATTAGCGGGCATACGACGCGGCAGCTCGGACACTAATAGTCGGGTTGTAGATAGTCGTTTAGAGCATATATATATATATATATATATATATATATATATATATTTGATAATTACATTGATATATATTCTTCTTTTATATATATTACATATATAATATGACATTTTTTTCTGATAGAATTAATGTATAATTTTGTTCTAATTTTTTAGGTTTTATGATATTTTAATTTTTTAATCTACATTTTCTATAATTTTATTTAATTTTAAGATTTATTTATTTTTTCATCTTCTGGAATTTGTAATTTTTATATTTTAAATAAAATTTATTTTATAGAAACATTAAGTTTAAAATTAATAAACTATTTTCTCCATAGTTTTTATTAATTTTTATTTAGTTATATTAAAAAAAATTTATTTTATTTTATTTTTAAAATTATGTCAAATAATATTAATAAACTCATAATAATTTTGATAAAAAAACTCATAATTGTGAATATTTCATAATTTTTTTCAAAAAATTATAATAAAAAACTTTAAAATATATTTTATAAGAAAAAGATGAATTATATGTAAAAATAAAGATGATAAAAAATATTTAAAATTATAATACAATTCAAAAATTTTAGAAATAAAAAATATACTCTTAATTTAAAATTATATCGGTAAATTAGGTTCCTAAATTAGATAGAATAATAATATTTATGTATTTATGTAAATTTTATTAAATCCATATATTTATTTATTAAATGTAAAATCAATAAATAATAATAATACTATTTTTTTTTATAATTAACGTTTGAACTTACTTAATTTAATATTACTTTTAATATTTTACTATTTTGTCATTTATAATATTTCAATAATTACCTATTAGTCACAATGTCATGATAAAATAAGACATTTTCAAATTGTAATATTGCAAAGCTATGTGAATTCCTCTACAATTTATTAAAATTTATTAGAACATTTAAAAAAATAGTATAGTAGTGTAAAATGTCGTAGAAATTAATTGGAAATACTAAAAGTTTATACATTAGAATAAAATAACATAAAAATGTATAAACAATTATAAGTTGTTATAGTTAAATCTTAATATCAAATTAATCTTAGTCATTAATAGAAAATGTAGAAAATTATAAATAAAGAGTAAATAAAGAAATCATGAAAAAAAAACAAGTATGAAGGATGTATATCTAGTTTTTTTATATATACATTGTGATACCAATGACCAAATTGACAAGGGTGATTATGTAATTTGATAAATTTTAAAAGTCTTATTTAGGTACTTAAATATTTGAGGATCTATTGTGCAATTTATTAAGTTATGTATTTTTTATATACCCTGAAATCTTAAAAGATATAATTTATGAGATAGTTTAATATCTCTCATATTCCGAGAATTGAGTAATAAGAAGATCCAAATGTGAAGATTTTGAGATTGGAGAAATTATATTGTCAATTACGATTAAAGTTAGTAATATTGATTGCATCTTTAACTCTTTGATTTAGAATGATATGTAAGTTTAAGACGCAATTAAATTTGTGATTAGATCTATTAAGTTTTTAATTTTTATTAAGCCTTAAATAATTTTAGGTAAAGAATTGTTTCGCAATTTGGATTATCGAAGGTTGTGGACTTTGATAATTTCGATGACAGATTTTAAACCCTTTCGTTTTCATCTATTTTGAAAAAGAAAAAGATTATGTTTTTCAAGCATGTTAATTATATTTTATGAAAATTGATTTTATTGAATTATATTTTACAAAATATTGTTTTTTTTTATAATATTATATTATTATTTCTACTTTCCTTATTGAAACCAAATTACAATACTCAATTTTGAAATTGATTTTGTCATTAATTATTCTTACATTATTAAATGTTATATTTTGTTTTGAAAGATATTTAGTGAGAATCTTTTGTCTTATTGTAAATCAAGTTTTTCAAAGATTTGTGATTTTCGTACTTAATTTAAATCTCCCATCTATTTATTTTGTCTTTTCTCAAAAGTTTGACTTTTTGAAAGTTATTTATTTATTTATTATTATTAAAATATTTTCAAAATATTTTGTTTTCTAAAACTTATTTATTTGTTAAAATTTATATTTTCTTAAGAGATTATTCTTTTCTAAAAGATTTATTTTATTTTTCTGATTTTAGATTTTGATAAAAATATTTAGTTTTTGATAAAAAGATATACTTTTTTGATTTTTCGATTTTGATAAAAAAATATAGTTTTCCGATTTTATAAAAGATATAGTTTTCCGATTTTCGATTTCATAAAAAAATATAGTTTTGTGATTTTCGATTTTGATAAAAAGATAAAGTTTTCTGATTTTCAATTTTGATAAAAAGATATAGTTTTCCAATTTTCGATTTGATAAAAAAATATAGTTTTGTGATTTTTGATTTTGATAAAAAAAATAAAGTTTTTTTATTTTTGATTTTGATAAAAAGATATAATTTTCTTATTTTCGATTTTGATAAAAAGATAAAGTTTTCTGATTTTCAATTTTGATAAAAAGATAAAGTTTTCTCATTTTCGATTTCGATAAAAAGATATAGTTTTCCGATTTTCGATTTTGATAAAAAAAATGTTCCAAATTTATAAGTTCCGAACTCATTGAGCACGGTGAAAAAGCTTAATTGTTATAAGTTCCGGCCTACCTAGCGGGATAAACAGCTGAGATCGATTTCGATTAAAACTAACGAATGACTATGCTGCTTGAGCCCATTGAAAAGAATAAGTAATATGATTTGAGATTCTTATTCCTTTCTGTTATGTTCCGAAAGTATATGTGGGAAGTTTGATTTTTCAATTTAATTTGAAAATTTTTTGTTAAAAATATTTTTTTGAAAGTTTTCCGATAATGTTATAATTTTGAATATGATCTTAAATGCTCAAAATGTTTTTCTGAAGAGGGTTGAAGTGCTTACTGAGCTTTATAAGCTCATATCATCTATGTTTAAATGCTTTTACAGGTTTTGATGTGCTTTTGAATTTTTCTAACTAGTGGGTTAAAGTTATGAGTTTTGGATATTAGATTTGATTGAATAATTGATGAATTTGGTCTCAAACAAATTTACTTCTTTTAATTGAATCCCTAAAAAATTAACAGTTTATATTATTTAGTTAATTAAAGAAAATGGTAAAAATATCATGACATATTAAAAAAAAAAAAAAAAAAAAAAAAAAAACCGCCACTTTTTTTTTTTTTTTTTTTCTCCTTCCCTTACCTGTACTTCTTTCTTTCTTTCACTCTGAACTTGGTGAGCAAGTCACCATAACCATAGCATTTTTTTTTTTTTTTTTTTTGGATAACCATAGCATTTAATCACTTACCAGAGTTTCAAAAATTATTAGACATTCTCAACATCTTTAAATGCCAATTAAAGAGTACAACATATAGTAACTCGAAGTGACCAATTAAATGCTTTACCAAATCAATGTGATTCAGGTCAATTGGAGTACCTACAGTATCAGAGACTAAACCTGATTTTCATAGAATAGGAAGACACAAATACATATAATTAAATATATATATATATATATAAAATCCAACAAATAGATGATTAATGATTAAAACTTTTACACAGAGTTTTAGAACAAAATTAACAAAAGAAAATTCCAAGAAAATTGATTTAAAACTGAAATTAGATCCTAGGTCAAAGCCAACCCATCCAAAATCTCCTTAATTGTATTAAAAATTTAAATGAAAATAACTCCAGTCGCCGGAGTAGCTAAAATGGCAAATAGAATTATAGCAAAGCCGTAAAAATAAATTACACCCGAATCGATGACAGTTGTTCTATCTTCTAATTTTCAATTTATAATAAGCTTTCCGTTCAAATTATATTCAAATCAATGACTATGATCGCTTGCTCACCAAGTTCAAAGTCCTAGAAAGAGAAAAATAAAGAAGAACAAAGAAGGGAAAGAAAACAAAAGTCGGGTTTCTTTTCTTTTTTTTCTTTTTTCACATATAATGACATTTTTACTTTTTTTTTAATTAACTAAACAATATAAACTATTAACTTTTTACGTTTTTGACGGATTCCGTCAAAAAGACCTTATTTTTCTCTAATAAAAAAGTTTAAGACTTTAAAAGTTAAAAAAAAACATTTTAGGACTAAAGTTGTCAAAAGTAAATTTGTTTGAGACCAAATTCACCAATTATTTGGATTTGATTTGTTGGAGTTAGAATAGTAATGATTGTAAGATATTATTTTTTTGAATTATGTATTTGTCTAAGATATTGGAGTTAAGTTTTTTTTATTAAGGAATTTTTGATGTATTTTATTGATATTGTTTCGAGGCTTAGCATTCTTTGGGTAATAACTTAGAGGATGTAGTCGTGTTACGTCTTCAAATTTGGGATATTCTAATTTTTAAATTAGGCCCGGATTTAGGGCGTGACATTCATATCTTATATAAATATCTAAATATTGTGATTTGATTAATTTTTAAAAATTATCAAACTAAATTTAATTGAACATGAAATGTTTGTTTATTTAATTATTCAAACATTATTTGGAAAGGCTCAATTAATATTAAACTTTAAAATTTTATTGTTGAATTTGTTTCTATTATTTATTCTTATGGATTAAAAAACAAGCTTATTTATTTATTTATTTTTTGTAAGTAAAAAACAAGCTTATTTGATTTAAGTTCTATTTAATCTTTATTTTTTCCTAAAAAAAAAAGTATATTACTTTTTAGTTAATTTGCAATAAATTCCATGTTAAATACAAATTATAATGTCAAAAAATTTATAAATAAATAAATTTTAAATTGTAAAAGTATTAATATTATAATAATTTATATATAATATAGAAATATTATAATTTGTTTGTAAACACTTAAAATAATTTTATAAAGGCGTTAGACTCTAATCTTTGAAAGACTATTATACCATATTGGAATGTATGTAATATTTTGATAAGGGAGAATATAAAAGGAGTGTGTATTTTTCTCTAGTGCGATTTTATAAAGCACATTCCTTATACAATAGACATTTAAGGAGAAGTGTTATAAATCTATTTATTATGTGAATATTCATTGTATACTCTTGTGTACTTTAAATTCCTTTACTCCCTAGATTCGTGTTGTATCCCTCTAAATTGTGTTTATAGAAAGATTATATAAAGTCATGTATAAGAGTAATACATTAATAAATTACTCTTTATTCTATCTTTATTCTAATTTTCGTCCTTTTTTCTCACTCTTTACGCATGTGTGTCAGCATGTGTATATATATATGTTTGTGCATATTAATGTATGTAATAATATAATCTTCATGAGAAGGTTCTTCAACAAAACCATCAACTAAGCCAAGCTTATTCCTAGTTGATAAGGCTATCTTCATAAAACTTTTCCAAGATTGAAAACCATTTCCATCAAACACTTTATTTACCAAGACTTGATTAGGATTGTCAGAGTGGAGATATAATGGATTGCAATAATCAAAATTTTGTAACATATTCATGTTACAAATAAACACTTGCAAGATACTGCAAGAAAAAATGTATTTTGTGACTGCCTTGTAATTGCCGACACAACGACAATTTAAAATTTTCACTAGTCACGTTGAGCGACCGTCGCAATTTGCAACGGCCAATAAGCCATCGGTAATTGCGATGGATTTGCAACAACCATTTTACAATTTTTCATTGATGACTAAGTGAACGTCGCAAATTCATCACAATTTGTGATGGATTTGTGATGGTCAATAAACTGTCGGTAATTGCGACAATATTGCTATAATTAATAATGACCATCATAAATTGCAATGGATTTGCGACAACTATTTTACAATTGCTTACTGACAACTAAGTGAACGTCGCAATTTGCGGTGGTCAATAAGCTGTCGCTAATTGCGACGGTATTGCAATGTTTAATAATAATCGTCACAGATTGCAACAGATTTGGGACCGTCATTTTACAATTGCTCACCGACGACTTAGTGAACGTCGCAAATTTGTTGTAATTTGTGATGGCTATTTTGATTCAGTAATTACGATAGATTTGCGACAACCATTTTACAATTGCTCACCGACAACTAAGTTAATATTGTAAATTCGTCGCAATTTGCGACAACTAATAAGCCATTGGTAATTGCAATGGTTAACAATGAGAGTCACAAATTATGTTGGATATGCGATGATTATTTTACAATATGTTCACCGAAGACTAAGTGAACGTCACAAATCCATCGTAATTTCTAACCAATTTGTGACGACCAATAAGCCGTTGGTAATTGTGATGATTAATAATGACCGTCACAAATTACAACGGTATTGCGATGGTTAATAATGACTGTCGCAACTTGCGATGGATTTGTAATGGCCATTTTACAATTACTCACCGATGCCTAAGTGAATATTGCAAATCCGTAGTCAGCTCAGTACGGTTGTACTGGCACTACGGTCGTAGTCCATTCACTATGGCCGTAGGGAATTTCTTCCAAAAATTGCAATTTAGTCTCTAATTTCTTCATTTCTTCAATTTCGGTCCCTGAAACTTCAAAAATCGAAAACATAACAAATTTGAGTAATTTCCTGCCAATTAAATCCAATTAAACTCTAAATTAAACACAATTTCTCCTTAAAAATATGATATAATTTCGACATATCAATAAATATCATTAAGAAGGATACAATGTTTTGGGATAACATTATTTTGCTGCAAATTCATTAATCGACACTTAATTTTAACTTTGCAACATAAACATTTCTGAGGAATATTTATTTTCAATTTTGTTGTGATTTTCTTTATTTCTAAAACATAAAATTACGATTTAGAAAAAATTAAAAGAAAATACAAAAAAAAAAGAAGAAAAAACTAGAGAAATGAATTTTTTTCCTCAATAGGTTTTTTTTTTTGGGTAATTTATATGTGTCCAGGTAGTCATTTTGGGTCCAACTAAACCGAATTCAAGTTGCATCGGACCCCTCACCTATCTCTCTATAGGCAAAGTTCGAACTCGAGACTTTGTGGATGGGGAACCAAGCTCCTTCTACTTGGGCCAAGAGGTGTTGGTTTCAATAGGGCTTTTGTATTATAATTTTTTGTAAACTTTCATATCGATATCTTTGCAGTTATCTATAGAAGATTGTGCAACATGTTGGATCATCTTTACCCCCAATTCCATCTATTCTTTGAGATGTTGATGATGAAGGTAATGATCTTACTCCACTTGACGAACATCCATCTCTTAGCACTCATGATGATCGTGATCCACCACTTCCTCGCTAGCTCTTCTAATGCACCATTGCCTACTTGATATTATTAGAATGATATTTAGAATGTTTTATTATTTGGATTTTATATAAATTTTACTAGAAATATTATTATTTATGACTTTTATTGTTGTATGATTCAATATATTTAAATAGTCTTTTTTTGGATGTATTTATTTAAATTTTTAAGGTATTTAATTAATAATTTTATAGAATTATCAAATTAAAATAATAATAATTTTTTTTTTTAAAAAATAGAGATTTGTGATGAATTTGTGATGACTCGAAAATCCGTCGCAAATAATGACGACCTAGGGTAGTCAAAAATTTGTCTCAAATAGCGACAAAATCTTGGTGTCGTCACCGATAGAAATAGAAATTTTAGAGACGATTGTATCCATCGCAAATACCATTTTGCAATGGATATAATCATCACAAAACTTGAATTTTCTTATAATGAGAAAAGAAATGCCAAAAAGATGGAGAGTGTAGAAATGATTTTATGGCAAACAACTAATGCTCTGATACCATGTTAAAAAGTGATAAATTGTCATATAATCTAAATGTTTACTCCGATAATAGAAAGAAGCTAAATTTATTCTTTTAACAAAAATCAATTAAACTTTTTCCCCTCTAATTTATTAATATTAGCCAATTTAAAGAGAAAATTCTTTTATTGATATTGTATATTTTTCCAAATAATTATATATATTTTTAATTTTTTTACCATTATAAATAAGCATCAATTGAAAGTTGTTTTTTAATTTTTGTACTACTTTATAATATCAAGTTGTACAAAAATTGTCAAAGATTGGCTGGTCGAGTGGCATGTTGTCACCCTACCAACCGGCCCTTTCAGGGTTCGACACCCCCTCCCCAATGTATCAAAAAAAAAAAAAAAAAGTTGTACAAAAATTAAAATAAAAAGATATTCAAATTTTGAAGTGAGTTAAGGGGGAGAGGAAAATCAAATTGATGTGATAAAATACCTTATTTTTTTTTCAAAATGTAAAGGAGGGACAATGATAAACTTTTTTTTTAGTGATAATCCCTTTCAAGTTAGACTAATTTAAAAGCGGATCAAAATAATTTTTTTATAGGTAATTTTTTTTTATTACACATTTCTTCAAACTTAAGCAGGCAAATTGGAAAATTTGGTCCCTTAATTTATACAATTTGTGTGATTTCATCTTATTTTATTTTTTTGTACTATTTCATCCCTTAATCTAATAATTTGGTAAATTTCATCCCTTAACTTAATGATTTGGTAAATTTCATCCCTTAACTTATATAATTTGGTAAATTTCATCCTTTAACTTAATAATTTAGTAATTTCATCCCTTAATAATTTGGTAAATTTCATCCTTAACTTATATAATTTTTGGGATATCATCCTTAATAATACATTTATTAAATATAAATTTACAAATGTATGATCTAATATCTTTGGTAATATACAAATTTTTTTGTTAAATGTATATTTACAATAGTAAATTAAAATATTTTGTATTAAAATTTACATTTTTACCCCTTTATTTTTTAGTATTATTATTTTAATTTTAAGTTAAGGGATAAAATTTACCAAATTATTAAGTTAAGGATGAAATTTACCATATTATTAAGTTAAGGGATGAAATTTACCAAATTATTAAGTTAAAGGATGAAATAATACAAAAAAATAAAATAGGATGAAATTCCAAAAATTATATAAATTAAGGGACCAAATTTGCCAATTTGCCAACATAAGCATATAAAAGTAAAAGGGTCAAATTTTTTTACTTTGCTTCTTTTCTTCTTTTTTTCTCTTTTCTTCGTAGTGAAGAGTGGTAATTGGTTTAACTTTTCTTTCATAAAAGCACAACCATTTTTAGCTATATATATTTATGAAGGACTTTTTCTTTGGTATTATTTATCAATTTATTTATGGACATAAAGTAGAGGTCTAAATCCTAATCAATGGAGGCATATATCTTCTTTTTTATTTTCGGAGTTATCACAAGTGTGACTAATCCAGATTTAACATGAGTTGTGTTTGTAGAGTCTAATTTTTACTCGAAAAAAGTCCCACATTGACTTTTATATGGCGCTCACACTGAAGGTCGAACATTCGACATCGTGTAACATTTATAATGCATTTTTCATTACATCAAACCAAGGGCTTAAAGATATCTTCTAGTAGATGTAATTCTTGTTGAACCCTAATTAATTAAATATTAGGGTTTTTAATAATCATAATGATTAAAAACGTAATTTTGAAGCTTTGATGAATAAAATTTTCAATATGCAAAGTGAAAATTCTAACTTTAAAATTAATATTAAAAAATTCAAGAAAGGTATGAATTATATCTTGAATTATTTATTTAAACTAATAAAAGTTAATACATCTTTAATTTTATTTTATTTTAATTAAAATACTATTTTTAATGTATCTTTAATTATTTTTCAAATTCAATACTATTTTATTCTTTTTTTTTTTTACCCACTTGGGCACCTGGTGTCTCCACTTTTTCGGTGAGACTAATCCGGACTCGGATTGCGGAGCTAACCACCCTATGGGGATTCGAACCCTCGACCATCCGCTCTGGAGGAAGCATTAGGAGTCCACTTACCAACTCCCCCAAGCAGCTGCCATATTTTATTCTATAAAATAATAATAACATATAAAAATTCAAACATCTTATCAATTTTATTATATATGGTTTTTTCAAGCGTCAATCTTAGCCATATTTTATAATAAATATTAAATAAAGTATAATTTATTATATATATATATATATAAAAAGCTCATTTACTGTTCATAAAATTTTAATTGTTTCAATATATACAAAAGTAAGAATAAAAGGTATTAACCCAAAAAAAAAAAAAAAAAAAAAAAAAAGGTGATTAAAGTAAAGGTCCTTTTTTTTTTTTTTTTTTGCTTTTAAAATCTTTTATTATAGTACTAAAGTTAATTATTAATTAAACTTTTCAGCTAACACAAAATTTCTGTCATTTATTTATTTATTTATATTTTTTTAAAAATAGTTTACATATAATAATAGGAAAATATAAAAGGCTTGAAATAAAAATATATTAAGGAAGATTGATGAGTTTAGTCTTTAAATTATTTATATTTAACAAGTTTAGTTTTTTTTTCCTTCATTCTTTTTATTTTTTGCATGTTTGGTCCTTGTTTGCAAATATAGTAAAATTATATATATATATATATATATATATATATATATATATATATATATATTTTATTGTGACTCAAAATTCTACATTGCTTGCCTAAAAAATTACTGATCAATTATTAAATACGATCCTAAATAAAGCGTTTTGAACTTGTGACTTTTACTTGAAATTAGTCAAAGCGAATTCACCAAAATAAGAAATAGAATAAAAGTAAAAGATCAAACTTTACCCATATTTTTTATTTTCGATATATTATTTAAAATTATTGGTAGTTTATATTTTATTTTATATATATATTTAATATGACTTATTACATGCACTTTTTCTAGAATAACATATTTGACAATTTCCTTTTATTATAATTTATTGTCCCTTTGGGGTTTTTTTCTCTCTTCCTTTTCTTGTCCTTCTGGAGTTCTTTACTATTTTAACTTTATACCAACCCTTTTCTTCCTCTTTTTTTTTTTTTATTTTCTCCAAAAATCACAAAACAAGTATACTAATATATATATATATATATATATATATTATTTTTAATATTTGTACATATTCCCAAATTCCGGGAGTGCATTCCATATCTAGACTAATCTCTGTTCAAGACGGGTTGGTCTTTTGCAGGAGGAAGTTTTGACCCGAAATTTTAAACAACTGCTGCATACATGAGTTGAGGTTCGAATCTTCGGTCTCACTTAAATCTCCTTACCATCTCACCTACGCCTTGGAGTGAATATTAATTAACATGCCAAGATTTACTCTCTCTGTTTTCTTTTATTTATTACACTTAAAAAAAAAAAAAATTTGATTACTATCATTTGCATATAAATATTGAAAATAAATATCAATAAATATTTAATAAAAGAATCAGAAAAAGTAATAATTAGGAAAAAGGGATTTTAAAAATTTTAGCTATAAAATAAGCCTCTCCAAGTTTTTGTCCTAAAGCTCAAGAATTTCCATACCTCTCTCTCTCTCTACAATGGATATTAGCTACAAGTTTATCATACTGTTTCCATGTATTTATATTCTATTGAAAATATGGAAATTCTTGAACCTCACATGGATTGTTCCCAAGAAGCAGGAGAAAATACTCAAATCTCAAGGATTTATAGGAGAAAGCTACAAAAGCTTCTTAACCGCAAGATCTTCTGTTGGTTTTGGTTACGATGATCAAGCTTTTCAAGAAGAATGCTCCAAACCCTTGAATCTCCACGATAATGACATAGTTTCTAGAGTCCTGCGTTTGAACCCTAACATGTTAAGAGAAGCTGGTATGCACTTATATATATATATATATATATATATATATATATATATATGTATGTATGTCCCTTCTTCTTCTTCTTAATTTAGATTCTGTGTTATGGAAATTTATTTTTGAGTTCACATGTACCCAAAGTGTTAAATCTAATCTTTTTCTATTAGTTTAATCTTAATTTTCTCTATTACACAAGGTTACTGGTTCAATGCGTACTATGAGTGTCATGTGAGCGAGGTTTTCTTTCAAGCAAGAGTTAGATTCTATTGTATGTGAAATCTAGGTTGAATCTACGTTAGTCAAAATAGTGGCTCAGATACGATATGGTCTAAAAGAAAATTTAATTCATTTCTATTAGTGTAAACTTATGGAAATCCCATTTTTGGGCAGCTTACGAGAAGTGTGCGAAGCGGTTAAATCTACTCCATCTTTGTTCTAGAGCATGATATAAGAATTGATATTCGATCCATATATTGTCATACTTTAACTCGATTTAATATATATTATATATATATATATATATATATGTAATGAATGTTTGTTGATCAAATGAAGGGAAGCATACGTATGTTTGGTATGGACCAACTCCAGCACTGATCATCAGGGATCCTGAACTTATAAAGGAAGTTACTCTCAAGCATTTCCAATTTATCAGGTTCAATTTCGAAAATCCACTGACAGAATTAATGTCCAAAGGAATTTCTTGTTTGAATAAGGAACAATGGTCCAAACATAGAAAAATCATGTCCCCTGCTTTCCATATCGAGAAAATTAAGGTACTATATATATATATATATTTTTTTTTTCCCCCACTTTTAATACATTTGAAATAAAATTGTTTTTTGAAAATTTTCTTGTAGCTTATGGTTCCAGCATTTCGCGCGAGTGTAAGTGAAATTGTTACTAAATGGGAAGAAATCGTGTCATCAGAAAACGGCTCTGCTGAGATTGATGTTTGGCCGGACCTTAGAAAGTTAACGAGTGATGTAATTTCCAGAACAGCATTCGGAAGTAACTACGAAGAAGGAAGACTAATATTTGAACTTCAACAAGAGCAGTCCGAGTATTACCGCAAAGTTATATCATCTATCTACATCCCAGGATGGGAGTATGTCACTTTATATATATATATATATATCTTGTTTCAATATTTTATACTTTTGTTTGGCATAATCGGTTTCGGTTTTTGAATGCAACACAAGGGTTTAATATTCGCTATGACTTTCTCTTGAATGAATTTAGATTAGATGGAGTAGTGAATCTAACATGATGGTAGTTACATTAACTTGACGTAGTTCTCCTAAGTTACTTAGGTAGTTTCACTTGATTTGTCAAGTGAGAAAGTTTGAGTTCAACTCATTTGAGGATGATTTTATCCCACATTTGGTCATATATTTGACTTTTGGAAGTCTCACATGTGAAAAATGTGATAACTTAGTTGGTTTAGTTTGTCTTACCTACGTGTCTCACTTGACCTGCTAAGTAAGGGATTTGTATTCTAACACATGTCATGAACGTACGACTTTATGCTGCAGTTTTAGCTATATGGTGTAGTTTTGGGAATCTCCTCTCACAAATCTCTCATGGATTAATCGATGAGGGTCACATCAAAAACCCTTTTAACCATTTCTTTTTATAACATTCACAAAACGTTTTTATATTGTGTCAAACAAATGAATTAAGTAATGATGTTGGTGTGTGTGTGTTTGTTTGTTGAGGGACCTGAGTTCGACTATGTCAGGAACGGTTTTATATCACAGTTTCAGCTATATGGTTTAGTCTTGAAAATCTTCTCTCATATATCCCTCTCGGATTAGTCTGGTCATGTTAAAGACCATTTTAACCATTTTTTTTTTTATAGCATTCACAAAATGTTTTTTTTTTTGTTGGATCAAACGAAGGGATTAAGTAATGATGTTTTTGTGTGTGTTTGTTGCAGATACGTACCAACAAAGATGAACAGAAGAATGAAAGAAATATGCAGAATCGTTAACCATAAAATTAGATGTCTTGTTGAAGCAAGATTGAAGGCAATGAAAGCAGGAGAAGCTTGTGCTGATGATTTATTGGGATTATTACTGAAATCAAACATTGAGGAAGTTGACGAAAAGGGAGGAAGCAAAGATGTGGGTATGAGTATCCAAGATATAATTGAAGAGTGCAAATTGTTGTACGTAGCTGGGCAAGATACGACGTCGGTTCTACTTGTTTGGACTATGATATTGTTGGGTAGGCACCCGGAATGGCAACACCGTGCCCGTCAAGAAGTTGTGCAACTCTTTGGCAATCATCAAATTCCAAATGCTAATGCCTTAAATGAACTCAAGATTGTAAGATCACTTAAATTCTCTATTCTTTTTTGCCAAATTTTTTTTCTCATCAAAATGCACTATTTTTTAATTAAAACTTCATAACTAATCGAGATTTAAAACTATTATATATATATATTTGGTCTCTTAACGTACACATAAAATGTACGTTATAGTTTTTATATTAATGCAAATTCTAGCTGAGTTAACTGTAACATAGAAAATAACATTTGTATTGTAAGTTTTATATTGATCATAAAGTATGCATTAAGGCAAAAAATATGACAATGTTATAAATAAGGTCATTCACATAATATATATAACAAAAAGACACGTTTTGGAGAGTGTGGGGGTAAAGGGAGGCTCGAGTTAGAGCTTTTAACTTGAGTTAAAATTTTTTAAATAGTTTCTTATAAATACATTCACAAGTGTTATATGTATCTAAAAACGAAACAATTAAAAAATAGTATATAAATTAGTGTATGACATGATGACAGGTGACAATGATAGTACACGAGGCACTGAGGCTATACACACCAGCAAGTGCAATCATAAGAATCGCAAATGAAGATACTAAACTGGGAAACATGACGGTACCAAAAGGAGCTTACCTCTTATTACACATACTCTTACTCCACCACGACCCTGAATATTGGGGAGAAGATGCCAAAGAATTCAAGCCGGAGAGATTCGCCGGAGGAGTTACGAACGCGGCGAAAGGCGGCCAACACTCGTATTTCCCCTTCAGTTGGGGACCGAGAATTTGTTTAGGGCAAAACTTTGTCATGACTGAAGCCAGAATGACCATCGCCATGATTCTGCAGCGGTTTTCCTTTGAAATTGCGCCTACGTATACGCATCACCCGTATTGTTCACCGTTGGCTACAACTCACCCCAAGTATGGCGCCCAGCTGATTTTACACAAACTCTAGGGAATGAATGAAATATGAATATATATATATCATATTTATGAGCGTGATTTATGTAATTGTGTGACTCCACTATATATATATATAATATATGTGGATGGAGGAAGTCTTTTTAAAATAATGAAAATAAATGAAATGACGACTTCTTTTTTTTTTTTTTTTTTTTTTTTTTTTGGTGAATAAATGAAGTGACGACTTAATTAATAAGTTCTTAAGCATCGAATTGATTTGTGGTTGGTGTATATATATATATATATATATAATTGAAATTATTAGTATTTTATATGTTATGAAAATTTAATATTAACAAAAAGTAATCTAAAGAAAAAAAAGGTAAATTGACAAATTTCATCCCTTAAGTTATATAAATTTTGTGATATCATAGTTTTTAAAATTTTTATATAATTTCATCCCTTATCTTTATAATTTTAGCAAATTTCATCTTTCTGTCAATTTTATTAACAATCAAATGTCACTCAACCTTTTCTTTTTTTTATAAAAATAATTATACTGAAAGGGTAAAAATATCTTTTTCTTCTTTCATTCCTTCTTCTTCTTTTTATTCTTTCCTTCATTTCTTCTGTTTGAGCAGTGAATTAGTGAAAAGAAAAAACTAACTGTAAATATTGAAAAAGTTCCATTTTCGGCCAAAATGAATTAAAAAATAATCGTTTGTAAGAAAAATGTATTATTTCTTATATACGGAAAGAGAAAAAAAGAAAACAACCACACATTCTGTAGAATTGCAGAGCCTCCTAATCAATAATAATTCCTTCATGCAATAACCGGCACGAGCTCTTCCACCACCGGAATATGGTTGCAAATCTCTGGACATAATAAACTCTGCCCTAGAAAGAACCAAAACTATATATAGGCGGAAATCGAAGTCATCAATAATAATAACCTGAACTTTAAATTTCTCCCCTCCAAATACCTGTGATGAAATCATGAAACAAGCATATATATATATAGTTATGTACAAAGAGAGTAAAATCCGTCAAGAAGGTGTAGCTCAGTTAGTAAGCACTCTCACTTATGATCCGGAGGTTAAAATCCGTTAAAAAGAGCCAAAACAGTCTTCTTCTTCTTCTTGAGTTCTTCTTCTTTTGATAGGTTTTGTTTAATTAAGCACGTTGAAATTGATTGTCATATTACTCAACAGATGCTACAATGTGAGACGATTTCATTGCCTTTTGTTTCTTCCACCATGCGGTTAGTTAGCTGGCTTTTTTTACAAAGTCTCACACTGTTTCGCGCTTTCGCTTCTTTGTTGACAAACTTTTCATGCTCTTTGCAGCCGCATCATGAGTTTGAGGGGATGTTAGAGTATATATTTATTTTGTTATTTATTATTTTATAGAAAGATAGTATTATCTTTTTGTCTTTTACATTATTCATATATATACTCTTATTTCTCTATTGTAATTATTCATTCGATTATAATGAAACCCTAGTTATTCTTTTGTTCTCTAACTTCCTCTTCAATTCTCACACATTTCTCTTGCACATATTATTTATTTATATGGATTTCAGGTGAATATTTTGCGGGTAAAAATGTGGGTTCTTTGTGTTTTTTCATTTTTTGGCTAGTACTTGGTGTAGATATATAAATTTTATTTATATATTTAAATATATATTTAAATAATTAAATATTATTTATATATTTTAAATATATATTTATATTTATATTTTATATATTTGGATATTAGAAGATTCACCCTCTTATATGAGTGATACGTGGCAGTTTCATAGTCATTGATTATCATTCACTCCATCTATAAATAGAGGGCAAATTCCCTTAAGAAAAAGTTACACACAACACACACTCACTCCTCACACACTCAAGAAGTTGAGAGATATTCGAAGGATATCGAACCTCTGTCGAAATCGGCCATTCCTCTCAAAATCCATTCAGAAACAAAGTCCAAAGCCTCGAAAGAAGAAATCAAATTGTTCGATGGATCGAGATCAAACCCAAAAGCCCTCAACATTGAATCCATTTCGAGATCCAGCCCAAAACGCCCCTCGGAAGAAATCAAATCATTGGATCGAGACAAGCCCAAAACGTCCCTCGAATCCTCGACGGATCAAATCAACGGATCTATAGAGATTGGACCTTATAAATTTATTATTATATAATTGATGTATTCAATTATCATATTTCTTGTAATTTTGAATTTTACAGGAAATAAAAGAAATTATTGTCTACACTTGGGTTTTCAAATTTTGCATTTCTTTCATTTAAAGAAGAAGTAGAAGAAGAAAAAATGAAGGAAAGAAGGAAAGAAGAAAAGAAGAAAAAGACATTTTTACCCTTTCAATATATTTATTTTTATAAAAAAAAAAGTTTGACTAACAACTGACTGTTAAGAAAATTGACAGAATGATAAAATTTGCCAAATTTATAAATATAATGGATGAAATTACATAAAAATTTTAAAAATGGATGATATCACAAAATTTATATAACTTAAGGGATGAAATTTCCAATTTGGCAAGAAAAAAATACTATAACTTATCTATTATACTAATTTAATATATGAAGCTTTAAAAGGAAGGTCTCATCCTAACTCTCATAGCGAGTCAAATAAGGACTTCATGTAGTATTAATAAGTAGTTTAAGGATTTTTTGTAATATTTACAAATCGTTAATATTTGTGTCAAGATATAGCTTAAAAGTATAATATAATTAGTCTAAACACACATAAAAAGTAATTTATTTTAAAAAAATTATTTTCATAAAGAATACTATAAACACATATTTCTTTGTTTGCAAAATAATAATTAAAATATAAAGTACGTGTAACAGAGAATATATGTATATTGATATCAAAATTCAATTTACAATGGTCCTATATATCCCGAAATAGATCGATATAATTCTCATAACCATGGAGGCTTAATCTCAATATCAATATCAACTAGGCTTAATCTTGGGACAAAACAAGAATTTAGAGAAGAGGGATATGAGAAGTTAGATACTTCTTTAAGATATATTTCTAGATGCGTAAACTTTTACTTGTCCACAAGAGATTATATATATACTCAAACAAATAAACACAATAATAACAACATACCATTTTAGGGTTCATTTGAACAAAGTTGTCTAGTAAAGTTTTTAATTTTTTTGAACTTAATTTTAAGTAACTTTTTATTTGTATTATAAATTAAACTATTATCAATTGAATTACTTTTTTAAAAAAAAATTTATTAATTATATTATTAGTATTGAACTATTAAAAAGTTAAATTTAAATATTTATTTCTAAAAAATATCTATTTTAAATTTTTTTCATAAAAAATGTAAATAGTTTTTCTTCAAAGTAATAATTATCCAAATAGACCAGGATACCAAAATAGAGGAAAAGAGAAAATTTAAAAGGTATACACACACACATATATATATATATATATATATATATATATATATATATTTTTTATATTATATTTTCTTAAAACAGAATACAAAAGCATCTCCCCCTTACCAAGCATTTGCGAAAAATACTCATTTCTTTTTTTATATGTATACAAGGCTTTTACTATTATTATATGTTATTATATGTTAATATATGTTAAATGTTAAATGAGACCAAAAAAAAAAAAAAAAAAAAAGATGAACTCCGGCAGAAAATTGTGTATATCAACGGAGGAAATAACGGTGTAGAAAACAAGACAGGAATTCTCTACAATGACACTGTAGAGCAATGGAAGGGATGTGGAGCAGCTTGGTAGCGCGTTTGTTTTGGATACAAAATGTCACGAGTTCAAATCCTGTCAATCCCTACCTATTACTGCTACTTTGAACAATAACAAGGGATCGTCTGAGATCGATTTAAATTGGTAATTAACTTTCCTAAAAGGTATATTTATATATATAAAGAATAAAGTAGTTTGATCACTCCTTTATATTTATTTTACTTTTGTATCAACACACTTTTACTTTATATTTTTCTTTTCCCTCACATTGAGTTCCAACATACTTTCTCACTCATAGAAAAAAAAAGTTATTCAAATTCAAATCAAATCTTTATGAAATTTATTTGTTTTACAACTTTATTCCTTAATTTTTCTTATTTCAATTGTTTTATATATATATATATATATATATATATATATATATTCTAAAAATATAATATATTCCTTGTACACTTTATTTTTATTTTTAATTAAAATTAGCAAAATCCTGTATTTTGATTTTCTTTAATTTATTTTTAAAAGAAATATTTAAGATATAGTTGCAAATATGAATAACTCCATGACCTATTTTATCATTTTAACAATTAAATTAGGGTTGAATTAAGGTATATTTAGTGTTTTTTTTGTGGAGTTTCTTTTTGGGGGGTTAGACTATCTCCGATATCAAAAGATGTTATTTTCACTAATTCGAATACAGTATGGATCGTAGAGTTTAACTCTTAGTTTGGAAGAAGTTTGCACACTAGGTCTTACCCGAATGTTGAATTCGTGATCTCATGTAGCATTCACAATGTGTCAAACTAAGAATTTTATGAATGTTTAATACACAAATATTTGAATGTGTTGAGTTTTATACCTTGAATTTAATTTGTCCATTATATATATATATATATATATATATATAATAGCTAGCATGCATTAATTTATATTATAATTTTTATGTAATCATTTATTGTATGATCAACTCACTATGATTAAGATAAGTGCCAATTTGAAAGCTCCTAAAACACAATTAAGATTTTCATATTTTCCTAAGAATTTTTTATATTAAATAAATGTCCACATAAATTACATGAAAAAAAAATTCAAATTTATTTCGAAGTAATTAACACTTCTCAAGAGAATAGTAATTGACTTAAAATACTTATAAAATGTTACAATTCTATATTATTTTTTATATTTTCAATTAGGTTAATTCTAAATAGCTGGGGTACACTTAGTTCGGGATAGTTACCCGCTCTGATATTAACTGTCACGACCCACAATCAACTTCTTGGTGTTGTCCTCACTGCACCAAAAGGGATACTCCGAGTTGAATATGAGTACATAGGCTCATTCTTATATATTATTACACATTTACTTATCATTTCGATGTGGGACGAAGTATCACAAATGTATTTGACTAAAGGTTAATATATATATATATATATATATATATATATATATATATATATATATATAAAAATTAAACTTTTAAAACTTAATTAGATAATTAAACAAAGATATATAATTTAATGGAAATTTTTTACTAAATTTTTTCAAGAAAATTCCAAATAGATAATGCATCAAAATATGGTGCTTTCATAATAATAATAATAACAATAAAAGAAAACCCAAATTCCAAATATAAAAAGAAAACCCTATAATTAATTTGGACGAAAGAGTATATTTTTTATTTTCTCAATTTCTAGAAACATTTAAAACTAAAAAAATAATAACTATAATTTAAAAGGATGCTTACAATCATCATATGACTTTCTTCTTCTTCTTTTTTTTTTTTATTTATTTTTTAAAGGTTAAAAAGATACAAAAGGAGAGGAAAAGTTTAATAATAATAATAATCTACAAAATTTGCTTTCAATTTATTTTTTACAATACCACTTTAATCAATTTTCCCACCCATTTCACTTATTGGATGAGATGGTTGGTAAAAAATGTGGACAAAGAATATATATATTTCAAAAATATAAGAAGATATAACTCATTTGATAATACTCTAACTTATAATCTATAAATTCGGAATAATTGGTGAGTTTGGTCCCAAACAAATTTACCTTTGGTATGTTTAGTCTCAAAATTTTTTTAACTTTTAAAGTCTCAAACTTTTTTATTAGAGATAAATATGGTCCCTTTTGACGGATTCCGTAAAAAAACCTAAAAAATTAACAAATTGTTAATAAAAGGGAAGGGTAAAAATGTCACAAAAAAATTTTGAGAAAAAAAAAATTAATTAAACAAGATCTGGACGAAAAATAGAAATCAATTACAATTGATCTCGACGAAAAATTTTGAGAAAAAGAATTGAAAAAGACAGTGTTCGTGTTATCGAGTGAAAGAAAACATGGGAAATAAAAAATAGTTTACTGGAAATTTTACAAAAACAAAGCAAAAACAGAATTATAAATGATATGACTACTGGAATTTATAGTAAAAACAGAGGATTAAGCCATTTTAGCTACTGGAAATTCTAAGAACAACAGAGAACTAAGGCTGCCTACTGGAATTTACATACATAAACAGAGCAATGACACGTTCAAGCTTCTGGAATTAAAATGCAACAAGGAAAATGCTTACATAATGCTACTGTCTTGCATTTGAATTTTGCAATTGAAAAACATTATACATACATAAATCTATATCTAAGCTACTGAAATTGAAACTCGGATGTCGGAAATTGAAACCCTATTTGAATACTTACTCAAATATATTTGAATTTAACATTCATTCGCTCCCACTTGAACTCGTATCTCTTTGTCTTCTTGAACAATTTCGATTTGTCAAACTAGTTTCAACCATGGAGGATTCACCAAGAATTTCAACATCATCCTTGTCTTCTTCTCTTTCTCTTCAAACAAAGTTTCTTTAAATCTATTTATTTTCATTATTTAAATTTTCAGAATAAAAAAAAATTCCCCCAAATCTATTTCTTGTTTCTTGTTTCCTCTTTGTCGTTTCTTCTTCTTGTTTAATTAATTTTTTTTTTTGTTCACAAAATTTTTTGTGACATTTTTACCCTTCCCTTTTATTAACAAACTGTTAATTTTTTAGGTTTTTTGACGGAATCCGTCAAAAGGAACCATATTTATCTCTAATAAAAAAGTTTGGGACTTTAAAAGTTAAAAAAAAAATTTGGGACTAAACATACCAAGGTAAATTTGTTTGGGACCAAACTCACCAATTATTCTATAAATTCAAGTTAAATTAGATGTTAAAAACATCTTATAATTTCTAATCTATATTAAACTTGAAAAAATTTGTAAGTTTTTAATTTGTCAATCATATTTTTAATAGTTAATTCTTGTTTAAGAAAATATTTTTTAAGACACCAATAAAATTAAGACACGTGTCAATTTAATTAACTACGTAGTTTTTTTTTTTTTTTGGTTAAGTCAATGTTTATAACTTGTTCAAATAAAAATTATAATCACATTAAAAAATTAAGATAATATTTTTTTTAATGTGATTATAATTTTTATTTTAAAACAAAATTAACATTAATTTAACGATATTAATCTTTATTTTTTGAGATTAATTAAATTGACATGTAATTAGGATTTTATTAATGTCTTATACAATATTTTAGAGGATGTATATAAGCGATCAATCATGTTGGCAAAAAAAAAAAAAAAAAAAAAAAAAAAAAAAAATCAAATACTTTATTGGCTAAAAGTAAAAATGATTATTGGAGTAAACTACTAAAGCATTAAAATTTGCAATCTTTTATGGGGTGAGATTATATAATATATTTCTTCATCAGAACTTCTTGTGCAGCTTATAAATTGGTAAAGAGAGAGAAAGAAAATCAAAGATTACATACAAATATATATATGATAATGGAAATAATTAGCTTCATCATAGTGGTTTTATGCATTGGTATTTTGATTGGGATATGGGAATTCTTGAACTGGTCATGTTTCACTCCCAGAAAGCTGGAGAAGAAACTTCAAGCTCAAGGTTTCAGAGGCCATCCTTACAAATTCTTGTTTGGAGACTTCAAGAAATCCATGGCGGAAGATGAAGCCCTTTCCAAACCAATGAATCTTTACGATAATGACTTCACTTCTAGAATCCTGGGTATTTTTGGCCAGAGGATTAAAGAATATGGTAAAATTTATTATATATATATATATATATATATATATAATATATATTGAAATTTTTGAGACATTTTCATCACTAATATATGTCGAACATATATATATGTAATGAATTGCAGGAAAGTATTCATATGTTTGGTCTGGACCAACACCAGTAGTGACCGTGGTAGATCCTGAACTTGTAAAGGAAGTCACATTCAAGAATTACCAATTCCCAAAGGCTCCTCATAATCCACTTTCCAGATTACTAATGAAAGGAATTCAAGGTTTGGAAGGAGAGAAATGGTCGAAACACCGGAAGATCATTTCCCCGGCTTTCCATGTAGAAAAGCTCAAGGTATTCTCGAGTTCAAACCTTATGTATTTTTATATTCAAAGATTTATTGATATTGAAGACTCGATTCTGATTCATAACTTTCTTTTTTAGCTTATGATTCCAACATTTTATACGACTATAAGTGAAATAGTAAGTGAATGGGAAGATATCGTTGGATCATCAAAAGGTTCATCCGAGATTGATGTTTGGCCATATCTTCAAAGATTGACAAGTGATGTAATTTCAAGAACAGCATTTGGAAGTAACTATGAAGAAGGGAAAGCAATATTTGAACTCCAAAAAGAGCAATCTCAGTATTTTATCAAAATAGTATTATCTGTATATATGCCAGGATGGAGGTATATATCTATTAACTCTTTGATTATTTCCGAGCAGGTGATAATTTTATCTCTATTTGAATTTATTTTTGTTTGTTTGTTTTTTTCTTCTAAGATTTTTCCCTACAAAGATGCATAGAAGAATGAAAAAAATTTCTAAGATGGTGAACGAGAAAATCCGATGTATTGTTGAAGCAAGAATGAAGGCAATGAAAGAAGGAGAAGCATGTGGGGATGATTTTCTTGGATTATTATTGGAATCAAATGTTAAAGAAATCAATGAAGGTGGAAGCAAAGATTTCGGTTTGAGTATAGAAGATGTGATTGAAGAGTGCAAAGTTTTGTATTTTGCAGGACAAGAAACAACCTCGGTTTTACTTGTTTGGACCATGATCTTGTTAGGTAGACATCCCGATTGGCAGAATCGTGCTCGTCAAGAAATCTTACAACTCTTTTCCGATCATCAAATACCGGATTATACCACCCTCAATCACCTCAAAATAGTAAGTCTTATCCCTACTTAAAAGAAACCTTCTGCTTTAACAATGAAATAGATATTAATATCAATTATTACTCTATTGTACTAAACAGGTGACTATGATATTAAACGAGGCTTTAAGGCTATATTCACCAGTAACAGGAATGCGAAGAATAACAATTGAAGAAGAAACCAAACTAGGAGATTTCACCTTACCAGCCGGAGTGATTCTACAATTACCAACGATTATATTGCACCATGATCCGGAATTATGGGGAGAGGATGCGAAGGAATTCAATCCGGAGAGATTTGCAGAAGGAGTAGCGAATGCAACAAAAGGGCAGTTCTCATTTCTTCCCTTCAGTTGGGGACCAAGAGTTTGTATGGGACAAAACTTTGCTATGACTGAAGCAAGATTGGCGATCGCCATAATACTACGACGTTTCTCCATTGAAATTGCTCCTTCCTATGCACATTATCCTCACTTGACATCATTAACTCTTCAACCTAAATATGGTGCACCATTGATTTTGCATAAACTTTAGATATCAATCATCATATTTATTAATATTATATATATATATATATATATAAATATATATAAATACACGAGTTCTATTCGAGAATAAAATTTTTAATCTATCTTAAAGAATGATGTAATAAAATATGAAGTTCTTCAATATAATAGTTATTGCATACCTTTTTCCTTCCTTTTTTCGGTTCTTCTTTTTTGGAGTATAAGAGTAATAACTATTAATATTGTTAAAGATTGTAACCCGAATTTTATTATTGATTGGCTCAAAAGTTTGCGGTATGGACCATTCACTTAACATATATAAAATTTAGGGTTTATGTTAATTTTAAGTTTCGAACAAAGATTTGGAATTATATTGTATATTTTCAATGATAGTGATTTACTTATTCTCTCATCTGTCCGTAGTTTTTTCCCCATCTAGAGTTTTCAAGTAAATATGTGTATTTATTGTTTTTTTCTATTCATTGTGTCAATATTTTTCATAATTTCCTCTAGTTATTGCTTACTTCTTTTTTTTTTCCTTTTTCCATTTCTGAAAATAAGAGCAATGAATGTATTCATAGAAAAATGTCAATATACAATCATTTCTTTTAAGGTAAGTATCCTTTTTTTTTTTTTTAATAATAAGTATCACAAAGAATATAATATATAATATTCTAATTAGATTTTGGATTGACATAATGGAAAAAGTGTATTGTAAATGATATATGAGATCACGAGTTTAACATTCTTAAAGAGTTAAAATGAAGTCTTTCTCAATAAGAGTTAGATTTTACAAGGGCAATTCAATTGAATTGATCGGATTAATCATAATAGTGTTTTAAATTATAAAATGTGTTACAAATTATGACGTTGTCAATTATTATTGATACAGAAAAGTTATTATTTTGAAACATCAAAAGTGTATGAAAATGTGATTTATTAGATATAATTTTTAACAACCAATTTTCTAAATGGTAACTAATAAATTGAACACCAACATTAATTTTTACAATGGAAATTAACAAAGAATGAAGAATAAAAAATAGATTTCATTTGAGCATCTTACAAAAGAAAAATCAATTTTTTTTATTTCTTTAAAATTATTTGCTATGTGAAATCATTACTTTAATTTGAATTGGTTTTGAGTTGCATTCGAATTGTCTAACTCTTATTCAAAAAAAAATCTGACCACAATTACTATAGTGCACTTCCTGCTTGTGAATAGTGTCTGCAAAATTATTTTTTAAAATAATAGCAAATGGACAAAAATACATATGACAAATGATAATATAGATATATATATATATATTAAATATTGGATGGTTAGTTTCAATTTTTGGCATGATCTCGATTCGTCAAATATATAATTTAATTTGATTTTTCTAGGGTTATGGGTTTGATCTCATAATAGATTTGACTTTGAGGGCCACTTGGTTTGATATCAATCCATCTATATTTGATTTAGTTTCTCTTAAGGTTTTTTGACTTAATCTTGGAATGGATTTGACTAGGGTCGTTTGACTTGATCTTGATCCATTACTATTTTATTTGATTCCTACAAGGGTCTTTGAACTATCTCGGAATAGATTTGACTTCGACTTCAAGGAATTTGGGGCTTTATAATGCCGGAGTTTCGCTGCTTCTAAAACTATTGACAAACCCTGAAGGGATGCGTCATAGTTTTTTTTTTCTTAATAAAATCCGCTACCTATATGCTCCTCTGTCTTCTTCTATGAAGAGGTCACCAAGATGATGGATTTGATTGGTCAAAAGTTTGTAATGTAACATCATCCGATTGACATAGACACTTCGTTACACTTTATTGGTTGAGGTTGTTACATTTGATATATGTCTTCGTATCATTGTTTCATAATTAATTAAATAAAAATTTATTATTCATTTCATTAATTTAAATAATATTTAAAATTACCAAAATTTCGGTATCTATACTAAGAATATCAAATTGGTAATCTCATATAGCATTACAAATAAACGAAATAGTATCTATCCTATTTCTTAATTAACAAAAAAATCAATTTGATTGCTATTTGATATAGAAAGATAATAATTTCCTCCTATTCTAGAAGAAAATATTTCTATAGATGAATTTGTGACAAAATTATCGCAATTAAATATCTTTTTTTATCTCTATTAGTTGGATCTTTCACCGATCAATTATTTTAGTACTTCTTTGATTATTATTATTATTATTATTTCGTTCAATTTTTTTTTTTTTTTACCGATCAATTATTGTGGATTTTTTATTTTTTTATTATTGACCTTTTATAAAGTTGTATAAAACTATTATTTCGAGTTTTAAATTTACCCTTTTTAACCAAAAAAAATTTTCCAAAGTTAATTTTATTTCCTTTTCCTACTTTTTTTATAAAAATTTATATATATATATATATAAAAAAGTCCTTTTTTTAAAAAAAAAAATTAAAAAAAAATAAAGTTTTCTTTATCTTTATATTCATTTTTCTTGTAGTTTAATATTTCTTTGGAAAAAATTTGTAAAAGAAATATCTTTTTCTTTAAAAAAGAAAAAAACAAAAAAGAGAAGAAAAAGTTTATTGATAATTATGTAGGTATATATTGTTGGGTTTGCTACTTTTCCAGTCCTCACATATGATTAAGAAAGAAAGAGACTTTTAGCTCGAATTAATCATTATAATTATATATATATATATATATATAAAACCCAAAGTGCATATGAATTGGTAAGGAGCTCTTTTCTCATAAGTGAAATCAAAAGTTCAAATTCTGACTCATATATGTCTATTTAGGACATCTAGTGCCCTAAACTCTTACATTTACCCTTTGGTTTTCTTTTTCTCTTTTAATCTTTTTAATAAAATATTTTCTTCACATTGTTTTATATATATATATATATATATTTATATTTATATTACATTCTATACCACCACCACCAATCTATACATACAATATGGATATGTCATCCATGATTGAAATGATGTACGAGACATATGTTAAACCTTCCACTCCAACCCCTCCATCCCTAAGATATCACAAATTGTGTCTGAATTCTCAGTTCGAAAGGGAATACATCCCTTTAGTCTTCTTCTACCCCGTTAGCCATGGGAATAATTGTGATCATGAACAAACAAAAATAGCTCGAGTTCTTGAAACCGCTCTTTCGAAAACCTTGTCCTATTATTATCCATTTGCAGGTAGGGTAAGGGACAACAAGTACATCGAGTGTAATGACAAGGGAGCTCATTTCTTAGAAGCAAGAATCAAGTTTCCCATGTCCCACATCGAAAAACGTGAAAATTCTCACTTGAAAGCACTTGCATTACCGTATTCTTCTTCTGAATATCTTAGCAATGATCCCAGTTTGCTTCTTGTTCAAGTAAACTATTTCGAATGTGGAGGAATTGCTTTATCCATATCCATGGATCATAAACTGGGCGATATAGCAACTTTGTTTACTTTTTACCGCGATTGGGCATCCCTCGTTACCGATCAAACAAAACAACACGTCGTCTTGACACCTAAGTTCGTCGGTCCATCCCTTATGCCGCCATTGGAGGATCCAAAATTAGTCAAAGAAGTCAAAATGGACGTGGTGATGAGTCCGCTTACACATCTATTGTTCAAAAGTACCAAATTAGATGAACTGAAAAATAGGGTTGTTTCTTCATCGGTGGTGGAGAAACCAACGAGGGTCGAAGTCGTGACAGCACTTCTGTACAAGTGTGCATTGGAGGCGTCAAAGAAAGTTTCGGGCAAGTTCAGACCGTCGGGAGTGGTGGTAACGATGAATCTCCGTCCGGTGATGGCGCCGCCACTACCAAACGACACAGTTGGGAATTTATCTGTGGGTCTGGTGATACCTACAGTTAAGGAAGAAGATGTGACGGTGGAGAAACTGGTTTCTAAAATAAGAAACGCTAAAGTTAGGGTTAGGGATGGTTATAGAAAGGCGGCGGAGGAGGGGAAGTCGGGTACGGATGCTTCGGTTGGACTTGTGATGGATCAAATGAATCTGTCGAGTTCTGGGGAATTGGAAATTTATGTATGTTCGAGTTGGTGCAGACATCCATTTTACGAGGTTGACTTTGGGAGAGGAAAACCTAGGATGGTTTACTTTCCGGATCAAGCTGGTGGGAAGAATGTGTTCGTGTTGAGGGATACTAGAGACGAGGATGGAAGTATTGAAGTTTTGGCTTCGCTTGATAAACAAGAAATGGCTGAATTTCTAACTAATCAAGAGCTTCTTGCCTTTGCAACCATCGAATGAATGAATAAATATATATATATATATATATATATATATATATTGTTTTTTCTTTATGTTTGTAATAAACTTACTCGATCTTTTCTTTGATAATCATATTTTGGGTTATCATTAATTCAGAATCGAGCAGACTTTGAAATGTTTAGAATAACTGCATGCATGGATGCATGAGTGAATGAAAGTTTTAATTGATTTGTTAAGCACAACACTCTTTTTTTGTATAAGGATTCCAAGGGAATAAAACCATCCTTTTTCTCCTTTTTCTTATTTATTTTTATTGTTTGTTAGATATTTTTATGCTTAAAAATATAAAATAAAAATAAAAATTTAATCTTTTATAGATTTTTGGGTTAATTAATTTAAATTTTATTTAAAATTGGCACTCACAAGTATCACATTTAACTCTTTTATGATGATAATCACAATATGTCAAACTCGTCATTTATGATGATAATCCATGTCAAATAGAATGTCACGTTTAACTCTTATATAACATGTCAAACTCGTAATGTTGTATAACACTTAACTCCTCTTTCTTTCACTTAATAAAACAAAGAGGGAAAAAAAAAAACTACTCTTGTATCCTTGTATTTCCCATTTTCAAACTTGTTCACAGCAGTTGTTGGCACAGTCATGCTCTCGTTCAGAATCCAGGATCTCAGAATTTTTCCTTTTATCATGATGGAGAAAGTATACAAACTACTGAAACAGTTGGCCTATTAACAGAATGCAACGACACCTGCACTCATTTCAGCAAAAATATGTTCTGCCATCGAAAATACATACTGGAGACTGTTCTTTTGCCCTCTTTTGCTCTCATTTCAGCAGATACACACACCTTACAGAAAGAAAATGAAAGACTCTCTTAATCAGCAGAGTTATGCTTGTTCCAACATCATCACACGAATTGGACATTATTTGGAGAACAGAAGAACTTCCAGTAAGATCTATGGCTGATGAATTCCCGTGGAGTTTCCTGTTAAAAGCAATCTGGAACCAGTTTAACAGTCATGAGAACTGCCTTGTGACCCGATCAAAAGACGATATTCCTGCTCCACAACCAATCAAGATTTGCAGCAAATCAAATATGCAGGATAATCCCATCAAATACCACGCTGGCATCACATCAAAAGAAAATCCCCTCTGATGCAATCCTACAAACACAGTAGTATTCTCACACTGACTAGTTGCACAAGATAATAACAAAGACACAGAAAAATTAGAATAAAAGTAATTATGTCGACTTGCACAATTTGCTTTCATGAAAGCCAAATTCATCATCTCCTAGTATACTGAGGGTTTCACTAAAGATGATAAAAGGATATTATATCATATACCCAAGTTCTACCAATCCCCATTCAATATGCAGAACTTTCAGTCAAAATTTTAAAATAAAATAAAAAGAAAACAACAGAAATTTCAGACTGCCTCGTTCACCTAACCATGCCCCTACCACTTCTTCACTTCTCCAAATACAGGGGTATAAGGATGAGATGCATCACAAGAAGAAATTACTCTTTCATATTACAAGCTCGTACCAGGTAGTAGGTACAGGAACAAATTCTTCAGATGCATTAAAGATCTGTTTTGCATACAGGAGACCTGCACTCCCTCCATCAACATTCAGCTACGACAATGAAGCCTGCAAGAGCTTGATCTAAAGATTCACAACACTAACCATATTCTTTATCTATAGCAGACTAACCATAGCAGCATAATAAAAAAGTCCATAGTCCAACATTGTTCTGCTCTATTTCTTTTGGCTAACAGAGTTGACACTTGTATCTGAGAATTGAATCTCAATTTTCTGCCGTAATAAACCACAAATTTCTGTACATTAGTGCTAAACAAATTAGAGTTCTTTAATCTGTTCCTAAGAAGAGAACAGGAAGCAAATGAACAAAGAAATTGGGGAGAAGCTAATAAAAGGAAATTTATGTACATTAGCATTAAACAAATTAGAGTTCTTTCATCTGTGCATAAAAAGAGAAAAAGAAACTAATGAAAAAGGAAATTTGGAAGAATGCTAATAAAAGCAATTATCGTTTACAAGACACAATAATTACATATATATATTTCCTAGGTACAGAACCACGTATTAGAATACATAAATAGAGAGAGCCTATTAAATTCATACATATCCATATCCTCTAATGAACCTTTTTTTCCTAATACTTCTTAATTCCAATCGCATTTAAAAGAGTTAACTATCATTACTTATATTTAGTATTTGAATTATCATCTTTAGACAAATATAAGTGCACAGGTGAATTTCATAAAAGACAAATATTTTTCTAGCACTCCACATGATAGTCCTTACTGCATATGCAAAAGTCTTGACCTTCTACTAGAACCAAAAAAAGGACTGTTACGAAAACAGATGCATGAAGCCAATGAAATCAACACAAGATCTTATAGAAATCATGATTTGACATAAAAAAATGCATTACAAGGGATGCTGGAAAGCATAGAGAAGGTCAGGCAAGTAGAAGTTCAAGTCCCATTAATACAATCGTTTACCATCAAAGTTGAGTTTTTCATGTAAGAAAAAATGAAATTAATTTCAGCTCATCTTTACTTCTGTGTAAAATATAACTTTATCAGAATGGAAGCAATATGAGAGAAAAGAAAAAAAGAATAATTTTTTTTTGTGGATGTAACGTCAAGGTTTTCTATCCCATTTCGTTTCTCCTCTTCCTTAGTTACATTCTAGAGTATCAAGCCACTTGGAGCTCAATATTTAAGCTGATCCTGCCCTATGCTACCATGAAGCACAAATCTAGATAGCACACCAAATCACTTATACCCTTATTTTCCTGCTATGTACGCCCTACATTCTTTTTTGTTGCCACCTTTTGGAGAATCCTGTTGTCCTTTTTCCCTGAACCTTCACCCTATTATTACCCTTTTCCTCCTCCTACTCTTCAAATTTAACTACTAAGAATAAAAAATCAAATTATATGCAACTCTTTCCCTTAAAAACAAACATATTAATTTTAGCATTGTCTTAAGGAATGTGAAACTTCAAAAGAAGATGACAAGGGAAAACAGAGGGAGTATTTCTCCCTTTCATTGCTAAGCAATTATGAAGAAAGCAAAAGAACTGAAACACGAGTTGGAAAATAAAATAAGGACACACAAAGATAAAAGGAAAAAGAGAAAGTAATCCATGATGTAGTGAATTGTATAAGCTCCTATAGTGAACACACAATAGAAAAAACTTATAGAGCAAAGATACACGCATGTTCAAGTTTCTATATCAACATTAAAGAGTTGAAGTACAAGTAAATCTGACTTCAAATGTCATTTTGAAGGCATTTTTTAATGCATTCCTGCTCTCTACATTGCAAATTGCAGCTTATCAAATAACAGACCAACAAAGACTTCCTTTACATGCCAATTATTTCAACCCTTCCTTAATTTGTTACTTCATTGAATATGCTGACATCAGAAGGAAACTGAATGCAAGGGTTAAATCCTAAAGCAAGTTTATAGAAATGAGTCTTAAGATAAAAAGAGTCATCAACTATCCATAAAATGTTCAAGCCAGATAATAACAAGTTGTCCTCCAGATCTTACCTCCAGTGAAAGCCTAATTTCCTGTCCAATGCTGTTTATGAATAAGAAAAGACCACTGCAATGTCTAATAAAATACTAATGGTATTTTATTACACAAAAGATGATTATTGTCAGAACCAAATGGTTAAATAAAATAATAAGGGGATCAAAACTTGCCTGTTTAATTCATTCAAAACATTGAATAAGATGATCTGAAAGGAGAAAACAATAACTCAAACCTGTTCTCTACACAACTGAGTATCGGCCTGGTTGTGCTGAGCCAGGAAGGGATGATGCTTGCATTGTGATATCCTCCAATACACGTTTCAGTTCAGCTTTTGCCCTCTTCACAGATTGTTCAGTAGGACCCTCAATGAACAAATACAGCTTTCGTTCCCCTGGTCCTGCAGCCTTCCCGGGGGGAAAATATTGCCCTCTAGTTGTGATGGCAGCTCCAGTCCATTCTGAGATTGGACCCAGAGTTTCCTTGTGTGTCACCTTCCAACGAGCATTTTGAGGGAAATCATTTATCTCCAATTCCGCTTCATAATGTTCAGCCATAGCATCAGCCTGAATCTTGGCAAGGTTATGCTGCAAGTTCATTGCTGCAGCAAGGGCTGCTGCCCTTGCAGCCGCATCACCTTGACCAATTGTTAATCCAGCCCCTGGGACAAATGCAGCTGCACCTGGTATATTCATACCAGTAATAACAGGGAGAGAAACTGGTAATCCACCATTTGGAAGATGTGGAACAGCTGGGACAGGAGTTGGCCCTGTAGCAGCACTTGCTTTAGTGGCAGCCGCAAAGGCAGCAGCTTGGGCAAGAATCGCTTGCTGAGAGAGGTCACCTCCTGCCTTTCTAACTCCTTCATCTTCATCTTCTGAATCAGATTTATCTTCCTCAAAACCATACTCCTTCGCTTGTGCTTTCTTGGCAGCTCTCCTGACTTCATCTTCCTCTTCATTGAATTTGAACCCACTACCACCGTAACCAGTTCCATGGGCTTGTTCAAGTCCCTGATTCACCTTTGCCATGAAACCATCAGCTAAAGCTTTGAGGTCATCAGGAACAACTTGCTCAGAAAGTTCCAAGGCTTTCACGAGATCAGGTGCATATCTAGAATCTTCCTCAGAGATGAATGTTATAGCACAGCCTTTGCGACCAGCTCGACCAGTCCGACCAACACGATGAACATAGTCCTCATAATGGTTAGGAACATCAAAATTGATGACCAGTTCAAGCTCTTTTACATCAAGACCTCTTGCAGCAATACTTGTTGCTATCAACAAGTTGCACACATTACTCTTGAAATCAGAAATGGTGGACTCTCGATCAGTCTGATCCTTGGCTCCATGGAGTGAGAGGCAAGGATAACCATGCTTGAGTAATTCCCTAAATAGGGCATCACATTTCTCTTGTGTGTGGACAAATATCAAAATCTTTCCTTTCTCATACCATTCTCCAAGTATTTCCAACAGTCTAAGGAATCTGTCAGTTTCAGGTCTCACTTCAACTTGCTGAGAGATATCTTTGTTTACTACACTTCTCCCACCTACCTGTATTTCAATAGGTTTGTTCAAAACTTTACGTGCCAATATTTCAACCTGACGAGGGAAAGTAGCAGAAAAAAGTACTGTTTGACGGTCTGGTCTGGTATTTTGCACAATTCTTGTAATTTGAGGTTCAAACCCCATATCAAACATCCGATCAGCCTCATCCATGACAAAGTAAGTTACCCTGCGTAGATTTGTAATTTTTCCACTGCTGGTACAAAGTATATCAATCATCCTCCCTGGAGTGCAAACAACAATCTCAGCACCTCGTTTCAACTCACTAATCTGTTGTGCAACACCAGAACCTCCATACACAGGCACACAGCTCACGCCCAGTACCTTAGTAAACTTCCTAATATCACTATGTATCTGCTGCACAAGCTCTCTAGTAGGTGCCATTATTAGGCCAATAGGGCCATCTCCTGGCATCAAAGGAGGCTGGTCTTTGATATGTCTTAACATTGGCAATACAAATGCCAAAGTTTTGCCTGAGCCTGTCTTTGCAACGCCAATGCAATCTCTACCACTCATGATCACCGGTAGTGCCTGTGCTTGAATAGGCATGGGTTTTTCATAATTCAGTTTCTTTATCATCTCCAATATTTTATTTGATAATCCAGTCTGATGCCAAGTTTTAAAAGGCTTGGGCACATCTTTTCCATGTATCTTCAACTCAAGTTGTTTCCTGTAAATAGATACCTCCTCTGCAGTCATTCTTGCAATTTCCTTAACTTCAATGTAAAAATTCTTCCGGAATGGAGGATAATCAATTTTTGAGTGGTCAACAATTGATAACTTCTCAGCTTTTGTTTTCTTCACCCTTTTCATGAATTCTTCATCATCTTCATCCTCCATAGAGTCATCTTCATTCCCAATATCCCCATAGTCTGAGTCTGAGTCCTCACCTGAAATTATTCTTCCCATAGAACTTTTACCACCTTTCTTAGGTCGTCCTTTCAATTCTCCATTTTTCTCCTCCAACGAATTTAAATCATCAGGTGCGGGAACCAGAGCATTCTTAAGCTTTTCAACTTCAGGAAGCACCATGGAATTCATGAAAGCATCCAAGGGATCAATTTCTTCATCAGCAACACCATCTTCAGTTGCATCCTGTGAGGCTGACATACCATGACCATTCTCAGAATCAACAGTCATGTCATCTGTATTCCCATCCATGGACTTCCCAATTTCATCCACATACATCTCAGTATCTAACTTTCCATCAGGAGCGGCTTCTTCATCATCAGATTCCCCTTCCAGTGTCCAAGTTTTGCCAGACTTGGGTTCTTCTGCAGTAGCTTCAACTCCAAGTTTTTCCCTCTCAGTTTCCTCTCTTTTTCTCCTTAGCTCTTGCCACTCTTGAACTCTCCTCCTCCGCTTTTCCATCTCCTCATCTAACTTCCTCTGCTCTTCAGCAAGATCTTCTTCCCGAGACTTCTCTTTCGTACTGGAAGAATCTTCTTCTTCAGGTCTTATTTGAGGAACACCATCTTCATTCTCATCTCTGTGCTTGTTGCTTTTGCTACTTCTTTCACGGTCCTTATTTCTATAATCATCATCTCTCTTCCTCCTCTTCCTATCACTTTCCTTAACATCGTTATCATCACTACTGTAATCCCTATCAGCATCTCGCCGCCTCTCTCTGTCTCGAATCCTTTCCCTTCCTCTCTCCCTCTCTTCCTTCTCTCTACCCCTCTTATCGCCATCTTTATCTCGCTCCCTCTCCCTCTCCCTCTTCTCCCTTACCTTTTCCCTCTCCTTTTCCTCCTCCCTCTCCCTCTTCTCTCTTACCTTTTCCCTCTCCTTTTCCTCCTCCCTCTCCCTCTTCTCTCTTACCTTTTCCCTCTCCTTTTCCTCCTCCCTCTCCCTCTTCTCTCTTATCTTTTCCTTCTCCTTTTCTTCCTCCCTCTCCCTCTTCTCTCTTATCTTTTCCTTCTCCTTTTCTTCCTCCCTCTCCCTCTTCTCTCTTATCTTTTCCTTCTCCTTTTCTTCCTCCCTCTCCCTCTTCTCTCTTATCTTTTCCTCTTTGTCCTTGTTAACTTCTCTGTCTTCCCTATCTCTACCCCTTTCTTTAGCTCGCTCATCATCCCGGCTCCTATGCTTTTCCTTTTCCCTGTCCTTCTCCTTGTGCAATTTATCTTTTTGTCTCTCCCTGTCCCTCTTCTCATCGTTACTTCTCTCCCTCTCAGAGTAACGACTTTCCCTGTCCTTCTTATGTTCCCTGTCCTTGTGCCTGTCCCTGTCCCGATCTCGATCCTCTCTATCTCTATCCCGGTGACTCCTCTTCGACTCCTCCTTCTTCCCAGAATCTTCTTTCCTTGATTTTTGTCTTGCTTCCTCCCCCATTTATACTCTTCGAACAAAAATTTCCTCAAAACCCTAGCAGGGTAACAGAAAAATAGCAGTTGAAAAAGAAATTGCTGCTAAGTTATAATGGAACTACAATCCAACACCACTGAGAAAGAGCTACAAATTAAATTACCGCAATGTTATCATCATGTTACAAAATTAATTCACAAAAACAAGGAATGATAATCCACAGAAATCTTGAACGCAAGAAGCTTTCTAACCTCTGAAAGTAAAAAGGGAGGAAATCTTCGGGACGAAAGAAGAGAAACCCTAGTTCCAATTCCTACTCGTCTTCATCCGCCAAAAGATCGGTGCAACAATAAAATGGAAACGGAAACGGAAATGGAAATTTGGGGTTTAACGCATTCAGACTGAAAAACAATCTCGCGTTTATGAATGCGACCTCTAAGTCTGCATATGAATAACCTCACAATATTGAGGTAAATTTGTATAAATAGTGCCAAATTATGGGTCTTTAGTTTTTATTTTAATTTTTTTGTTTAATTAGTCCCTTAACTATTTAAATATTATGAAATTTACCCTTCTATCTTGTTTTTCTTTTTTTTCTTTTTTTTTTTGGTTTAAATCAACTATTCACCTCAAAATAAAAATAATTGTCCAATTTACATTTTTGTATTTTTCATTCTCAAACATATACTTTTCTATATAGACTTTTTTTAAAAAAAAATTACTTGTGACTGAAGTCTCACATCGTTCGCTTAAGAGATTTTCGAGCTGTTATTAAATAGATGACCTGAAATTCATTACTTAGTAATGCGTTTTAAACTTATGAGACCCACTCGAAATGAATCAAAACGGACAATTTGGTTTAAAGATTAATAGTTAATTTAACCTAAATTTAAATTAAAAAATAGGGAAATTGGCCAAATTGGTCTCTTAACTTATAACTTTTTTGCAATTTCATTTTCTTTTAGAAAATTTCATCTCTTATCTTTATAATTTTGGCCAATTTCAACCTTCCGTTAATTTTTTTTTGTCAATCGTTAGTCAACGGTTATATTTCATAAAAATCATTTTCTCAAGGGTAAAAATGTCAATTCACTGTTTTTAAAAAAAATGGTCAAATTCATCTCTTAACTTATAAATTTTGTGCGATTTCATCGCTTTTTAAAATTTTTCGATAATTTCATCCATTATCCTTATAATTTTGGCCAATTTCATCCTTTTGTTAATTTTTTTTTGTCAACGGTTATATTTAATAAAAATAATTTTCTCAATGGTAAAAATGTCAATTCACTTTTTTTATTTTTTTTAAAAAAACCACACAAAATTTGTGAAAAACATAGTGGAAATTATGTCGATGCCGACTTCTTCGAATCCAAGAATCTCTGTAAAGACCCTCTAATATACTTGAAAACATGTGTCCCGCACCGACGGTGAGAAGATGACAATGCCGGCACCGGCGGAACTTACACTCTGTTTTTCACAAATTTTGTGTTTTTTTTAAGTGAATTGACATTTTTACCCTTGAGAAAATTATTTTTAATAAATATAACCGTTGACCCAAAAAAAATTAACGAAGGATAAAATTGGGCAAAATTATAAAGATAAGGGATGAAATTATCTAAAAATTTTAAAAATGGATGAAATCGCTAAGTTAAGGATGAAATCGCAAAAACTTTATAAGTTAAGGGATGAATTTGGCCAATTTTTTTTTAAAACAGTCAATTGATATTTTTACCATTGAGAAAATGATTTTTATGAAATATAATCATTGACTAACGGTTGACCAAAATAAAAATTTAACGGAAGGATGAAATTGGTCAAAATTACAAAGATAATGGATGAAATTGACCAAAATTATAAAGATAATGGAGAAATTTTCCAAAAAGAAAAAAAATAGGTGAAATCGCAAAAAATTTATAAGTTAAGAGACCAATTTGGCCGATTTCCCTAAAAAAATATTGTGAAAATAGATATCAATTTGGTGACTATTTATGAAAATTTACGTGATTTTAAAGACAAGTAAAAAATAACTTTTATTTATTTATTTTTTCATTTAACATTCTCAATAAATTTTTAAATAAAAAAAGATACAAATTAACTTTTACATCATTAAATAAATATTAAAAAAAAAAACTAATTTGTTTCCTTCTTTCACTTTAACAAGAAAAATCTATGACAAAATCATTTTGTATTTTTGTAGATTCACATATATCCATAAATATCCCTATAATGTTTACAAAAGAAATTTAGAAGCAAAAAGTTTCCAAAAAAAGGAAAAAAAAAAAGGCAAATTGGTATAAATAGTCCCCAAACTATGAAAGTTTGGTGACATTGGTTCCCAAACTATTTTTTTGGTGGGATTGGTCCCCAAACTATAAAAAAATTGTGATATTGGTCATTCCGTTAAAAATTCCGTTAAATCACCGTTAAGTTTAATAATAATAAAAAAAACTCTATGAGTATTTATGTCATTACACTATTTAAATATAAGGAAAATTGGTATAAATAGTCCCCAAACTATAGACTTTTGGTGACATTGGTCCCCAAATTATTTTTTTGGTGGGATTGGTCCCCAAACTATGAAAAAATTGTGATATTGGTCCTTCCATTAAAAATTATATTAAATCACAAGTTAAGTTTAAAAAAAAATAATAATAATAGAGTTTGTAAACTTTAATTTATTGATATTCTTCAAGATTTTTTCTTTGAATAAAAATTTTGTTTTACTGTAAAATGTTGAAATTGTTATCATATAAAATTTTTGACTATTTTTTCTACTCTAATTTCATCTAAAAATCCCAAAAAAAAAAAATGAAAAAGACAAATATACTTTTACAAAGCACAAAATAAGAAATAAAATAAGAAAAATTGATATAAAATATATAATATATAATTTATTCCAGTAATCTGCAATAAAGTTTTTGAAAATGTAAAATAATGTTTATTTTGTGTATTTCCTTTTTTTTTCTTTTGTTGATATTTTTTTTTATTTGAGTTATAAAAATGATTTTTAATAATTATCAATGATTTACGCATTAATATTTTGGGCATAAAAATAATATATTAATTGTGTATATTTTTTAAAAATGATATATGTTATTAATTTTTTTTTAACTTAACTTTTGATTTAATATAATTTTTAATGGAAGGACCAATATCACAATTTTTTCATAATTTGGGGACTAATCTCACCAAAAAAATAATTTGGGGACCAATGTCACCAAAAGTCTATAATTTGGGGACTATTTATACCAATTTGCCTTATATTTAAATAGTGTAATGACATAAATGTCCATGAAGTTTTTTTTTTTTTTTTAAACTTAACGGTGAATTAACGGAATTTTTAACGGAAGGACCAATGTCACAATTTTTTTTATAGTTTGGGGACCAATCCCACCAAAAAAATAGTTTGGGGACCAATGTCACCAAACCTTCATAGTTTGAGGACTATTTATACCAATTTGCCAAAAAAAAATGGAAAAAGGAGGCAAGTATTAGGATACAATTACAATACAAATAGAATTATATATATATGTATGTATGTATTTATGTATCAAAAGCCTGTTGTTTTTCATGCCTGTTTATGCCTTTGTCTTTGTATCTACAACTGCTGAAAACCATTAGGGTATTTCTTCAGTGATTAAATCTTGTAACAGCTTCTTGTCTTGATTGTCTTATCAAGGCATTCCAAGCAAGCAATGCTGCACCAACTGCAGGCTCCACCTGTTTTTTTTTCATTTTCGATCAAAATAAGATACAAAAATGTCAATGTACTCGTTGTACTAAAAGGATATTTCGAGTAGACAATGAGTACCTAAACTCATCAATCTTAGAGAAATGTATGTACCTTTGGACGAATAGGGTAAGCACCAGGAAAATCTTTAGCAATGCAATTAACAACTTCCTTCCCAATGTCCCATCTCTTATTTGCTTGAAGAACACCACCAACCATTACAAGAGGAAAATGATCTTTTCCATCTGCAGTAGTTAGATATTCAAATTGTTCAATAAGAGAAGGAATTCATGGCAAATTATGATGACATCTCAACCGCGAAATCGCATAATAACTTTGCAGGGTGCCATATGCCAATGAATTATTATCAGGCAAGTGGAAAATGCTTGATCATGAAGTACAGACATTTTAAGCCCAAAGGGAAGGAAAATTCATAAGGAACCATACATATATATATATATATATATATACCTTCACCAGAAAGTCCCAGTCTGCCCACAACTGCTTTTACACTGGAAGCCAACTCTTGTACTGTATCAAGAAGTATCTTATTAGCTACTAGATCACCTTCCTCCGCACAAGAAATTACGTATGGAACAAGAGCAGCAATTCGAGCCCAAGAAGGATCGACATAAGTCCACCTAAAAATTGAAAAACACTCATCATTACTACATTGCACCAGCAAAAGATGTCTGCAAATACAATTCTCCATTTGATAAGCTGTGAAATATGCAGATTCCGCAAAACATATGACCAGGTAAATACTAAATAGTGATGATAATGTTGAAATGGATATATTATGCAGATACCACAGGAAATCATATCTTAGCCCACAGGTGCATACCATATTCAAGAACGGAAAAATGCGATGAAAATGACAAGAGCTAGGAAGAAATACCCAATAAGTTCATCTGGTGAGGAGAGATTCAGGGCATGTAATATAATCTCAGAAAGCATTGTACACGGACCACGACCATCATGAGCTCTTACTACTGCAGTTAAAGCTTGAGCAGCAATTCCATAACCACTGCAAATTGAAGACATCATCAGTTTCTCACACAAAGAGAAAAGGGAAAACTTAGAGAAAGAAGAGATTAACCTGATATACATTCAAACATCATTTTTAGTGGTTTCTATTTTATTTTAGGTTATTTTTAACTACAATAGACCCATTTTGTCTCTTAATCATACATTCTTCCCTCCAAACAAAATATCAAAGGTAAATTATTCACAGGTGTTAGGAAAACTATTGTAACAGGGTGGCAATGTTAATACCTTCCCCAATCACCTAAGACAGGCCCTGCACCAGCTGCCCGAGCTTCTCTCCCGTCTTCATTATAACCATATGCAATGGTACCAGTACCAGCAATTAGAACACATCCATGAAGTTTTCCCATCGTCCCACAGGCCAGAGCAGCAACAGCATCATTCTCAACAAATAATCTAACATGACTGGGGAATATTTCCCTAAACGTAGAGAGGGAAAGAAGAAAAAGATCAGAAGAAGTACATTTTGACTGTATTCAATACATGAATATATGATGGCAAAAGAGAATGACCTAATCATCAAACGCAGATTTGAGTTTGTAACTTATATTTCATGTAGCAAATAGATTTACATCTTAAATACAACGATGTGTTTTTTGGCTTATTGAGCCAGTATCTAATTTTCTGTTATATAATCTGGGATAGCATTGGTTTTTTGCACTTGAATTTCCTCCAGAGTGTTTGCTTATCGTATTTATAGCTAGGACTACTCATAATGCTATTGGTCATTTGCAGTGTCCCAAGAAACTTGCAAGTTTCCTCATAGCAGAAGGGAGTTCAAAGATAACAACCCCTGGGAAGACAAAAACAAAAGATGCTAAAGATGATAGGGCAACAAAGAAAACAAAACAGAAAATAAACCTTAGCCAACCGAGTATCCCGTACTGATCTGTTGGATGGTCAACGCCAGATACTGCAAGACAAACAGCCTGCACAGCAGAACGAGTTGAACCCGACTTCAAAAGAACATCTGCCATTACTTTCTCTAATGTCTCCCTTGCAGCAGTTTCTACATTTGTCATAAAAAAAGAGGTCCTTCAAGAACATAATAACTAGGGAAGAATTTGAAAAAAAAATCAGAAAGCAAGAAAGACAAAAGGACTTGCATAATCAGCCTCAAACTTGCATAAGGGATTTGCAAAAGATGAAAGGGTCATTCATGGACACCATAATGATATGCCTAAATATCAGTTTCAAACATTCAATGGCATAATTTATGCTGCATTGCTCAGCTCTACATCCATTTGTATGAATTAAAAAAGACTCTTCTGCAGATTAAAGTATGAAAAGCATGCTAATCAACTTACACTTCAAATTATTCTGGCCACTAAGTTTCAAAATCAAAAGTTTTACCTTCAAACATTACATTCATATTCCAACTTTCAGAAACACAATCCCTACTCTACCTTTTATCCCCAATGTGATTTGAAAAAAAAAAAAAAAAAAAAAAAAAAACCCCATTTCAAGAAAAGTAACAGAATTTCAGTGAACTGCAAAGAAAACGTACCGCCAACACTGTTATGGTTAGAACAGCCGGCAACAGCTCGAGCAATAACCGGAGGAGGGTCCGGTAAAGGACCGTCATTTCGAATGCTATTGTTGTCAAAGGCAATACACACACATACAGTACTAGTAGTCCCACCATCCAAACCCAAAATCACTTGCTGCTCTCTTCTTTCTTTACATCCACCATTATCACTACGAACCGTAAGCTCCATTATTTCAGCTTCAAAATCCCATATTTCTCCATTTCTGTAAGGCCTCTTCTTCATGTTTTTTTTTTTTTTTTTTTTTTTTTTACTGGGCTCTTTCCACGCAACAAAATATCAACCAACTCCTAAGTCTCTTCCCTTGAATTGTACATAGAGATTTCAATTAATATATGATCTTTCTTGATTCTTGATTGGTTTAAATAAAATAAATAAATAAATTATGGTGTCTTTGTATAGAATACTGGGACGGCAACAAGCGGACAAGGACTAAGATAGGTATGGAATTGACGAGTGTGTTATTTTTTTGGGGATTGAATTGAACAAAACAACCCGAAAAAGAAAAGAAATTTCTTGCTGTCGTGACTCCACATTTCTATACAACGTAGAATATAATAAACAATGTCGAAAATATAAGGAAACGAGGATAGCCTGCTTTGGTTGTTACAGTAAACACAAATGATGATCTCAAACGAAGATAGATTAACAACATCATGCCTACTGACCTATCAGAAAAAAAAAACATCATGCCTACTTTTTACCAAAAAAACAACATCATGCCTACTTAAGACTAATTCGGATTCTAACCTCTTAAAAAATCTTACATTAACATTTACATAATAATCATAATTAAAATCAACCTATAATCTTGTATCGATTTTTTATTGTGTCAAATTAAGAGTTTAATAAGATAAATTGGCTAAAAAAGTCTTTTACATTATAATTTTTTTGCGATTTTATCCCTTATTTTTTTTGGAAAATTTCATCTCTTATATTATAAATTTTGGCCAATTTCATCCTTTCCGTTAATTTTTTTTGTCAACAGTTAGTCAACTATTATATTTTAAAAAAAAAAATTTTCATGGATAAAAATGTCATTTCACTGTTTTAAAAAAAAAAAAACCCAATTCCCCAAACCCGACCCATTACTCCCAACCCTTCTTCCTTCTTTCTTCCTCCCCCATGGCTGGTTTCATCAGTGTTCCAAAAATGAAAAAGCAAATCAGCAGTTCACTAGGATCCAGTATGAAGAGAAACAATAAGAATAATATGTCCATTTAACTCACCTGATCAACGGCCACGACAGAACCAGTGCCCTTGACCCAGTAGGACTCCGGTCTAAGAATACGGACCTATTCTGAGTAAAAAAAAAAATTTGTAAAAACCAAAGTATAAAGAAAACCAAGAACAAAATATCTGTGAATTGGACTCGGGAGAGGTGAAATTTCAGTGGAAAAATAGAAATGGAGTTACCTTAGTGCCTCTCTTGGGGCCAATTGGAGGCGGCTTCGTCGCCGGAGCAGAGGTAGCTTCAGCTGCATCTCTGACAGCCTTCACAATCAACCTGGAACTCGTTCGTGGCAGCAAGGCGATGGATCTTCTCGATTTGGCGGTGGTAAAACCACCCATGGGGGAGGGGAAGAAAGAAGGAAGAAGGGTTGGGAGTAATGGGTCGGGTTTGGGGAATTGGATTTTTTTTAAACAGTGAAATGACATTTTTGTCCTTGAAATTTTTTTTTTTAATATAACAGTTTACTCACTATTGAAAAAAAAATTAACGGAAAGGATGAAATTGACCAAAATTTATAATATAAGGATGAAATTTTTCAAAAAAAAAATAAGGGATAAAATCGCAAAAAAATTATAATGTAAGGCACCTTTTTGGCCAATTTGCCATTTAATAATTATAAAAATAAAATAATTTATGAATTAAATTAAACTGTAGTTCAAAGATTTTACTCTTACTATAACAGTCAGAATCACGATAGTTCTATAAATCAGTTAATGTAACAAAAAAATACACACATACATATATATATATATATATATATATATAACTAAATTGGACATTTGTCGTCAAAACATCATTCGGCAATCATTAAAATTAGTGAATTCTTTGCAAATAATGGAAGATGGAATTGAATGCTATCATCATCATTTCAAGAATAAGGCCTACTTTGCACTGGACTTAGGGGTGGCTTAGCCTTTAAATAAATAAACAAATAATAATAATAAAAGTATTTTGGATTTTCAGTAAATACATATAACACATGAAAAGGACGGGCTTAGTAAAAAAATGTCCAAAAATTTGAAAGAATTACCATTTGGTAATCAGACATACTTTCAAGTTCAAACTTGTCTTTAAAATAATAACTCTTTTGTTTGCAAATGTTTGAATAGCATCCACAACCACTAGTGATGATTCCAACAACGTTGTTTATTTATTTATATTTTTTAACAAACTTATTAAGAACTCACATAAATCCAACTCATATCCATGATCATAAAAAAACTTATACCAAGTGCACTTATAGATAAAATTAGAAATGGCACATAATGAGAAGAAAAAATGAAAAAAAATCCAAGAAAACATGACCTGTCTGCTGCCAATTATTCAACTACTGATGAGCAACTGAAAGTATGTACATGCTTCAAGCACGCATGCTGGAACATAGAGAGCTACCTTTTAGAACAGCAGATTGAAACTGAGAAGTGGAGTTAACACTGCCAACCATACAGGGTAATTATTCCTGATTTTAGCCCCCTGGAAAAGGGTTGGTTGGCAAATCTCCTCTCATCTCAAAGCTTCAGACCACCAACAAATGAACAATATTGAAACTTATATAGAGTGAAATCAACTAGAGCTTCTCCGTTACTAGGTTGAGATAAATTACATATGAGAACTTTTCTAGGCTAACATGTATTGAAAAAAAACATAAGGATAATACTATAAGCTGTAAATTTAAGGTATGTAGTGTCATTAGGCCACATTGTCACTCAAAACGCCACATGCTGAGAAAGGTTGCAGATACTTTTATATCATATAATATGCTCTTATCTGAATTTTTTCTGTTCATCGATCAATTCCCTTCATAATCCTTCTTTATCTGGCAAATTAACATTCAAATATTAGTGAATACGAACATGCATAAGAAAATGATGTGTCACAAGTGAATAACTTCTGATGAAATCAAAATGAGGAAAATGGTAATTCAACAAACTAAAGAATCAATATAGTTTGGTAATATTAAGATCGCCTGAACATTTGAATCAAATGGACCACGAATCAAGTGTACAATATTACAAGAACTAGTTGCTACAGATTATATTGCATTCCAGGCACATTTCGGCTCCAAAAACTATTTCATTCAATTCACATTTTGGACGGGATATTTCATGATTCAGCTAGACCTAAACAATAAAAGGCAACTTTGAAAAGCAACTATAGATAAAATGAAGAGTTGAAAAGGAAAACAATCAGTATCTACCTTGATGTTCATTTCAGACTTTTTTTGGGGGGGCTAAATAAATTTAAGAAGGTAGACAAATTTAACCTTGCATTACCAACAAGTTGATATAGAGCAAATGCTAAACTAAGATTGGTAGAGGACTCCCCGTTGATTTAGGAGTAAATGATAAAACATACCACAAAGATATTCCAGTTATTCAGATTACCAATTTAGCATATTCTGGAGTTTCTTTCTAATTTTCTATTCAACTTGTGAAAATACGAAATAGTTACCTTGGAGAAGAAATAATTTACTCCCAGCATTCTGATTAGGAATCATTTCAATCATCTCCAAATAAGTTTGCTTGAGAACCCCGACCAGATTTCAAATTACCGAATCCACTGGAACGACCAGAACCAAAATCACCAAAACTACTTGACTTATTTGAACCTCCGAAACCATCTTTCCGGTCTAGACCACCAAAGCTCCCAAAACCACCTTTTCGATCTGAACCTCTTACATCACCAAACCCACCAGACCTACCTGAATTAGATCCACCGTATCCACCAGATTGACCAAATCCACCTGATCTACCAGAATATGAACCACCATAGCCCCCAGAACGGCCACTGCCAGAATTACCAAAACCACCAGAACGTCCAAACCCTGATCCACCAAATCGACCACCTCCCATGCCTGAAGATGAGCCAAAACGGCTATTCCCGCGCCCCATGTCACCAAGCATGTCCATAGATCCACCCTCAACATTAATTTTTGGAAGCTAAAATATGAAAAGTCACAAAATAATAGGTTAATTCGGCACCAAAATGTAATTCACACAAAATAGTCTTTTGCTTCTTTGGGTTGTGCATGCATGCATGTGCTAATGTTACCCAGAAATGCATAGTTGGAGATTTTTCTGCATTCAGGGAGGCTATCAGCACAAAAATACTACCATGCATAAACAAGATCCAAAAATAGAAAAGAAAGACCTATACTTCCTGCATTAGTTTAAACTAATTTCTTGTCATAAACCACAAAATAATGGATTTTATAAATTTCACATTAAAATACACCAAAAGCAAAACTGAACATGGATCACGACAAGGTATGCAACGTAAACTTTCTTTTCCATGTCATGCACTATATAGTGCACAACTGAAGCACACACAATTATGCAATATCCTTCAAATAAGTTCTACACAACTAAGCAGCAAACTATATAAAAAACATAGTAGACCTAAAATCAGGACACGATCTCTTCCCCATGAAACCCAAAAGAAAACATTTAATTTTTGAGGGATAAAGAACACTCTAGATAACATGCCAATCAGATAAGTGGACAGGACAGAAAAGTTCAATTTGCTATTGAAAGACGAATTTTCAAGAAACTCAAAGCTCATAATATTCTTAGTAAAACTGGAGTGGGACAGAGGGCAAAGGAAACAGTTGAAGGACTAGAGTTCCTACTTTGCTCCTAAGTTTATTTTGTTCAAGTTGACATTTCCAGATCAAGCTATGAATAGACAAGAAAATTAAGAGGAATTTTAACTAAGAAAGCTGTAAATACCTCATTGAATCTGCATCCAACTTCACGCTCTATATGCTTAACATCTCTATACTGACTTGAAGAATAAATGAGAATAGCAGCACCCTTCTTCCCAGCACGTCCAGTACGGCCTGATCGATGCACAAAAATCTCTGAAGAGTTTGGAAGCTCATAATGTATCACCTAAATAAGAAAAAATAGGATAAGAAACCTAGAAATCTGTTGTATTCAATGTACATTAAAAGAGAAGTGATTTTCTAGCGTAGATTTTGTTTGATGGAAGAATAGCTGATAAGGAATAGTTATGGCTCAAGGATAAAAACAAAAGAATTATTCAAATCTGCTTATTTTAAGCAAATGACACTGACTCCACGTAAAAGACTTCTAATTTCTCAGATAAAAACTAGTATTATACTGATGACCTTGTTCGGTGTAATGGATCATACATATAGACAAAATATTATATTAATAATCTAGTACAAAAGTTCTTTTCAATAGTACTGTATAAATTCCTTTTTTTTTTTTTTAATGAACCATGAATATAGAATAATTATACTGTTGAAAACTTCTCAGGATCAGTGTGTATATTTTCCCATATTCATTCAGACAGAAGAAAACAGCACATAGCATTAGGTAACATAATAGGACATGATGCATATACAAATGTAACTATTAGAAGAATGTTATCATTTCAGCCACAGCACTTGGCCAGCTTATTATATCATAATTCATTCATTTATTTCCCGTAAAGATTTGTGTTTACAGATGTCAATGCCTTTCGATAGGAGTCAAAAGGTTAACATCATCCCTTCAACAATTGTACTTCTTGTCATAATGAAAGTCTAGAAGTTTCATTGTAATGTACATATTATTCATCATTTCCGGATCTACTTCACTTGCCAAATTCTTCTTGTATTTGGAAAGCATATGCACTCTTGGCTGAGCACCAAACCCCCCCCCCCTTTTCCAATAATTTCTTTGACACCCACCTTAATGTAAGGAATAGGTCACCACTACTTCACAAGGAACTCTCAACTAAGGAGCAGCACATGGAGATACTACTTCAAGCTAACATGTTTTTTAATTAAATGATTAATGAGAACTCCCTATGAGTTTCCCTTCTTTTTTCTGTCATACAAATCCCTCTACAAATTGTTCAAAGAAGTTTCAAAACATTACAAGACTCACCAGATCAACATTAGGAACATCAAGGCCCCGTGCAGCAACATCAGTAGCCACAAGAATATTGAAACGGCCATCTCGAAACCCAGCTAATGTTCTCTCTCTCTGATTTTGAGAGATATCCCCATGTAAAGCTTCACAATTGAAGTTTTTTTTGCATTGCATATGCCAAACGATCAGCATCACGTTTGGTTTGGGTGAAAATAATACATTTACCACCTTTTGCATAATCCTGTGAAAGAAAATAGATACCACCATTAGAACTAACTTCAAAGAAACACTCATCAAGACTCAATAAATTTATCCATATTGATATCTCAAAATTACTACAGTGAATCAGAAAAAAGGGGTAACAAGGTAGAAGACCGAGATTTAAATTGTGAAGTATTTAATCTTACTGTTATTAGAGGACCAAGAATTGCTGGTTTCTGATGCATATCAGAAGCGATGGAGTACAATGATATTCCATCAGCCAATTTCTGGTCAGAGTCCCCTACCTACAGCAAACAATTTCCGTTACAAAATCTGAATTGAACAATCATCAAGTGGTTCTATGGAACCGGTTTCTAAATGATAAATACTTTTACAAAGCAAGACAATCTGTCAACTTACTAGATCAATATGCAGTGGATTCTTTAGAAACTTCTGTGTAAGTTTCAGTATCCAAGATGGCATTGTAGCTGAGAACATCATTGTTTGATGCTTTTGCCGAATATGTTCCAAAATTATCTCAACATCTTCAGCAAACCCGACATTAAGCATTTGATCAGCTTCGTCCAGAACAACAAATTGTACCTCTGTTAAACTTAAAGAACCCCTTTTGAGAAGATCAATAATTCTACCAGGAGTACCCACGATCACATCAACACCCCGGTCAAGTGTACTGATTTGTTTCATAATGGGAGTGCCCCCATAAACACAGAGAGTATCCAAAGAAGGCGCAGACTCGTAAAATTCCTTATCAACCTGCTTTGCAAGTTCTCTAGTAGGAGCCAAGACTAATGCCAAAGGATTCTTTCCTCGTCTGTAAATTTGCAAAAGAGAGACTCAGACCTACCAGACATTTAAATCTCTAACACTTCTTACCAAACTCAAAACTAAACTACAAAATATGCGCAGTCCAAACCTACATGAATCGATCTCTAGAAAGACAACAATAATTAGTATTAGCAGACCAACAAGACAGGAAAAGAGTCAAATGAACTAACCCGTTTGCCTCATTGTAGCGCATAATCTTATCCAAAATAGGAATTCCAAAAGCAAGAGTCTTCCCAGTACCAGTCCTAGCTCGCCCAATCATGTCCCGGCCCTGCATCGCTGGTTCCAAAACAGCTCTCTGCATCAAAAAAGATTATATTACTCAGTTACCAAAAAAAGACTAACTTTTCTTCTTTTCTTATTTAAATAAATAATAAAAAGAATAGATAGTTTATAAAACAACAATAAAACAAAAGAAAAACATTTTACGAGCTGTGTAGATGATTTTGGGGGGATTAGGTGAAAATTTTTATATAAACAAAATACAGAATTTTATTAAATAATTGATCTTTTCCTAATCCTTTTATTTGCAAAATTACAAAATTATTACTATACTTTCCTAGTCAATGTGTTCCACTATTAATCTATCTTGTACCATGATTGGACAAAAATAAGGTTTAGTTAATTTGAAATCTATCATCCCCTTGGTATTGTTAATAACCTTCTCTAAACCATATATAAAAAGAATATAATACTTCAACATAATTAAAAATATAACTAATTTCTTCTGTCAAAACTTCTTTCAAAAAATAATTATTAAATTAAGATAATTTTCAGAATTAACAATAGAACATAGTTTTAATGTTTCTTCATTCATGAGTGTTTTCTCTAAAATAATGATTTTATATAACTAAAGATGTAATATATCAATATATATATATATTATAATATTTCAGGGCTTTCTCAAGCCATTAGACACATCCCCTAAGGCCAGGATAAAAACAAAACTGGAAAAGAAGTTTAGTTTTAAAATTCATTAAGTTCTCCAAATAATTTCTTACATTAAGATAAAAAATAATTACATACAACCTTGCAAATAAACTGCATATCAGAAATACCAATTAGAAAATAAAACTAAAAAGATAAATGATCCCCTAACTTCTTTTTGTTAAAAAATAATAAATAAACCTGAATAGGGAAGAGCTTAGTGATGCCTTTTTTGGCCAGAGAAGAAACAATATCATTGGAAATACCAAGCTTCGATATATCAAGCCCGTCATCAGTAGCACCCTTCTTATCATCATCTGAAAAATCAGCAACAGCGTATCCCGTAGCCTCTAAAACCCGACCCGAATGAAAAGCTCTGAATTTATCCCATTTACGTAGCTCACCGAACCTACCATCTAAACTGTTACTGAGATTGTCAACTCCATAAACTTGCGAATCATGCTTCGAAGCAACGGAAGAAAATGATGATGATGATGATGATGATGATGATGAAGGCGGCTGTGGTGGTGAAGAGAAGAGATGAGCAGATGCTGTAATGATTAAACGCCTATGAAGCAGCGAAGTAGAAGAAGAAGAAGCAGATTTTCTCAAGAGAAGTAAAGCACTCATCTTTGCGATCTTCTCTTACCACTGAGAAGAGTTCAGAGAAGAACAATGGAGTGGAGTTCGGCTATGGGGTTTTTGCTAGGGTTTTAGGGTTTACTGGGAAGAAGGAAGAAGGCCCGCTGACGCCTCCACAGTTGGATACTTCTTTTGGGGGTCTAGTAGATATTTTTGTGGGAAATATATTACTTTGTTTTCTAAAAGAAATCACTCCCAAACCCTTTTTTTTTTTTTTCAAATTTATTTAACTTTGTAATATAAAAAATTAATATTCTTAATTTTTTTAAAAAAAAAAATTTGAGACATTTTTTCATATTTTTCAAAAATATAAGTGAGGCTGTTATCAATTGAGTTATACATACTTGAAGAATATTTTTAATTAAAATTTTAAAAATTAATATTCGTAAACGAAATATATATATATATATATATATATATATATATATATATATAAAAGCCCTTGGTAAAAGTTTCATTTATAATCTAATTGTAGACAATAAAATTTCTTTATTTCTTGTAAAATTAGAATTACAAGAAATATAATAATTGAATACAACAATTATATAATAATAAATTTACAAGGGTCCAATCTCTATAGATCCGTTGATTCAATCCGTCGTGGATTCGAGGGGCGTTTTGGGCTTGTCTCGATCCAATTGTTTTGATTTCTTCCGAGAGGCGTTTTGGGCTGGATCTCGGAATGGATTCGATGTCGAGGGCTTTTGGGCTTGATCTCGATCTATCGAACAATTTGATTTCTTCTTCCAAGGGCTTTAGGACTTTGTCTCGGAATGGATTTGGACTTTGAGAGGAAGGGCCGATTTCAACAGAGGTTCGGTATCCTTCGAATATCTCCTCCACTTCACAGCTTCTTGAGTGAGTGAGTGCGTGTAGTGTGTGTGTATCTAACTTTTTCTTGAGGGAATTTGCCCAAAACATTCTCGGGTGTTTCCATCCGCTGAATTGAATTTTCATTAGCTCTCTCTTGACCTGCGGCCGCGGCAGCAGAAGTTTCCGTCTGCTGAATTAAATTTTCACCGGTAACTCTCTCTTGATTTGCAGCCGCTGCGGCAGCGGAGGTTCCCATCAGCAGAATTGAATTTTCAACGTTAGCTCTCACTTGATTTGCAGCCACTGCGACAACGGAGGTTTCCGTCTACTGAATTAAATTTTCACCGTTAGCTCTCTCTTGATTCCGCAGGGGCGCGGCGCAGGCAGAGAGTTCTCATCGGCCAATTGGATTTTCAACGCTAGCTCTCACTTGATTTGCAGCCACGACGGCAGCGGAGATTCTCATTGGCTAAATGAAATTTTCACCGTTAGCTCTCTCTTGATTCGCCTGCAAGGCAGCTGGCGGTCCCATCGGCCGAATGGAATTTTCCTTCAGCGTCTCTCTTGATTCGCGCCGTGGCTCTCTGCCGCGTGAGGTTCCCATCGCTGAATTGAATTTTCCCATGATTTCTTCTTTGATCATCCAGCTACGGCGGCATTGTTTTTCATTTAATCATCCATACTATACTAATGAATCATTCTTATGATCAACAATACATCATATCTTCAACATAAGTTCTTTTTCTTGGCTCAGCATTAAGGAGTACGTATTCAAGCATTAACCAATTTGTTTTTACGCCACCGGGAGGTTTTCCTTCGTGAAACACTAATGGTTTTTTAGTTCCAATAGTTGTTTTATTATCATCATATATATTCTTATCTTTTGTCGTTGCCTTCCAAAAACCAGTACCCGCTGCCCGTTTTGGACGACTTCCTTGACAATACTTCCTTTCTCTCGATGTAAAAAAATACCATTCCTCTTTATTGTCTCTAACGTATATAGGTGTATATTTTCCTGAAATCTGTTGAGGAGTGTAATTGTAAATATTGTCGTCATGTATTTTGTTTGGAGGCAATGGTTCATTATTGGCTTTCTTTTGCAAGTATGCATTGATTAACTCCACATCCGTCGGACAAAATCTATAACCAGAAGGGAAGGATTTGAAGTAAGATTCGGTAGGATTTTGTTCCACGTCATCATTCTTAACCTTGTCATCGTCGTCGAGGTTAAGAAACATATTATCCCGCATTTCAAAATCGCAATCGCGGTCGCGCGGGGAAGCCGCGTCGTTTAGCCACAGTCACAACCACCGTACCGAAAGTAGAATGCTTAGTTATCTAAAATATGAATAGCACTGACATTTGTTATTCATATTTGAAAAAGAAAGCCACATCCACATCATCATACATGAGGTGGCACAAGGAAGAGCATACTATTGATGGTAAATTGAGGCATCCAAGTGATTTTCCAGCATGGCATACATTTGACTATGAGAATAAGGAATTTTCTAAGGATGCAAGAAATGTTAGACTAGGTCTAGCATCGGATGGTTTTAACCCTTTTAGAACAATGAATGTTTCTCATAGTACATGGTCAGTGATTCTAATACCATATAATTTACCACCTGAAATGTGTATGAAAGAACCTTACTTGCTCCTTACATTGCTTATTCCTGGACCCATTGCTCCAGGAAATAATATTGACATCTATTTACAACCATTAATACAAGAGTTGAAGGAGTTGTGGGAAGTTGGTGTGGAGACATATGATACATCTTTAAGACAGAATTTTAATATGCGAGTAGCTCTTCTATGGACAATTAGTGATTTTACAGGTTATGCTAATATTTCGGTGGAGTACTAAAGGGGAATTTGCTTGTCCTGTTTGTACTAAGCACACATCTTCGAAATGGTTAAAATATAGTAGAAAATTCTGCTATATGGGTCATCGAAGATTTCTTCATTCTAATCATCCATTTCGAAAATATAGAAAATCATTTGATGGGAGCCAAGAGAATAGAGCGGCACCATCACGTTTAAGGGGATCTATGATATTGCAGTTGTTAGAACAATATCATGAATTTAGGTTTGGAAAATTGGTGAATGACAATCCAAAACTTCCCTTCAATTGGAAGAAAAGAAGCATATTCTTTGATCTTCCTTATTGGAAGGACAACTTACTTCGCCACAATCTTGATGTCATGCACATAGAAAAGAACATCTTTGATAACATCATCACACTTTGCTCAATTTAGATAAATCAAAGGATCATATCCAAGCCCGTCTTGATTTGAAAGAAATGGGAATAAGGCAAAGTCTCCATCCTCAAAAAACTTCTTCTAACAAACCATATTTGCCTCCTGCTTGCTACTTGATGAGTAAAAAAGAGAAGGGAAAATTTTGTAGGATACTGAAAAAGGTGAAAATACCAGATGGTTATGCATCTAACATCTCAAGATGTGTAAATCTCAAACCACCAATTAAAATAGTTGGACTCAAAAGCCATGACAACCATATTCTTATGCAACAAATATTTCCATTAGCTTTGAGAAAGCTATTGCCAAAGCTTGTTAGATCAACTCTCCTAAAATTTTGTAATTATTTCAAAGAGTTGTGTGCAAGAGTTCTTGATCCTTGTGAAGTAGGAAGGTTGGAGGCAAATATTGTGGAGATATTGTGTCATCTTGAGAGGATTTTTCCCCCGTCATTTTTTGATGTAATGGTCCACTTATCAATTCACCTAGCATATGAAGCAAGAATTGTTGGTCCTGTACAATATCGTTGGATGTATCCAATAGAAAGGTAAATTGTTTTCTTTTAAAATTATTATATTCAAGTGTTATGAACTTCATAAATTTTATGTTTTTATTTTTCTAAATTTTATATTTATAAAAACATAGGTATTTATCAAAGCTGAAATCTTATGTGAGGAATAGAAGTCGACCAGAAGGTTGCATAGCAGAAGGTTACATTGCAGAAGAGTGTTTGACATTTTGCTCATTATATTTATCCGATGATGTGGAGACAAAATTTAATAAAGTTGGGAGGAATGAGGATCCATTGAATGATTATGATGACCAAAATTTGGATGTCTTTGAACGAAATGGTTGTCTAATAGGAGCAGGTAAACCAAAGGTATTTGATTTGGATACATTATCAAAGGCACACCAATATGTCTTATTCAATTGTGAACAAGTTAACCCTTTTATAAGGTAATCTTTATATATATATATATATATATATATAATATATATATATATATTTAATCACTTTATTTTTATATTGTAAGTAAATCTGAGTAAGTCACATCTTTTAAATCTAGCAAACATATGGAAACTCTTCAACATGAATGTTCACGAATGAGTAGACATGAGTTAGAGAGAATTCATAGTGAGACTTTTGGTACATGGCTGGCAAGTCAAGTAAGTTGTTCAAAATTAAATTTAAATTATACTATTAATTATTGATTCTCTTACTTAACCTTTTGTATTGTTCATGTGCTTTATAGGCAAAAGAATTTACATGTAACGACTTAAACCTTTTAAGTCAAGGTCCAAATGAAGTGGGCAAAGAGTACAAAGGAATTGTAATTAATGGCTTTCGATTTCACACAAAAGATCGTGAAAAGAAAAGAAAGACACAAAATAGTGGGGTTATTGTAACATCAGGAACATCCAGTTTTTCAAGTAGTAAGGACAATAATCCAATTTTTGGCGATGTTACATATTATGGAATATTGAAGAAGATTATTGAGTTAGATTACTCAGAGGGTAAAAGAGTTGTGTTATTTGAATGTGATTGGGTTTCAAAAGGTAAAAGACTCAAAGTAGATCAAGATGGTTTCATTTTGGCCAATTTCTCAAATGTAATGCGTCACAATGAACCCTTCATTTTAGCCTCACAAGCTGGACAAGTTTTTTATGTGGAAGATCTTGATAATGAAGGTTGGCATGTTGTAGTGAAGACAACTCCTAGAACTACTTATGATAATAGCTCTATCATGCAAGAAACGACAATGTACGTAGATAGAGGTCTGAATAATGCAGAATCATCTTCAAGTATTGATGAGATTGAGTGGACAAGGGAAGATATTCAAGGGACTACAATTGATGAGGACATGGATATCCTTGTTGGAGAAAATACGTAACATGGATTAAAGGTAATTACACATGATCTATCTTGTTTTTTTCTTTTTTATCATAATTCCTTTTTTAAGTTAATGTTAGTTTGATTTTATATATTTATTAAATAAAATTTTTATTGCATATGGATGTGTAAAGATACTATTCATATCAAATAGCATGTTATATATCCATGTTTCTATATATCTTGTTTAGAATCAATCTGTGTTGTTGAAAATTTTTGTGAAGATATGACATGTCATATATTTTACTTAGTTATTTTAATTTTGGTGAATATTCCTTCTAGTCTTATCTATTCTTTGTTGGTATATTTTGATGAATGTATTAGAAAGGAAAGTGAGTCGGACAAGAATTTTATAAATGAGTTTATAATTAGAATGAGACATTGATCTTTCTCTCTCTCTTTCTCTCTCTCTATATATATATATATATATGTTACATTTGGTTTAACATAGTTATACTATTATTTTTCCCATTTGTTTATTAATTATTAGTTTTTTTTATTATTATTGAACTTGCTTTTATCTTTTGGTTTATTACTATATTAATCCATATTTAGCTTTAATTAATTTAAATTTCTTTGTTTATTATTAGTTTTTAATATGCACTTAATTTATTATACTACTATCATATTGAAGTACTGATAATTTGGTTTTAATTGTTATTTGAAAGTGATAATTCATTTACCTCTTATTTTTAGAATATTGCTTGTAGAGTTTTCTTTTAGTTTCATAGTTTTTTATTTCTTTTGTTTGGTCCTTTGCAACCTAATCTAAAATACATAAAATCACATAATAAGTAAAAATAAAGTCTATGTTTGGTTAGTATGTAACTAGTATCTATAGTTTTTCTCATATCTAGATAGTTTTTCTTATGTTTTTAATACTCTTTGAGTTATGTAGGTGAAACAATGCAAATTGTAAAAGCAAAGAGAGGAGAAACAACAATGAAATCAGTGTGGGGAATACAAGATGGAGAACAATTGGAGATGAAGGCAAATAAATTTGGTCAACCTATTCGGAAGTATGTCTCTAAGCTAACTCATTTCTTAAGGAAACTAGCAAGAAATGGTAGATTGTACAATTATTGCTTTATATTATGTAATGCACTTCTTTTTTTTTTAGTGTATCAATGAATATGATAAGATTCAATTTAAAGTATTGTTAATGTAAACAAATACGATACTATATAATGTAGTTATAAAGACATATAGACACACTTTAATTGCATCAAAACACATTAAAATAATGTATTAAAAACTGTATCTAAATATTATTAATGGTATACATTGTAGAGTGGTAAAACACAAGAATAGTAACACTTAAAGGTATAATATTAATTATATAATGGTGCAAGTATAAAATGTATCAATATTAGATATTTTGTTACATGTTCAAGTGTAAATAGATACACATCTTAAAACAATTATAAGTGACAAGAAAATAAATTAATGCAACATTTGCAACTGTAACAACATTTGATTATAACATCATAATAACTATATCTAAAAATAAGAATATTCAACAATTTTAATTGTATCTAAAACCTAATTTTTAACAACACTCATAAGTATTGTTTAATGTATAACAACATTCACCTATACAACACTTTTTAAAATTGCATAAAAAAAACTACATCTAAATCTAACAATTACAACACTTTCAAGTGTTCCTACAAGTTAAATTTGTTGTAGTGAAAAAATTAAATACGATAATCGTCTCTTATAATTTATTTATTTATGTTTTAAAATACTAATCAGAAACTTAGTACAAATATATATATATATATAAATTACAAATGAAAATTTTTTACATTGAGACTGTTACCGTTTTGAGCTATATATGTTTGTTCTGGTTGTTATTAATCCCAAGATATAGTTGGATTCAAAGAAGCAAAAGTAAGAAGCTCTTGATCACATTCAAAAATGGACATTTGATCTTCTTCCAATGTAACAAAAGCTTCAATTCCATCACCACTTTCATTATCCATTAAAATGACCTTATTCTTTAGCGTTTCATAACCCGAAACGCAAACGAATTTGGGTTTTCCCCACCCAAAATCAATTTGGTAAAACGAAAATCTGCACCTGCTGATAAAAACGTACGTATCAAATCTACCGCTCGTCGCTTTCTTTAAATATTCTTCCCAATCTTTAAGCATTTGTAGCTTTAATACTTCATCACATTTTTTTCTATGTCTTTCCAAGAATGTTTCCTTGGATTTTCTTAATTCTTCAACTAACCATGTCAATTTATAATCGTGATTTTTTTCGTCCGTGGTGGTGATCAAAAAAGTGTTCACGAAATTTCCTGCTAGGTTTTCGGGTAAAGGAGGGATAGTCAGGCCACGAACATTTCCAGCCTGACTCAATAAATATGGCTTAAAAAACGAATCGGAACGTGCTCGTGTTATGGACTTAAAGATCAACGCTGTGACAACTTCGACTTTACTAGGATTTTCAACTCTCGACGAACAATGATCTTCGCTATCAACTACTATTTTTTTAAGTTGAGATATTTTAGATGCAGAAAAGACGAATCTCTTAGTTACAATCTTCTTTTCTCCTCCTATAATAGATGGAAGAATATTTCTGGAAGACGGAATAAGAGAAGGCGGGAAGATAGAAGCACCGGAAAGGGAAGGAGACGGAGGTGGGTTGCCACGGGCGATTCCGGCCCAATGAAGGACAAAACTACTCAGAGTTTTTCCATCACCAAGTTTGTGAGACATGCAAACACCTATACCAATTCCCCCACATCGGAAATGATTGAGTTGAATAATGAAATGACACGAACTATAATTATAAGAATAAATCTCCGGAGGAAAAACAAGATCCCTAGCATGATCATTGCCAACAATTTCGGACATTGAAGCCTGAATTTCCACTTCCAAAAAATGTATGCCGGAATCATTACAATCAACGGAAATATTATCATCGGTAAGCCTTCCTGCAAATGGGTAGTAATATGTAAGAGTTTTCGATAAAGAAGTTTCCAGCAATTCTACCATCGCCATTGATGAATGATTGTGGAAGCTTTTCTTGGGGTAGAAGAAAGCCAATGTTATTAACATATCAGCCATGTCTTGATCCAAAGCAGAAAGTTCGTAAAGCTTGCGTGATTGAGGTGTAGGAGACGACGGTTTTACCCATTTTTCAGAAATTTTCTTCACCAGATAATCCTTAGCCATGGCCATGGAAATATATAGAGACAGCTCGTTGAATATATAATATATTTTTTTCTCCTTAAGAATTTGAAATGAAGATGGTTGGATTTTATAGAATTCTTATATATATATATATATTTAATACAGATTATAATCATTTAGTATGATTAATGTTATATGCATTCAACATCACACGAAATTTGAGTTGTTATTATTTTTACCGGAAAATATTCTTTTTTAAAACAAATTATTTTATATTAGAACTATAATTGAAGCCATTGGAATTTTGGTTTAGAATTTTATGCTTGTCCGTTTATTCAAGTTTGTTCTAATTCAAGTTCGTTTAATCTTATCAATATATATATTTATTTATTTATTTTAGTGGCTGTTATAAATCTCTTAAATTAAATTAATATAAGAGTAATAAGTGAATTTAGTGTCAAATAAATTTATATTTTTGACATGTGTAGTCTTAATTTATTATTATTATTTTTTTTTTTTTCGAAAGTGTCATTTTTTTTCCCTTAAAAGTAAGGTATTTTGTTACAAATTTCGTCAAAAATTTTTAAAATTTAAAGGTTCATGTAATTTAGTGAATAAATGAAAGGGTAATTTAGTTAATTTACATTAAATGTATTTCTATATATATATATATATATATATATCTCTTTTTACCTTTCGACAACATTTTGTATATGAGTGCTACGACCTCTTTTTGCTCTAAGTTTACAGATATTTCATATAAGAAGATTTAATTACTTTTTTTTTAATTGACTAAATCACACAAACTGTCAAATTTCAAAGTTTTTTTAATAGAGTTTGTCAACAAGGATCTTATTTTTTTCTCCCGAAAATAGTTTGAAACTTTAAATGTGAAAATAAAAAATATTTTAGGAACAAATTTACCAAAAATAAATTTACTTTGAATCAAATTCACTAATTTCTTGAAGTTCTTCTCATCGCCTAATGGTCTAGGAGTCTCTCCCTCAACAAAAAAAGTTGAGGGTTCGAATCTCTCCCGACCATTGGTCTAGGAGTTTCTCCCTTACCTCCTGGCTTGTCAAAAGGTTAAGGGTTTAAATTTCACCCGAGGTTCCACAATTCGAGATATATTCGCAAATGCGGGTATACCCGCACTGTTGGACCTTCCTGGATGGATTAGTCTAGGTCGGAAGGGTCCGGAATACTACCTCAAAAAAAAAAATTCACTAATTTCTTCGATAATTGGTATTGTCTTCACTTACCAAAAAGATACCCGAATTGACTATGAGTATCTAGTCTCATTTTGATAAGCGATGGAATTCATTAATAGAAATTGAAGAAAAACAACATACATGAATAAAACACGAAAGGAAAGACCTACAACTACCAAGAGTCAAACATCCGGTCTCCACTCCCACAGGTCGGGTTCATAAGATCAGGCGGGACTGTACCAAGTTGTTTTCATATATTAAGCTTTATATAAGAATCAAGATTTTTGAGTAAAAGTTAAATATAATAAAAATAATTATTAAAATATTGAATAATTTAAAAAAAGAAAAATAAAGTGAGAGTAGGAGAATTATTATTATAGATTAAGACATGGGAATCTCTGACCTAATCAGTTAGGAGGCCGCATATTATACACCAAGTGACAATATGAGTTGGATATTACTATCATCACAATATTTAAACTATATTAAAACAAAAATCAATTAATATATTACTATATTTGTTATTCGCCCAGATTTCAAGTCACGATACATTTTTACTAAGTTTAAAATACGTAATTTAGTAAAAAATTTTACATTTTTATTTAATAACTACTAGTAGATCTTCTAGGCGAGTGGAACTCCTCGTAACAACAATATTAATATATATGTATATTTTCAGGAAAGAATTTCTTTAATGGAAATGAAGCCAAAATGAAATATATATATATAAAATGAAGAAAAGAAAAGAAAATGAAAAGAGAAAAACTATGCTTTCTTTTAAAGCCTTTAAAATTACTCCACTGATTCAATAATTACTACTAAGAAAATATGCACATAGAAATGTAAAGATGGGTTCTTTCTTTCTGATTTCTTGTTTTCATCATAGCTTCCCAAAGTTTGTAAAGTTGTCATCTTTTTGTTTTCTTTTGTATTAGAGTATTGGCTGATTCGCATTATTTCTTGTTTTCTCCACTTGAACTGCAGTAAATAGCTTTTTTTTTTTTCTCTTGTTTCTGGGTTTCAAGTTTCAAGCTTTTTTGGCTATTTAGGGGCTTTAGTTTTTATGGGTGTTTTATGGACTTCTCCATGTTAATAGCTAGGCAGTATCTGAGTTGAACAAGAAACTAAAAAATGGAGGAGAAATCTGTTAGTAGTATGGCGGATCACTCTGTTCAACTTCAAGTTTTAGTTGAAAAAGATATTCCTTTTTACAATCAGGTGAACTATCCTCCCTCTCTATTGTTTGTACCTTTTATTTATACAGTAAATGTATTTTGAGTATCTATATATTTACCTTTCTTCAAATACTTGTTAGATGAATTTAGCTTTTAGGCAAGGGTTATCATTTTTCTTATTTTTTTCAACTTCTAAGGGTGAAGTATGGCTGTACATATTGAAGTTGGTTTGATTTTTTCTGCATTTACTTCTCAATGATATATATAGGTAAATATATATATTTTTTTTCATTTTCCCAAATCCTTTTCCTCAAGTGACTTAAATCCCATAGTTTAGTTTATGGGTTTAGAAGTGATGTAAGTGAAACTGGTACCAACACAGCTACACCAACTTGGTAAAAATGGAATAGCAGAACTTTGTATTTGTGACGTTGCTTTAGAGGAATAGGTTGGTAGATATCTATAATCACTAATTCAAACTGTAAACAAGAAGAGATGAAAATGGGGTCTTGTAAAAGGAATAAGTGATGTTCTTTCCTTAATTGCATTAGAGTCTTGGAAAATTTTTTATAAAAGGAAGAAAAATAGTAAATAAAATGTGATTGGGAGAGGGAGGGTACACCGGAAAGGCGTGCTGTTGTACTGATTATATTTTCAATTACCAAACTGTTGTTGCCGTAGTGAAAGTCTTGGAAATATCAGAAACAATCAGAAGAAGATGTTTGCAAATATCACATGAGGGAGCAAAATCGGGTTGTATGCCTAAAGGAAATAGTTAGATGAAATATTTTTTTGATCTTTTGAGCTCCACAATTTCATGTCTGTGATGAATACAATGTCAGTCTACTACTCATTTGACCTATTTGGTTCCTCCTTCTTTAAAAATTATATTTATAGAACAGAGCGGAGAATGCATAGAAGAACCTTTAGTTACACGTTGTGCTTGGAAAAGATGATTTTGTTTTGGCCAATTGCTTGTTCAAGAAATAGTTAACTACACTAAGACAATCTATATTACTATGTTTGATAGATTAGAATGCAACATTTTCTTTTACAGTCATGAATAAGTTCTCGGGATTCTGAATTTGGTTATGTTGTAAACAGCAAGTAGAGGGACAAGAATCCACCTTAACTCAGCATCCAAGACGTCCAACCCTTTCCTCTCTTCAAGTACCTGAGAGGACCATAGTGGATTCCTTCTCCAATTTTACAAGGATTGATAATCCTAGTCCTAGCTCAACAAGATCCGGTTTACCTCCCAGGCCACACTCTGCCAAGTTTATTTCATCTGTGAGAAATTTACTTCCCCAAAAGAGTACGAGGATAAAGAACACTTCACAAGATGGTGAAAAAACAGTTCTCATTGTCCCGGACACTCCACTTTCAGATAAACCTCCAGATAGGCCTTCAACTTCAAGGTCCTTTTCTCTCAACAAAATTTTGTTTTCTCAATCAGTGACATCAGCACATTCCTTACCAGTCACTCCTACTGCAAATATGGAGGATGCTAAAGGTGTTGATGGAACTCATTCAAATAATAATTCAGAATTACCTGTAAGTTCCTTCCTTATTTTTATACGTGCTGAATTTCTACTGCATATATTCCTCATTTTTGTCTAAATGAAATTGTCTTTTTGCAGAAACCCAAAGTTGAGCAGCAGATGAGACGGTCTTTTTCAGTTCCTGTAAATATTAAAGCCAGAAGCTTAAGGAGGACAGATTCTGCTAGAGGCTTGATTCGTGTAATATCAGCAACCTCTCGAGTTACATCAGATGACAATGCATCAGTGGAGATATCTCCAGAAATAGATACAGGTTTGCAGTTTGTTTGCTAGAATACTTTCCAAGACTGTGTCACATGCCTAATCAATTATCTCATTTCCTTGCCTACTTGATGGAAAAATGATTTCATACTTTTGGCCAATAGTTAACAACTCAGTTTCATGCCATATCATGTGAATATTAACTAGTAAATGATGTCTGCCTGGGGAAAGAATCACCAATGGCCATGAATCTTTCTGATTCTTTTTAGTTAGCTCTAATTAATCTTTTTTGTCTCCGCAGTTCGTGATGAATCTGCAGAAGACATTCCAGAAGAAGAGGCAGTCTGTAGAATCTGTTTTGTTGAACTTGGAGAAGGTGGTGAAACATTGAAGATGGAGTGCAGTTGCAAGGGAGAGCTTGCTCTTGCACATAAAGAATGTGCAGTGAAGTGGTTTAGCATCAAAGGCAATAATACCTGTGATATCTGCAAGCAGGATATTAAGAATCTCCCAGTAACACTGTTGAAAATTCAAAATCCTCCATCTGTTGCAAGAACACCAGCAGTCACAATACAGCAGAGATTAGTAGCTCGTTACAGGCAAGTTTATTAAATTTAAACACGACCATCTTTAACACTCTTTAGCTTGACATAATGAATTTGGGTGAGAGAAATTCATAGATTTCCTTCCAAATTATGAAAAGGGATTGACTAATTTTATCAATTTAACCCATCTTTATCAGCTTAGACTATAATTTAACAGGCTTAAAGTCAATTATTCAAATGCTCGCAATATCTTTCATGAGCATATGAAACCTGAAATTATACATGTGAAACTTGCTACTCAATTAAACATGCAACTCATGTTTCTTTATTCTTCTGTTCTTGACAGGGTTTGGCAAGATGTGCCTATTCTTGTCATGGTCAGCATGCTTGCATATTTCTGCTTTCTAGAGCAGCTTCTGGTATTGCTTTTGTCTGTTTATATTTCTGTCTTTATGTTTCTATGTTTACCTATGCTAGTGGTTATCTTCTTTGAATTTGATTGGTCGTTTCTGCTTGCTTCTTGCTTTTGCACCGCCTTTCAACCATTTGCATACATCCCTTTGTAACAATATTGTGTGGCACATCATTTGCAACTCCCTATGAAATTCTATTGACTTTCAATAGCCAGATTAAGTTTGATCTCTTCTACGAATAGTTTTGCTTAAAGTCACGATTTTTGGGACCTGTGATATATATACGTAATTACCAAATGCTTTGCATTTAAACATAAGGAAGATAAATCAATCAGAGAAGAGAAATTTCTTTCTTCTTGTATTTGCTACCATGTTATTATGTGCTTATTCTTCGTTCTGCTTGCTTCTGCACTGTATCTGTTTGTTCATCTTGAGAACTACTGCATTTTGATCAACGAATGATTGCAATTTAAGCAGGTTTCTGACCTGGGACCTCGTGCACTTGCCATCTCTTTGCCTTTCTCATGTGTTTTAGGCTTCATTTCAACCATGATAGCTTCTACCATGGGTAAGATTCTCTTTTTATTGATTACTACTCTGTTAACATGTCCTAAGTATTAGGTTATTTCTTTCATTGTTTTGTATTTCCTTCATAAACTGAATTGTGTAAGTATACATATCTGCATATTTTAGGCTTTTGGTTGGGTATTCCTTTTATAAACTGGATTCACATTCGAACACTCTAAAATAGTGATTCTGACATTCAGCAAGCATTCATGAATTGAGTATTTTTCTACCATTGTAGAAGTGAAGGATGAAGGATTTCATGGAAACCCCCACGCCCCCACCCTCAAAAAAAGAAAAAAGAAAAAAAAAAATTGCAGAAAAGAATGATATTGCATTGTATGTGCACTAAAAGAAACTCTATGCTAAGATTCAAGACTTCCCATTATATAACTAGCCCCCCATTATTTTTTTTTTTCTTTTTTGTACAAAATAGTGTAAAATAGTGTAGAATGTGATATCATGTCCCACAAATATAAGTATGTATAATGATATATAAGAATGTAGCGAAGATATTGTCAAGTAGTTGTGCCGCTAGGTCCATATTCACGGCCTGGGATTGATCTTCTTAGAACAAGTGATAGTTTGATTAGTTTATCTAAAATCTTGAGTTCGAGTCACGTTGGGACTGCCTTATGTTATATAAATCTCCATGAATCTATCCTGCATTAGTCGATGAGGCTACAAAGTTTTCATGGTTTACTTTCTTCAAATCTTTTGCCAATTTCAGTTTAAAAAGACTTCTTTTTTCCTTTGTTTTGGTTGGCAGTTAGCAAAGGTTACATGTGGGCTTATGCTTCATTTCAGTTCGCAATAGTCATCCTATTTGCTCATATATTTTATACAGTGGTAAAACAATCCCCTTTTTCTCTAACTTGCATAAGTTTTACAGACATTTTTCTTTTCTTTTTATCTCTATAATCACTTTTTCTTGTCATATAATTCTTGTGCAGCTTAATGTAAATGCAATTCTGTCAGTGATGCTTTCATCTTTCACTGGTTTTGGAATTGCAATTAGCACAAATTCACTCCTTGTTGAGTACATGAGATGGAGAACAAGCAGCCGAACCGGACAATCTTCTTCTTCCTCCAATCAGCAAAACCATCCTAATAACGGCGATCCTGCAACGGCGGTGGCGACTACTATTCCACGAGAAAGCATCAGACGACAGGAAACAAGAACTCAAAATGTATAAACCAATTTCTCCTACCTTCTTTCTTTCGGGTAGTTTTGACGACAAATGTGGCGTTTCTTGATTCTCACAACAGTTAGGAATTAGTATTACACGCTGTTTGTAAGTTTGTCTATAAATCTCTCTTTTTTTTGGGTTCATATAATGTTCTGGGAATTTTGACTTCTAGTGAATTTTTTGATCAGAATGGCGACTCGGTCAATATCTAAGTTTGTTGGTTTTTCAACGCATTCCATACACGCGTATATATAGAGATATAAAACTATAAAGCATTTTGTATGTGCAATATAATTATAGATAAAAAGAATATTTATTTGTGTGTATAAATAAATATATAGAACATACAACATATACAAAAATATAAATATTTATTTTAGTTTAAAAATCAAATAAGAAATGTTATAATTGTTCATTAGATCTCTTAGGCGAATCATGTGAGGCTGATAATCTAGAATGATGTTGTCCATTTTAGCCCACTTCAAGTGGGAAATACAACTCTCCCATTGTGAGCATTTCGGACCCTTCTTAATAATCGTTTAGTAAAATAATTAAAAGATCATTTAAGTAGCTTTTCTCTAGCTTTTCTCTCTCTAGCTTAGTCACTGGTATGCTTGCCCGACTATGGTGGACGGAGAAGCTGCCCCGGCCCCTCCGGTGGAGCAGGAAACCACCCATGTTATTAAGAAACTAAAGCATTCCGAAGAGGATAAGGAGAAGACCGAGGGCATGGATGTGGTAGAGGATAATATTGCACCAGAGGAAATTGCCGAGCAAACCCAGCCGCAGACTTCGTGGGCTGCAAATTTATTTCCTGAAGTAATGGAAACACATGAACATCCTCAAGACTATGCCCATTTGTATATGGGTGAAGATGAGGAAGAGAGGTATCCAGGAATAGATGAATTATTCATGACACATTCGGATTTGGTTGAACAGCCCCCACAGTTTGGACCTCGGGTAGAAATCTCCAAAGAGAAATATCTAAGTTTGTTTAAACAATGGCGTGGGGCTCTTATACTGAAGCTCCCGGGCAAAACAGTGAGTTACGGGGTATTTGATCGGAGGATTCGGGAACTCCGGCAACTAAAGCTAGGGTACGAACTAACAGATCCGGCCGACGGATACTATGTTGTCCGTTTTTTCTCACGGGAGGATTATTTGCATGTTCTCGAGGGTGGTCCATGGATGATACTGGGACACTACTTGACAGTCTCGAAGTGGAAACCAAAGTTCCGGCCTTCTACTGACAGCATAACATCCACACTTGCTTGGGTCCGTTTTCCCCGTTTTCCTCCGGAAATGTTGGATGAGGAAATACCGACCTCCATGGGTGATATGGTTGGAAGGGCAGTTCGAGTGGATGCTACCTCGTTGCAAGGACGCAGAAGTCGTTTTGGTAGAGTTTGTGTTGAAATTGACTTAAATAAACCGTTAATACCTTCATTAACTGTGTTGGATTTTGCACATCCTGTTGAATATGAAGGGCTGCATTTAATATGTTTCAAGTGTGGCAAATACGGACATAAATGTGATGAGTGTCAAGAATTGAATGAAGGAGATTCGGAGAAACCGACAGAGATAGAGACAACCCGACAGACAGATCTACATAGCAAAGAGGATTCGAAAACACAGGAGTCACCATATGGACCCTGGATGCTACCCAGCTATGCACGTCGGCGGCAGGGTATGAAACAGGGGAGAGTCGGCCGTCGTCAACAACCAACTACCGTAGACCAAAGGAAGTCCGTGACCCAGCGGGGTAAGAGAGTATTGGGCGGGGCCGGGGCGGGGGGGGGGGGACAAGCAAGCCCCCCCCAAGGAAAAGGTATTGTGGTAAATGGGTCAGCCCAAGTATCACAATCTCGGTTCATGGCTCTGCGGGATGTTGAGGAGGATGGGGACACTGCTATTACCATAGCCCAGTTGAAGCAGAGAATACAGGCCTTACAAGGCCCGGGGACTTCTAAGTCGGGTAACCCAGCCCATGCACCAAGGATTAAACCATCCAAGGATCAAAACTCTAAAAATCAGTACCAGAGGGATTCGGGTAAGAATCGGGTTGCAGGAAGAGTACGAGGCGATACGGATAAAGGAAAAATGGACCGCTACCGTCCTATTTCCGAGAACCGAAATTACCTAACTCCTCAACCAAGAGCATCGGGGGACACATCTGCTAGGCTCAAACAGAATACGGCGCAGGCACGGGCACCGCCGGAAAGATCAAAATCGGCGAGTATGGAAGTGGACTCCATTTCGGCTCAGAATAGCAAACCTCCCCTCCCGTCGATCAAAGGCAAGGAGGTGGTTATGGAGGTAGAGTTTTCTACTCCCACTGGTGTTTAATGCTTGTACCCAAAATATTGGCATGGAATTGCAGGGGTGCCGGTTCCAATTATGCAATGAGACACCTCATACTGTTATTAAGGACACATAGTCCGGACATTCTTATACTTTTTGAGACTCGTGTGTCGAGTAGTAAAATTCAGTTGATCATGGAAAAATCGCAGTTAAACAGTTATATAGTGTCTGAGGCCGTGGGTTTTGCGGGTGGTATCTCGCTAATATGGGATAATTCTAAACTGGAGTTGGATTTAATTGCGGTTGATGAGCAAATAGTAACTGTCTTTGTTCATCAGTTTGGTAGAATTCCTTGGATCATGTCTGCAGTTTATGCATCTACACAATGGTTATGTCGACAACAACTATGAAACTATATGGTCCAGTTGGGTAGGATTATTAGTATCCCCTGGTTGGTATTGGGAGATTTTAATCAGATTTTATCTACATCAGAGAAAAGAGGCGGAAGACCGCCTCTACCGAGTCGTATACAAGCTTTTGATCAAATGGTTCGAGAGTGCGCTTTAATAGACTTGGGATTCTCCGGCCCGAAATACACTTGGACAAACATGAGGAAAGGTGTGGATAATATACAGGAAAGGCTGGATAGGGCATTTGGTAATAGACAGTGGTTGGAAACTTTTATGACTGGTCAAGTACAACACTTACCAAGGAGTCGATCGGATCATAACCCCTTGCTAATTCACAGCCTAGCAAATCGTGGAATGTCGGGACATCGACCATTTCGAGTCCAGGCAGCGTGGTTCCTGCATCGGGATTTTGAACCATTTCTGGGAAAGTGCTGGGCAGCGACAAAAGATAAAAATATTGTTCAGACTATGGAGTCTTTGGGCACATCACTCAATCGATGGAACAGACAGGTTTTTGGAAATTTGTTTGACAGGAAGTTTCGATGTTTGGCGGGGGTACAGAAAAAGTTGGAACATCATACTAATAATCACTTGGAAAATCTCGAAGTGTCACTGCGGTTAGAGTTGGATTCCATTCTATCTCAAGAGGAAGTATACTGGAAACAGAAATCACGGATTTCATGGTTGAAGGAAGGGGAAAGAAACACTCGATTTTTCCATGCTTCTACCTTAATTAGGAGACGACAGAATTGTATTTGGAGGCTGAAGAAGGAAGATGGCAGTTGGTGTGAACAACGGGATGGGTTGAAACAAATGGTCACAGCCTTCTACAAGAGTTTGTATACCAGAGAACCATGTCTGCCGTGCCGAAATACGGATTGGAATTTTGTCCGTTTGGATCATGATGACAGGAGATGGTTGAATAGGGGTTTAGCGGCAGGAGAGATTTATGAAGCTGTGAAACAAATGGGGGCAATGAAAGCTCCGGGCCCGGATGGATTCCCACCGTGTTTTTTTCAGCGGTACTGGCATGTGGTTGGAGATAAGATAACGGAGGAAATTAGGAACATTTTTAGCAGCGGCAGTATTCCCATGAATATGAATGAAGCTACCATTTGCCTCATTCCTAAAGGAAGCGCACCAGAGTGTCTTACCCAATTCAGACCTATTTCGTTATGCAATGTGTTGTTAAAGATGGTCACTAAGATTTTGGCAAATCGTCTCAAGTCAGTAATGGCAAAGTTGACTGGCCCATACCAATCGAGTTTTATAGCTGGGAGATCCACAGCAGATAATGTTATTGTGGCACAGGAATTGATTCACTCATTGTCCAAGAGGAAAGGTCATAAAGGTGGTTTCATCCCGAAGGTAGATCTAGAAAAAGCTTATGATCGGGTGGACTGGGGTTTCCTTGAGGAAGTTCTTCATGTTACGGGTTTTAAGCCTCATCCGGTGCAGCTAATTCTGGATTGTATTACATCAGTATCTCTCTCGGTTAGTTGGAATGGGGAGAAATTAGAGCGGTTCAAACCGTCGAGGGGTTTGAGACAGGGTGATCCTTTATCCCCTTATTTGTTCGTGCTTTGTATGGAAGTTTTAAGTCGGCGCATCTCTAGTGCAGTACAGAAGCGTGAATGGCGGGCTATTCATCCGCCCGGAAAGGTCCGGCAGTGTCTCACATTTTCTTCGCCGACGACCTTTTGTTGTTTGGGGAAGCTTCTTTCTCTCAAGCTAGAGTGATGGAGCATATCTTGGCTGAATTTTGTGGAATTTCGGGACAACGGGTGAATCGTGGTATATCAAGAATTTGGTTTTCGCCAAACACACCTACCTATTTGCAACACTCCATTTGCTCCGAATTTCAAGTGACAGCAACCTCTAATTTGGGGACATATTTGGGAATACCACTCTTTCATGGTAGAGTAAGGAAGAGAGATTTTTCATATGTTTTGGAGAGAGCACAATGTAAACTAGCGGGATGGAAGTGGAAGTTACTATCACGGGCAGCTCGGTTAGTGCTTATCAAATCAACCCTCATAGCTTTGCCAAGCTATACGATGCAAACATTGATGCTTCCAAAATATACGACACAAATGTTGGACAAACTCTGCAGGGATTTCTTCCGGGGATCAACCGATTTAAATCGCACTATGCATACTGTGGCTTGGAAACGGATTTGCAGACCAAAGGAACTGGGCGGTTTGGGGATCCCTAAGCTAAATGATATAAATGAAGCTTTGTTAGCGAAACAGGTATGGAAGCTGGCGAAGGCCGCTGTAGGGGACTTAGCCTACGACATTCTAACAGCCAAGTATGGTGGTTGGCACACCCCGGTGAAGGAGGAAAGAAAGATGAATTGCTCTGCTACATGGCGAAGTATTACTAGAGCGGCTAAATGGGTTAGCAGCGGAGTTAAATGGATTCCGGGGGATGGTAAGAAGGTGTTGTTCCGGCATGATACTTGGGCTGATGAGGACCCCTTAGGACAGCGAACAGTTGCGGTTGTCCCCCCCGATCAGTGGAACTATGAGGTTCAGAAGTACTGGAGTGATGATGAAGGATGGAGGATGGATCTCCTTAGTCGGTTATCGCCGGGAGCTCCGCTTCAGACCGTGAACGATAAAGAATTACTACCAATCGGACAAGGTCGAGACACCCCTTTTTGGAAAAGTACGAATCCTGGACAATTCTCAGTCCAATCAGTGCGGAAATTGATGTTGCCGCAAGGTGGGGATCAACAACAAGAAATTTGGTCAAGAATATGGAATTTTAAGGGACCGTTGAGGGCCTCTTTGAATTTATGGATGATTCCGCAAGGTGGACCGCCTACAGCGGAATTGTTATGGAAGAGGAAGATTATTGAATCACCTATGTGTAAATGGTGTAATCAAGGAGTTCAATCCAACCTACATTTGTTAAGAGACTGCCCGTTTGCTTGCAAGACGTGGAAGTTGGTCCTGGATAGGGATGCTTGGGCAACCTTTTTTGGTTCTTTGGATATCCGTTGCTTGGATACATACTAATATTAATGGGGATATTGTGGATAGTTGTTTAGATAGGCTTTGGCCCGATGTCTTTAGACAAATTGTATATGATTTATGGCTTAATCATAATGCTAGAAATCATAGGTCTACCCTTTTTTTGGAGGACCCAAATGCTCTTGCTAAGAGAAGTCTCTCTAAGAGTTGTGAACTGCTCTTGGCATGGGCATAGGGGTTTCGTTTTTGTGAGACAGCCTCCGAGCTTGTCGGGTTAGCTATTTTGTATAGCTCTTTTGATTCTATTTGAATACATACACGGTTTCAAACCAAAAAATAATCGTTTAGTAAGTCTTAAATTAAAAAAAAAATATATATATATTTATTTTAGTTTAAAAAAAAATAAAAAAATGTTATAATCGCTTACAGGAGATGTGAGACTTTTTTTTTTTGGGTACTCACTTGGGGCGCCCGGTGTCTCTATCTTTTCGATAAGACTAATTTGGACTCGACCTGCGGAGGTTCAACTCTTACTCGAAGGATTAGGGAGGTTTCAAACCTCGACCATCCGCCCTGGAGGAAACATTAGGAATCCGCTTACCAACTCACCCAAGCTACCGGGTTGGAGATGTGAGACTTTAAAATACAATATACCCTTCCAATGATATTTTCCCTAATGAACCTCAAGAATTTAAAATGCGTAATTAATAATCACTTAGTATCTTGTGATCTTGTAACGTGATCGTCAGATTTCAAGTCACACAAAAAAAAATTTCATCATAAAATTTTACTCATGTAATTATTTTTTGTTTAATTTCTCTGGAAATTTGAAGTGGCATGAACTTAAAATAACATTTATATTTTTGGTGAAAGTTTCAAAAGAAGAATTCACATAAAAACTTGGGATAGCAAAATTTAAATTCCCCAGTAATTCGAAACCCTAGTTCTGTTACAAACAAGATTGGAAAATTAGATAATTCTTTACACACCCATTTCAAATGTTTTAGAACTGGAAGAGCACTTCGGCTAAATAAACAGCTATTCTTTTCTTGAGGGTACATAGGGGACTAAGATCCCCTGATGTGTATAATAAGTATAACAACACACTACAGAAGTCCACTTGTACAACAAAAAGGAAGAGACAACTAATTCTAACCAAAATTTTCGATGTAAATGTCATTGTTTTGCTGATTCTATCAGTGCAAGTGCCCAAGAATGTGTTGCAGATCACTTTAGATTATCTCCTGGTAATCCTCTGTAGTTGTTCTGAATCCTAAAACCTCATAGCAAAAGACTTTGAGATTTAGATTTTGTGAGCACTTCAAGCAGTCGATACATCCATTTGTCTAGCATCCCTGTCATGGATAGAATAGCAGATAAATATATATATATATGTATTGGTACTGACAATAGCAATCAAATCCCTAGTTCATGAACAAGGGCGATAAAAGGGATCAAACTACCCAAGAAACCTATAGCATTGAGGATGAGAATAACGGAGATGTCACTGATTTTTCCTGTTTATTCATCTAATTATTGAGTATGGGTACCTTTTCTTTATTACTACACTATCAAACATCCTTAAAGTTTGAAAATGCAACAGATGCTTGTATATGTTTTGTTTCATGTCATGTTCCGTATAGTTTCCTTTTTCCTTATTGGACTGTTCTCATTTAATCTTAATCTCAATGATTAAGACAACTCAAATAAAGATTCTCAATCTCAGTCAGATGAGATTTCTTGATTCTATCCCAACAATCCATGACGAAATCATGATAGTAATGCCAGCCAAATACTTAGCTAAGACAACCCCATACTTGGAGGTTTGATGTAAAAATTTCATCTACATTCCACATCTAATTGTGAGGCAACCAAGGCATAAAGCCTCGATTTTTACAAATACAATTAATTGCACACAATTTAATCACAACTCAAGCAAAATCAACAATTTTCTGTTTTCAGCTGCTTCATTCAACATTAACAGGAACAATGACAAATACTAGGCAACGGAAATCCATCTTATCTATAAAGTTACCAATTCAGTAATGCAATTTTGGCATCATAAATGAATAAAACCATACCTGTCAGAGCAAATGTTCCCCCCAATACTGCACAAAGTCGGGTGATAAAATGGAGGAAACTCCGACGTTCTTCTTTGATGGTAACAGTAATAGGTGACAAATCATACAAAAAGTACACAGCTGTTGAAAATAACTTGATGTCAGTAGATTGATATAGTGAGAGTAAATGAGATAGAGGAAAGAGATTCAAAGAAACATGCGAAGAAATTAGTTACTTTTAGGAATACATACCTGGCCATGTCCTATCATACTCATTAATTGGTGAAAAGTACTCAGTAACAGAGAACTGATTAGTTGGTAGAACCTTTTTTGACAAGTACCTATATTCTGTAGGGACAATCTGCAACGAGGAAAAGATAACACAAACAGGCTATAAGTTAATTGCAGTAGAAATCTAAATACAAGAATAAAATAGGAAACGATAATCTACATTGTTTCAAGATTGATGATGTTCAAGAAAGCTGAAACATAAACTAGAAGAGCTTATGGTCTAGAGTTATCATATTTTTAATCTGAAAATAGCATTTGGTTTGTTGATTATTTTGTTAACCAATATTTAATTTTAAAGAATGGTTTAATTACATCAAATCATATTTCAGAAGTTAAGGAATCGTAAGAATATGCATTTGTAATTACCAAGAGATGGTCTTCTTTTTTACTTGCTCATATATAATATTTCTAATTTTAAAATGTGATAGGAGGAAATATATTGGTAAACATTTAAATCCCTGATATCCTTCAGAGAATAGTAGTTTACATCAGAAACTAGTGTATCAACATGCAAAAATCAAGACTTCCTAATTGACTACCAACAGAATAGAGGGAGAGTTTAACCAGAAATACTATTCAAATACACAACAATGAGGTATTTGAAATGGAATTTAAACTTCGATAAAGTAACATGAACTGAATGACGATTTGGAAGCTGCTCTTCTTATTTCTTAATTTACTGTTCATATTCCTGTAATAATGTAGAGCATGGAGTTTCATGTAGGAAAAACCACTCCAAATGATTTTTCTTTCATCAATATAACAGAAGCTGCTATATGTTTTGACTAACAATAAATTATCCAATCCATTTCAATAAGAGCAATGTCTGTAGAAGCATCATTCATAATATCAGAAGCCACCAATACGTGACCAGGGAAGATATCAAATGTGTAGTTCTACAAGCTTGATTTTATAGCTTTTCTTTTCACCTACTTCATTTCAACATCCTCACATTATCTTGGGACCTTTTCGTTAAAAATTAGTCAAATTTTCCAACTTATGCAAACAAGCAAGCATGAAGAGAAAATCTCTTCAAATTTGGGGTGGAGCAATCAAACTCACATATCGCCAATGGAAGGCAATGGAAGGGCTGGAGAGAGGCTCTCTCCAACTAACCTTGGTGGATCACACTGAGAGACAAGAACACATGAGCAACAACAGCGTAACTAGCATTAAGAAAGGAAAGGATAGGACTCCAGCCAGTAATCATACTAGTAATTGACCTGTGTCTAAAGTTTTATATTTATTTATTTTTTTGAATTTCATGATTTTATAGACAAAATGCCCAAAAAATGTTTTCTTTTTTGTTCCTATAAAGAGGAACCCTTTGTCTCTTCTTTCCCTCTGCAATCAGAAAACATTAAACCTAATGCTGCTGGAAGGATCACCACCTTTTTGTATCTTGTCTGAGTGAACACCAACAATAAATAAATTTTATGAGTAAAACAATCCAGCACCAATATCATGCCAAAACCATCAGAAACTAACTGCATGTATAGGAGCATGATTCCACATGCCATATACAGATAGCAGCAATTGAAGGATTCATAGGGACAATAGCAAGAAATCAAATTAAAGTTGCCCCTCGAACCCATGCTAACTGATTGTTGAATGGTACTATGAAGCAGTTGAAGTAAGAACAAGGGGAAAGGAAAAATCAACACCAGGAGAAAGTGGTGATAGGAAAGCATTGGCTGAACGTGGTGCTGCAGTTTAAGCTTGGTGGATATGCACTTTTGCATTATTTGTTCATATTTGGTTTCTGACAGGGTAGAATATGACAGTTCATGGAGAATTTCAGGAGGAAAGGGAGCAGAGACCAGCTGCTTAGCTGTTGCACAACCAGGATTCAAAGAACTGCTGCTGCTTTTATGTTCATTTTTCACCTATGAGATGGAGGGCATGTAATGTCATTTCATTACATTGTTACTGTTCTGTCGGTTCTTGACCTTTGGCTGCCCAAGGGAATAAATACAATCTCAATAGTAAGGTACTCACTCATAAAAGAAAACCACTTGTTTTTTTCTTTTTTCTGTTTATTTATTTCAAGTTTTATATGTTAAATGAATTACTTGGATAGTAATATGTTTAATATTGTTCAATTGTCATATTATCTAAAAACTTAAACTAATGGAAAGAATTAAATTTAGCCACTTAATAGAAACCCTTGGGAAGGGACCACAAATTTTCATTCAACATGTGAATAATAATCGAATAAATGGAACAAAGTCAAGGCTCGAAAACAATCTCATGTTCTAATACCATTTCAAATTATCACAAACTCTAAAAGCATAAGTTGATAATTACAAATAGAGAATATGACTCTGAAATGGCCAAAAAAAGCAAAAAGGTTAGTATGCATTGCCTTAGGGGAAGTCCAAAAGACCAGGAAAAGTACTGGGTTGGGGATAATTAGAAGCCACAACTTATTTTAGGCCAGAATACAAACCTTTATGTAGTATTTGAATGTTCCACTGGTGCCATGCAAAATTCGTACAGTACCATCAAGGGGGTTGTGAATTCCTGGATATTTTGGCCCAAATGATAAATCATTAATGACATGACTGACATTTACATGAGTAGCGCCTCCAAAAATCTGTAGAAGAAAGATAAGTAAACAAGGAGAAAAATACTTTAAGCTTCATCTTTTACAAAATAAGAGGACAAAGCATCAAATATATTTGTAAAACAGAACTAAATCATATAGAACAAGTCTGGCAAGAATGGTATATATTGTCATAATATTCTAGGATATATAGTTATCTCATCATCTTATTTCTTCTTGCAAAAGAGAAACATCTTCCTTCCATCATCCAAGACTTAACATTATGTATTGCTACCTTTAAAACTAATATCTTCTCATGTAATAAGAGAGATTACTAATAAAAGAGAAAGCAACTGATCCATTTCCACTCATCCAGAAAAGGTAAAATTCCAGAAATTCTAGCAATTACGCCAATACTAAAATAAACAAAGAGCAGCATTGGAACATTACTTAAGGATCAGTTGGTGGCAGATAGCATCAGTTACAAGCAATGCCAAGGGTCTTATACTGAATTGAAATTTCAATAATTTAAAAGAAAAGAAAAGGAAAATTTTGGGCATGTGATGGACAAAGTGACCAAGGAAATAACAGAATTTTCAACAATTGAAATAACTGCAGAGAGTCATTATATTAAAATATTGATATGACTAATATGAAGCTAACCATTTGAGCAACAAAAATGTTTAACCCATGCACTGAGATATGGAAGTTCCCGGCAACCCTCTGAACATCTAGAGAACCATACACCTGCAACAAGCCAGGAATGAACATGTTAGTGCTATATCAAGGAACCTGATGAATTTAATAAAGGGAAGTCACTCACAAGACATCCTTCTTCATTAGCAATAGCATGCTTAACCCTTTCAATCAAATTTTCAGCATCTTTATCAAAACCCTCAAGATGAATTTTCTTCTCTGAATCATCATGATTTTCTTTGTGATCATGTTCATGATCATCCTTGTGGGCACGATTCCCCGTGTGGTCTTCTGCTAGTCATCTTAAATAATTAGATGTAAGAAGTATAATGACATAAACAAACAAGATCAGAAATAGAAATTCCAAGAAGATAAAATATCCCTCATCCCTCCTCTGGAGGAACAGAAAAGGAAAAGAAAAATATGCCCAGAAAAAAAAAGAAGAAAAAAAAAAAAAAAAAAAAAAAGAGTAAAAGATAAAAAACCATGTCATAGCATTATAGGATATTACTCACATCAATACTAAATACCCAAATAAGTCAATCTTTCCAATTTGATGAAGTAAAATACATTAGAAAACAATGGCAAAATGAAAGTAAAACCATAATAATAAATCGTCATTTTTCAGACTATTATGCTTTTACTCCTGAAGACATTTTCCAGATTTTTCAATGCCTATTGTATCCCAGCATTAAGCTTCCTTCCAACAGAAGCTCAGTCAGTTTATAAGAACCAAATGTGCAATGTCCCCTGCATTATCTCTGGAATGTGGACAAAATCCAAAACTCAAGAGATAGCACTGATAAAACAGAAACCTTCTGAATCCCGATTTCAAAAGTTTATAATCAAAGCTATGTGTACAACTTTACCGAAAACTATAAAGCAAACATGTTTTAAAATTTAATAAGCCTGAAGCAGGAGTGCTATCCTCTGCCAACTACTTTTGTCCATGATCAATTCCTTGAACCCTTGTTGCATTTACGTAATGTTAAAGAATGAACAAAAGAATGAAAACCAGATTGATTATTTTTGTTGAGAGGGACCTTGTTTATCATAGTTCTTATTTTGGAAGTCCAATTTAAATAGAAAAATCTCTTTCAAGTTCATTGCCTTCCAAGATGGGAAAATACAAGGGAGGGAAGACTTCAATAACTAATAACTTGAGTAATTTTGGCTTATTCCAACATCTAACAGGCTGTTTTTTCAATTAAGTGAACCACTTAAGTTAGGTAATGTTAAGTTGCTTCTAAAATTTAATTTCAACAATGAAAACAGTTAGTTAACAAGGTACAATTAAATGAACCTCAGCAAGCTTTAACTGATCCCTGAATTTACACTATATATATTTTTAAAATAAAAGAGGAGCACTGTCAAATGGTTCATTCAATTTCATCACACAGTTCCAGAATCTTTGAAGTAACAGAGGCCACATTTAAATTCCTCTCTTGATGCCCTTGAAGCATATTTATAACTTGTTAAATAGAACATGAAACAAAATCAATGCAAACCCTGTTCTCTTATATACGAAAAAGCAAAGAATTTTACCATGTTTATGCACCCCATGTCCCTTCTCCACAAGGTCTGACAAATATTCTGAACCAACAATAACACCATCACGATTCAAGCGAAGCTGCAAAGAAACCAACTCATTCAGCAAGAGTTAAATCCTTCAATGGGTATAGATATTTCTTTTAAGGAGTGCCAACCAGCAATACTTTATTTACCTAGCCACTTCCTAACCATTTTTGACATTTTTTAATCTCTCCCTCATCCAAAATGTTAAGTTGATAGAAAATGATTCAATTTATACATTTAACGTACCCACTCATGTGTGGGTCTATCAGAAATTTTCAATAACATGCCAAATATGTAGACAGTACCAATAAATTGGGTGGTTTTAAGACTCAAATACATAACCTCTTACTCTAATACCATGTTACATTTTGCCTTCATTTAAAAGCTCAAGTTGTTACAGATAGGATTGATTCATAAACATGTAACAGAATTAATATAGTATAAATACTCGTAACAGAATACACAAAGTTGTGTATCACAAGTTACATACTGTTGATTTTCATTTTATTTTATTTTTTCTCCAAATGAACTTGCTCTCCTATATCTGCAAATAAATTCTGCTCAATAAGAAAGAATCAGAAACAAATATTCTACTATATATTTATTACACAGAATAATGCAAGAAACAGCCCAACTAGGCAGATCCTACACTTATATTTTGCAAAAGTAATTGCCACTAAGAATTTGCATGGGCTGTGGCCAGCACAAGGGAAGAAAGTAACAAGATAAAAATATTCATCTAATTGTTGAAATGTAACTAATAGGATCAAAATGGTTGCATATTTTCTTTCATGTAAAAGAATATTTTATTTTTTCTTATAGGGAATTGTATTTTTTCGTCAAATGGTGTATATACGCATTTAAATTCTGTATCTAATACATACTATTAACTGAAATATGATTGTTTATTGAAAATATCAGAAAACTAATTTATTTTTGAAATCTGTCACATAATTTCTTCAGAAATATATCCCCAACGTCCATCTCTTGGCCTTGCAACCATAGCTCATATGTAAATTACATACGAAGATCATAGTTTGATAACCAATAAAAAATAAAGCTATATATTTATAAAAGAAATCCTCAACGGATCTGTCAGTAGATCATGAATCCTGACTATGGCCCAAATCCTGATTACTTTGTCAGATTTCTGCACCTGTAAAGCAACATGTACCATAATTATCAGAATTTGTAGGAAAATTGTAACTTACTTTCCATATGTTGGTGTCAAGATCCACTTCATGCTTTCCAGACAAATCAATAGCATCCACACTCAGAACTGCAACGAAGCTACATATCATAAGTAAAATATGTGACAGAAATGAGTCATACAATACAGGGTAATAGGATAGGATTCAGAGGAAAAGGAAAATGTAGATAGCAGAAAATGAACAGACAAAAGGAAGGCACTGACCATCACAAGGCAAAGATGGAAAAGACATATTAATATGGATTGGTAAAGTTTCTCCACGGTTCAGATCAACAGCCATCTGCAAATGTATAGTACAGTAGATTTAGCTGAGGCCACAAGATTTCTAAACAAAGAATTCATAAGAGAAATTTTACCATATGCAATCAATAGCTGAATTTATAGTAAATATCAATCAATTATTCATTTAAGCCTGCAGAACTATAAAGAGGTGTGAAACTCAACCTGATGAACAGTATACGTAGAAAGATAGTACTTGAGCTCGTGGATAAATAATGTTGCCATGATGACCAGTCCAACAATTGAAACTAACGAACAAGATGAAAACACCATGTCAGCAGAGGGTTGCATTTATTTTACCATATTTATTTTAAGTACATCACCTACACAACTCAACGTGTATTCAATTTATTTAATAATTGTGTATACTCATAATATCTCTCTAAACCAGGATATGCCTTTTGCTGAGACAGTAAAGACCAGTACTACTTTCCTAAACTACAAGAGATGGCACATCTCCATTTTCGTATCTTTTTCCACCAATATTTTCATAAAAATGAATAATTTAATACTTCCCATAACCGAATACATATTTTTCAGCCAACGGAAAATGCATCCTTAATTTTCCAGATAGCACATTTTGTAAATAAGAAATTCTTATGAATAAAATACAAAAAATAACTGACTTGTTGACTTCATACAATAGATTGCTATAATGGGAGTCCCAATGAACCGAATAGTATGAATATAAATGTTAGATGGCCCATGTAAAGAGTACAATACAGGGAGCTAGCTGCAGCCGCATCATCAAGTAAGGAGGAATTTAGCATTTAATAACAATTACCATATAATTAAAAAAAAAAAAAAAAAAAAAAAAAAAAAAAAAACAATTACCATATAATTTCAAGAATCTAATAGCATAAAGAGAACCATTGTTGCAGCTCCAAAATCACATCAGAAGTGAAACATTTTTACAAACACTGATCACAAAAATAAATAAATAAATAAAACAAGATAAATACCAAAGGCGCCGGATTGTGTCTTCTGCAGCAAGTGGTCCTCGGCACGCGGGAAAGCATCCAAGCTTTTTAATGCTTGTTTCACACCCATCTCTATTTACAATCTTATGGTAAGAATTTTATTTCTGCATATGCATAAGATATTAATTTGTAGCTCATAAAACCAAGAAATAAAAAAACCAGAAAAACAAAACAAAAAAATGCAACCATCTTCAATGAAACAAAATCAAACAACGAATACCAAGAGTTTCATGAAGTCAGTCCCTCAGAAAAAAAAAAAAAAAAAAAAACTTCATTTCTCTCTCTATATATAACTATAATAGAATTTCCCCAAGAAATGTAATAGAAGATAGAAAAAAAAGTGCAAATTCCATTCAGAATCTCAACTATCCGACTCAATTCCGGTGCTGCCTGAGGAGAGAGAACGAGAGATTACCTTCAGGAGGGCGGTGGGGGAAGCCTTGGTCTTCGTCGGGGGTGAAGAAACTAAGCAAGAGGATCTCCGATTGAACTAAAGAAGAAGACGATACAACCATAGCATGTGTACTTCACGCGTTCAACAATGCGTCCGTTTTAATTATATTGGGCTTTTCTTGAACGGCCCAAGTCCATTTGGGCTTTTTAACCAGTCGAAAATAGTGAAAAACTTGATATTTCCATTTTTTCCTTTTTTTTTCTCCACAATGAGATTCAGTTTCCTCGTTTCTGCTAAAGAAAATAAGGTAATTTCTTGTCGAAATTTTGATTTATTTTATACTGAATATTAGTATATGATACTGCATGTATATATGTATATTTTTTAAATATGGGTTCTTGGGATATCTCTTTCATTTCATTCTTAAGTACTGGGTAACTTCAGTTTATTTTTCTTTTTTTAAATTACTACTGATTGTTTCTTGGTGAATAGGATGGAATGAAGGTGTGAAAACATCCTCAATACATAATTTCACTCTACCAGAACATGTTTTGAAATTTGTGGGGTTTAATTTGAGATTTGGATACTCTTCTGAAAGTTTTGTGGTCTATGGAGTACTGGATTCTTCTTGATTACATGAAATTGTACGAAATGTTGTTCTCTTAAATCCCAAACCTTGAAGATATGGTAATAGTTGACACTGCAGCCTTGTATTCTGAAACGGAATGGTTTTAGTTATCTGATTTCTGTGAGAAGAATTGAAGTAGTCTGAATGTTTGCTGGATTTTGAGTTTTGAGTGAATGAAGAACAAAGTTTTTATTTTTACTGCTTGAGAATTGACAAGAATATATAATCATTCTTGTCATCAAGTGGAGAGACCCCTATGATAATTCATACTGGAGGGTTTTTCAAGCTATTACCCATCCTTCCTATCTTTTTGTATATTATGGAAAATATATGGTCTTTCTGATTCGAGGTATTTGAATAGAAGTCAGACATTGTAGAATTTTTTTAATTGAATGTTGTTAATATTGTTTTATGATTCAGTTCATACAGTGGGGGGCGGGGGGATTGGATGATTTTGAAGTGTTGCTGTTGTTACTGATTCTTGGATGTTGGCTCCTGCTTGATGTATGGAGACAGATTCTTTGAATGAACATATTGGTGGTTTTGATTTATGTGATGTGTGTAAGAAATCCATAGCCAAATATGTTTGATTCTTGCACCAGAAAAAAAAAATTTGTTTTTTATGGGTTATCAATCATTTACATGTATCTTGATCCAGTTCTTTTATAACTTGTTAACAAAGATTTTATACCTTAACTCTTGATAGATTATATCTGTTCTCTTGACTTGTATGCATAGTTCTTTCTCTCAGGAAGTTAGGCTTCAATATTGGTGGAGATCGATGGAATTGAGGGAAGTTTTCAATGCTGCTCCTGGAAGAATGGATAGATACATGACTCAAGACCTACTATGCTTTGCTTTTATTATAGAATACTTCTATTTGGGTTAAACCAAACATCTTATATTTAGCAGATAACTTCCTCCATTTCTCTTTCATCTCCCTCTTCTTGAAGTTATCAAATAACTCTCTCTAATGAGAATCTTACAAAACTTCAGAACTATAAGCTCCCCACCCTCCTTCACCCCATTCAACTCTTCCACCATTCAAATCCGATGGAAGAAAAAACCTGCTAACACAGCCTTGACCCGCCTCCAGGATAGAATCCGAGATACTAAATTGGATCTTCTCACAAAAAATATCACTAGACTCAGTCGGATTCATAATCTCCACAGCCTTGTCTCCTCCCGGAAGCGGGGGCCTTTTATATCTGTTCAAATTCTTTCTCGGTTTGCCTCCCATGTTGGCCTTGGTGCAATACCTACTGGTGAGTTTCTAAGAAAGTATCCTCACATTTTTAAAGTATTTCCACACCCTGTTAAGCGAAGTCCATGCTGTAAATTCACACCAAGATTTGTGAGTTTGCTGAAGGAAGAGAATGATGTTATTTTTGGACTTGAAATGGAAACTTTCCTGAGAATAAAGAAGATAATGCTGATGTCGGTAAATGGTAGGATTCATTTACATGCACTTAGATTGACGAGGAAGGAATTTGGTTTACCTGAAAATTTTCAAGAGTCAATAATCAAAAAGTATGATAATATATTTAGGTTGGTGGATTTGGAAATTGTTGAATTAGTGGATAAAAATACTAAGGATGATGAAAGATTTATAAATGTTGCAGAGGTTGAAAAGTGGAGGGAGAGAGAGTATAGAGAAAAATGGTTGAGTGAATTTGAGGTTAAGTATGCATTTCCCATGAATTTTCCAACAGGTTACAAGAAAGAAGCTGGTTTTAAGGAGAGCTTAAGGAACTGGCAAAGGCTTAACTATGTGAAACCATATGAGAAAATGGAGGTTGTTCAGGTACGCACTTGTGGTGGGATTGAACGTTATGAGAAGCGGGCAGTGGGGATTATTCATGAGCTGTTGTGTTTGACAGTGGAGAAAATGTTGGAAGTTCAGCATTTGGCTCATTTCCGGAAGGATCTGGGCATTGAGGTTAATGTGCGTGAGCTTCTTTTAAAGAATTCAGGGATATTTTATCTGTCCATTAAAGGTAATACTCAGATAGTTTTTCTCAGAGAAGCATACATTAGAGGATCTTTGGTTGAGGCCAACCCAATTTATGATGTTAGAAGGAAACTGTTGGATCTGATTCTGTTTGGATCTCGTTGTACCAAAAAATTGACAAGTGATATGGAAATTAAAGGGGAAAGACATGAAATAGCAGAAACTCAGAGTCAAAAACAAGCAAATGAAGGTGGTTTCATCATTCCAATCTTGGAGAATTTTTTGGAGAATAGTTGTGATGATGAGTCCCATGAAACTGTTGATTTATCTGAAAATCAGCTAGTGGAGGACCTAGTGAATAAATAAAACCACTCATATGATTTGGCAGAGGTTGTTCCTTTTTTGTCTAACCAAAGGTATCCATTGCTGATAGCAGTGACTAATCCCTTTCACTATAGATACTCTTCTGTTGGAGATAAACAGTTCGTCACGAAATGTATTTTATTCTCGTGGTCAAGGGTTCAAAATTCCAACCTCATTGTTAAGAGACAAGTTGAGCAACTATGTCTCACCACGCATCATGGCTGCAAAGGTTGTTGCTTTGTGCAATAGTGTTGGAGATGACTTCCCATAAACAACAATACAAGACAGTTAGTTGCTTATCCTGCGACTTTCTTTCTGATATTGGTTGGTCAGTGTCATTCTATCTTTTCTGCTATTCCAATTTCTTATCTTTTACAGATTTATGTTTCTTTCTTACAGGAGGAGAAGGAGGAGGAGGAGGGGTTTTATACCATATGGTTTTCATGTTGCAGCTGATACTTGTAAAATGGTTCTCAATGTCACTTCACAATCTGCTGCTTTGTTCAAATTCCAGATAGTTTTTATAACTGATGCTGATGGCTTTAATTTCTAAAGAACTACAATTTCACAACTGATATTTTTGATGGTATTATTGTAATTAAGTTGAACTCATGACATGAGATGATGCTATCAATTGAGATACGCTTTCTTGACTTAACTCTTCTACTAAAATTTAAGTTTTATTGTTTAAAATTTTAAAATTTTAATATTAGAATAAAAATAATATAATTTATTCTGTTTTAAAATATAAATAAACAAAATTAATCATACAAAATATTTTACATTTTTTATAATTGTATTTGTATTAAATTTGTCTTCAAAAGTGTATAACAAATTAAGTAAGTAAATTAATTTTAGATCAATTAATATAATTATATCAAAATCTTTAAAATTTTATTCTGATTGAAATTTTTTTAATATATTTATCCTTTTCTCATATTAAATATATTTATACATATATATTCATTAAATGTACAAATAATTTTTTTTTATTAAATATTATAATATTTATAATATATAAATCAAACACAGTGAATTAAAAAACATTAAATTCTGATAAATTAAAAAAATTAAAATATATGCCAATAAAAATTTATTTATTTATTTATTTTAAATATAATTTAAAAAAAAAATTTATTTCATTTCCTCTCTGCAACTATCATCACCGTTGCAAACCAGGAGGGGAAGTCAAAACACCAAAAGAAAAAAGAAAAAATTACTGTTCCGACAATTGGAAACAGAGCCAAAAAGAAAAATGCGTTGCTCCCCGTTTCTGGGGATCCCATTTGCCATAGCTATTGTTTCTGCAATCCTCTTCAAGATTTTCCCTCTGAATCCCCTCCCTAAGCATAGCCCTACACCTGTAAGTCTTCCTTCTTCTTCCTGTAATGGTGTTTTTCTTTGTCCCTTCGATTTCTTGAATTCATTAATGTTATTTTGTTGGAAAATTTTTGCAGAGAATATTTACTGTAGAAGAGCTCTCTCTTTACAATGGCTCTGATCCTCAGCTGCCCATTTTTCTTGGTATTCTTGGGTAAGTTTTTTTTTTTTTAATATACTATTTATATATATGTATATATTTTGATCAGTAAAGTTTTGATATTTCTAATTTTTTTGTTGGTTTGGGTTTTTGATTATCATTCAGGTCAGTGTTTGATGTAACCAAAGGAAGAAGTCATTATGGGTCTGGAGGGGGATATAATCATTTTGCTGGAAGGTATGTGTTTCTTTTGCAGTTCTGTTTCTTTGATTTTTGATATCTTAAATCTCGTTTTTATGTTCAGTGTTATCTTGTATTTAGAAATACTGTAAATTCTTTACCATTGCATATCTTTTTTTTTTTTGTGCTCAAATCTTCAACTTTGAAGCTTCCTAGTTTTCAATAAAGATTCAATTTTTCCCCTGTAGACACCACATGCCACATATTATTAGATGATGCAATTCCTCTTTTTTCGATTAGTGTACTGAGATCATTTTGTTTTAAACCATAAATAGGGATGCTTCTCGGGCATTTGTTTCTGGGAATTTCACAGGTAATCAGTTCATTATTTGTTTCCTAATAATATCTTCAGTTAGGTATTTCCTTTTATTCTGTTTTCTTATACTGATAGATTGATATTTCTTGTATTTTTCATGAGATTCTGAACTATGATCCTTGGCTAGTTCTGTTAGACTGTTTCTTATTAAATATTTTCAGATTTACAGTTGTAACTTTTCCCTATCTCTATCTCCCCCCTGAACTGTCATATATATATATATGTTTGTTGCAGGGGATGGGCTTACTGATACATTACGTGATCTAACTAGTGCACAGGTAACATATATGAGTTATTTGAGAGAATCATTTATTCTTATTTTCTTTGAATGTGTCTGCTTATTATTTGACATGTTGCAAGCAAATATTGACCTCATTAGTCATTATTACTTAGGAGATGTTTCTATCAACTAACTCCAAGAAACAGGAGAATCAAGAAACTGCCTTTGCCTTTGATATTCAATTAATTTCTTCACTAGAGGCTGGTTTCTGTTCTATTGCTATCAAGTTCCTAATTCTCCCCGGCACTGCCACTTCTCAGCTTTATGAATATATCGGATTCATACTAAGCTGTTCTAATTTGTTGCACATAATTTTTCTTGCTGTCAATATATCTTTTTTTCGCAATATGCATATATAGAGTAGTTTACTTATTAAAATAGAAGTTGAATCAACTTCATTTTTTTTATTGATTGTCCAAATTTGTAGGTGAAAAGTGTTGTTGACTGGCGTGATTTCTACTTCAGAAGTTATACGTGAGTGATGCATTTTCAAGTTTTGCTCTTTTTTATTTAAAATTAACAACAGTCTGCATTTGCAAGCAAAAGTTATAGCTCATGCTATATTGAAGAGAGTGTTCCAATAATGATTACTCATATTCCCATGAAATTTACCACCTTCCCATATTCTGTAAAGCAAGAATCCTTTTTATGTTTCCGTGGACGTACCTTTGGCTTTCACTTAACGCTGTAATTTTTTCAGACATGCTGGAAAACTTTACAGACAATATCTGCTGTTATACAGAGAAACTTTTGATGGAAAATGTCATAGTTTTAGTTTGTAAATATGGGAATTGGTCCAGTTTGATGATTTACCTTTTTATTACAATTATTCAGTCCTTATTTTCCAATTCACATTATTTGGTGCATTTTACTGAATTATCCTTCAAATAAACTGAATTTAGCCCCTTTTTTGAACAAAATTGTTAATCAGTCCTAGAATACTCATTTTCATTTAGTTGGAGCGTAATAATGCCGAATTTATCCAAATGCTGTATTTTGTTTTCCAAAGATGGCTAGACAAAGTGAGATAATCCGAAATTGAAGGAGTTAAAATTTGTAATTTCCCATGCCTCTAGAACAATTAAGCAAAGACAATGTTATTCTTTGACATTGATAGTTCTATGACAATGAGGTGGAGCATTATGACTAACCAGGATTGAACTTGCATCTGTCAGATATGTTGGTATGTTGGTGGGAAGATACTACGATAATGATGGGAACCCTACTAAGTACTTAAAAGGTGTTGAAGCGAAGGCAGCTAGAGGAGCACAGTTGTTGGAGAAACAGAAAAATGAGGAAGCTAAACTACCAGACTGCAATTCAAGATGGAGCCAGGATGAGGGCTCAGAGGTAAGCTTATATATTTTGCAGTAGAAAAATTAGAACAGGAATAGGAGATTTGGCATTAGTGGTACCTGTTATCTGAGTTGAATAAAAATTATTGGAATTCAAATACTTGGTTAAGTTTAACTTGACAATGCAATCTGTTTTTATTGGAATTATTTTCTTTTATGCATTTTTTTTTTTTTTTTCTGTAGATGCATAGCCTCCAACCTGCCTGATATATGGGTTTTAAGAAACTATATAATTTTGGGAAAAATTTCTTAAAGAGCACAGTGCAATAATGAATTGCCCCACATTAATGGAATGTTTCAAGTAAAAATGTTTTTAGGGAAAGAAAATATGATGTCAAAATGACTTAATCTTCAATGTAATTGTTACTGTGTGCTTTTGTAGCCTATTATTCTATCATAGTCAAGTAGCTATAGGCTCTATCTCAATAAATGTTGTGGAGGATCTTTCTAGTTTTATTACAGAATTGATATGTAAGAACAAAATGTGTTGAAGATTATATTATTTGATTTATGAGGTAGTAAACTGTATTATATCTAGTTTCATTTTGATTTCAGTGCAGCTGTGATTGCATCATGGAACAAGTGTGGACTTTCATGTCACTCACTTTCAGTTGGACCTTTTCTTTTTTTTTTTTGTCAGGTTTGGTGTGATGATGGTTATCCAAGGCTAGTTCAACGTCCTGTAGAAATAGCCTTGACTGGGAAAATGAGCAAGCGCTGTGCATGCTTCCAAGAACATGAACTCGAACAGGCTGGGTTAGAGGTTTACGAAGGGTGTGAATATTTGTCCAAGAAATGCAGATTGTAAAACATCATAAAAGACGAGAACTGAAAGTTTCCATTTAGATAGATATAGAGAGGGATAGAGGACTAGTTATGGCAATGTGATGTGTGAGACAGTGGATTTACAGCTGATACGCAATCATACTGTGAAGTTATGATTTCCTTTTTCTTCTGAAAATTTTGTATCCAGAACCCTTTTTTATTCTTTTTGGAATGGTTTTGTATACATGCTGGCCACAGGATTCTTGAAATTCATTTATGTTCGTCATATAATATTCGATCTAAATTTTTCCCAGTTCATATAGGAATCAACTGCTCTACTACTTTTTTTTTTTTTTTTTTTTTTTCCAGGGAGACCTTCATAATAACATTTTAACTCTCACGCATATGCAGCCCACATTAATTTGTAAACATTTTCAGATGAAGGTCTTCTGCAGATTCTGAACTTGATGGAGCAGGAAGAAAATCCTACAACAATGGCAGCCATTTCCGTTTCTGCACTATCCCATGGCAGAGGTACAACTCCTACAACACCCCCTAAGGCTGTATGTTTACATCCCTTCTATGCTGAAGATAACATGTATTAAATCTCATCTATTTGCACCTGCTGCTAAAATAATAAACAAAGATTTTACCATTCTTTTACTTGTGCTTTAATACTGTATAGCAGAAAGATACCCATCTGTTTCAATAGTTTAACACTAATATTTTAAGAGCATACAAACATCAAAATTTGTAATATGGGATGCCTGTAATATCAAAAAAAGAATGATCCTACTAATTTATACTGCAGATTTTTTTTCTTCCTGTTCATGGCTATTAAATACTAATTCAGTCTTGCCTTTCTTACTAATTTTCTCATTAAATGAAGATCTCTCTGTGATGCCCTGAAGATTTCTCCAACCTGTTGCTCCCTTTCCCGGAACTCTAATCAGCCATGTGTTGCAACACCACAGTGTCTAACCTGAGCAGGGTTGTCCATGATGTTTAAGTGCAAAATGGCTCCTTCTTGCATAGTTTCTGAATCATATGCCTCTAGAAACTATTAGCATATATAGTTCAGGTAGGACAAAATGTTGTAGCATTCGATTCTCCAACTATTCTAAAATTCCAGAATCCACCTTTTGAAGAAACCAAGTTGCTGTCACACAAAAACTCCCAAGAAAACCACTTCTCAATCATTCGATCAACATCATGTACCACCACATTGGTGCCATTACCATTTCTTGCTAGCACACCAGCAGTGTATATGGAGGCCATCCTTCCAGGGCAATCAGGGTTATGCCCACATGGTCCATCCACCACCACTACATCCCACTTCATTTTATATGTTCTGTTTGGAAGATTTCTCAGTGCCAATTTGCATTTGGATTTCTTGAGCAGACCAGATGATGCTGGTGAACAGGCCTTGTGTGTCCTTGCATGCTTGAGTAGCTTATATGCATCCCTTGCGAGTGTTGAATACTCGAGTTTGTAAATTGAAGTATGATTGTTTACTGTCTTGATTATACTCATCTTCTCTGGCTCATCCTCAAGAAACATGGTGATCCCACCTGCATTGATAGAAACAAGTTTGGCATACTCATGTTCAATACCAAAAACAAGAAGATTACAGGGAGCTTTTTGGGAAACAAGATCAACGAGAAATTTCATTTCCTTCTGAGTTAGAATACTTCCATTTCCAGAAGTTTTTTCTACATCATGTAAAAGACTTTTCTCATGTGCAGGTGGCAAAGCAGAACCAGGAGGTGGCCGGGTCGAAGAAGAAGTAGTTATGGCAAGTTTTAGAAGTCTGATTATAGAAGCAATGGACAAGATGAAAACAAGAACAGGGATGAGTTTTCTTTTGGTAAGTTTCATTTTTGCTGCTGTTTTTGGGCTACACTTTTCAGGTAGAGTTTGTCTGAATTTTAGTTTTGGAGAGAGAGGAGAGAGTAAAGGAGTTAGGGGAGTGGGAATAGGATGGTAAGGGGGCATTTTTGCTGATCTTTCAGCAATGTCAAACAAAGCTACCACACCATCACATATGCATCAGTACATATAGTTAGGGGCTTATACTTTTGAAATTCTTGTGGTGTTAGTTAGTTACATATAATATTCTTGAGTGATGAGAAAGGGATATATAGGTGGTTTTACTTCTATGTCAAGCATTACTTTATTTAACCAATTTTTTCACCTAGCAATTCAATTTTCTATTCCATTTCTTCATGTTTGAATGCTTTTTTTTTTTTTTTTTTGCTCTATTGCTTGTTCCGACTAATTTGAATTCAATCCAAATTGCTTCTATAGAGTTGAACTCTTATTCAGTGAAAAGATTCATCTTGCTTCTTATATGATGTTTATAACAAGCGTCAAATTCAGATCTTGTATAGCATTTATAAGTCCAAAATGGTTGTTTTTATTGCTTTATGCACTTGATTGAAGCTTTGAACAAAATGCTTCTTGCAAGATGGGATGATTTCTTGGTAATCCAATCATATCTTGACACAATATAAAAATGCATCATAATAATACATATACGATTTACAAATTTGATATTCGTAGACCAAATAAAAATAATGGAAAATGTTGGTGTCTCAATCATTGTGTGATAGATTGTTTCTTGAAGGCATATATATATATATATATATTATATATATATATATATATATATTATATATATATATAGTAATAAATTGGAGGGAGAATAGCCGCGTGTTGCTAATGATGCTGAAATGTGGGATTTGGTAGAAGAGTGAAAATGAAGAAGTCAGATATTGGCAGATGCAATATGCCTTTCAGTCAAATAGTAATCAATCTGTTCAAGTGTTTTTATCAAAAATGTGAGATTTAGAAATGTGGGAAGTTATGTTAATCATCATTGCATTCTTATTCTTATATGATTATGCATGATTCAATCCATATAAGATTAATATGAAACAAATCTTAAATTATCTCAATTTCAAAAAACAAAATTGTGTACAAAGATTTTGTCTGATAAATTTGTGTACATATCTAATTATAATAGTCATACCAACAAAATTGTAAAAAAATATAAATTAATGTATATTTTTATTGAAAATATTAAAATATCTTTCGATTTTACTTTTCTTAATAAAAATAATTAATGAATATGAGTTGTAAAACATTAATTATAGAGGTAAAAAAATTTTGATTTCTTTTTGTACACCATTGATGAAGTGTTAGATTCATAATTGCATTACGAACTCCCGTATCCAGTCATGACAGTGTCGTTAGACCCATAGTTGTAGTACAAGCTCTCGAACCCAATCATGACAATTGGTATCAAAGCAATAGCTCCATAATAACCAAGTGTGCTACATCAAGCGTGAGAACCACATCTAAAATACCGAACCCCTGCTAGTTGATTTTGGACCAAAAAAAAAAAATATAGTGTTTTTTTTTTTTGTATCCTCTTGGGGCGCTAAGTGTTCCCACATTTTCGGTGAGACTAATCCGGACTCGACTTTTAACATGACGCTCAACTCTTATTCTAGCGTTAATGAAGCGATCCGAAACTTTTAACATGACGCTCAACTTTGACTACTAAATGTAAAAAAATTAAATTAAAATTATGGTTTTGAGAATGTATTTTTATTTACTAAGTTTTTTTTTTTTTTTTTTTTTTTTTTTTATAAAAAAAAAAAAAAAGTTTTTCTCTTTTGACTCAGATGAGTACAAGATTAAAATAAATAAATAAATAAAAAAGTCATTTTCAACTTTGATTATTATTAGATAATTATATAAGTATTTCAAAGACTTTTGTCTCTACTTGTATACTATTCTTGAAAGCATCTCTATTCAGAATATTGTCTACTTCTCTCTTTCCCACTTCTTCACATATAAATAAAATTAAATTAATAATAATAATAATTATTGTAGTCCATTGATTATATCGGAAATAAACTTATAATAAAATAAAATAAAATAAAACAACAACTAATGAGTATTTTAAAATTTTTCATTTTATATTTTTACCAGTTGTTTTTGAAATTGACATCATGAATCAATTACTATGATTTATCCAATCAATGATTTACAACTAATCCTTCATCTTTTAAATTATTACAATTTTTTTTTTAAAAAAATAAAATAAAAAAATAAAATTTGGTGTTGATAATAATGTCAGTTCAAGAATATTGTCTATTATAACATACATCAATAACGGTTTCAACTAATACGAATTTGATTTAATTACATTCAAAGAATCTAACTTTTAACCCAACAGATTTTGAATGGAGCAAAACTTGTGCTGGAGAGGCGAGGGTGACTCCTAACCTCGGCTGGCGGATGGTTAGCGCTAGGTTCAAAACCCCTCACCCTCAAATAAGAGGTGGTTAGCGCGCGCACCATTAAATCCGATTAGTCGGCCCATGTGGGTTCGGATACCGAATGCTTAAGCCAAAAAAAGAAAAGAAAAGAATCTAACTCTTGCTTGAGAATTGTTCTAACAACTCATTAACTATTACATAATGTTAATCCGAATATCGACTCGGTGACTGTAACTTCGATTTATATTTCAAATGCTTATTCCAACGCTTATCCACTTGTGTTAGTCTGATGACAGAAAACTTAAGACTCAAAAAAGAAAGAAAGGGTGGGAGTATATTATACTGCTGACTAACACCTTCAGTCACTTTCTATTGGTAGAATATTCTATGGTTTCTACATCAAATGGTAATAATTAATATCGAACTATGGAAAACAAGAGCTCATTAAACCATTATATATTCTGAATAAATATTATTATGATTTCAATCATACATTATTGTCTGATTGATTGATGTTCTTTAATGAAATTTCTATAAAAGAATAGCATCAATTGGTTCTTTTTATGTTGTTTGTTAAAATGTCAATATCAGTTTCTGGCATTTCTCCTCTAAAATAATACAACCCATCACCATCACCATCACCACCACCACCACCACCTGCAAGTTTGGCTTGGTCTATTTTCCAATTTCATACCTGATCAGTTCTTTCTTGGAAATTTCTTTCACATATAATCTAAATATTGGCTTAGGGAACCAGATTCACATTGATCAAACAAAATTTTCCATATTTTTGTCTTAAATACATTCTGACTTTCCACTATGAACATTTATTCCATCTGTCTTTGAGAGGGGGGAAAATAGGAAAATACAAACATTGCTAATCAAAAATCATGGGAAGGAACACAGAGGAGCATAAAGTTCATTCAATAATGAGAAAGGTATGAATTTTGGCTCAGTATAATCTATTAACTCAACCCATAATAGACAGACAGAGAGAGTGATGATAGAAGAAAAAAGTTCTCACGTTTTTCATGTTTAACCAACATTCAGGGTACAAAAGAAGATGACATGAGGAAATCCCTGTTCAATTCGAGCACCCGATCACCTGTTGAGGATGGCAGACCTAGCAGCATGGTCATTAAGGTAAACTCAAAAGTAAAAATTGTCTTTCTTGGAATAGTTTTGTGAAAATATATTTGATCCTGATTGTGCAAAATCATTGATTTGGCTGAGTACAGAAGGTACATACAGTGATTCCTGCACATATAGTAGCAGAAGCCATATCAACACTCCATGGTCTTGATCTGAGATGGTCAGGTCCCATTACACCTACAGAAATGCAATATGTTGAGCAATATGTCTTAGCCAAGTATCCAGAGTATTCTAGTGCCCTTGTGGAAGGAGGAGATAAAACTGATCTATATGATCTTTGTATAAAAGAAGAGTTCCCTGAACCCTCACCTGATGACAAGCGAAAATCTCCAAGAGGTGGTTCAAGAGAGCAATCCACTCCTAATTCTGGAATCAATCTTCCTGATATGGACAAAATTCAGCTAGAGCCATCAAGACTTCTTGATATTTTGAACAAGAAGTCATCTTTCTTAGGGAGTTTTGTTTCGATCCCTGAAATTCAAGCTCGAAACAAAGTTCTGAAGCATTGTGGATTACCTGAAGAAGATTATCTAGTTCTCTTCACTCAGCAGTACAAGGATGCCATGATGTTGGTTGGGGAGAGCTATCCATTTTTCAGAGGAAACTTTTACTTGAGCATCATTGGCGAGGAAGCTGATTATGTCAGGGAATTTGCAATGTTCAAGGAATCAAAAGTGATTTCAGCACCTGAAACTTGGTTAGATCTGAGGATCAAGGGATCCCAACTCAGCCAATACTTCAGAAGGAAATGTAAACACAGTCCGAAAGGACTTTTTTCTTACCCAGCTGAAGTAAATGGGATGAGATATTCCATGCATTGGGTTTCTGAAGCTCATAGAAACTCTTGGCATGTGCTGCTGGATGCAACAGCCCTTGTAGTTGGTCAAGATCGCCTAAATCTTGCCCTTCATAGGCCTGATTTTGTTCTTTGCAGCATCGAAAATACGCATTCTCAGGCTTCCAAGATCACCTGTCTTCTAGTTAGGAGAAAATCATTTGATGTAACAGCTTCAGCTCAGTCACAGTACTGAAGTTTATTCATTTCCAAAAGTGAAGATTTACTCTTAGCATTCTAAGATTGTAAAAAATTCAATTCTAAAAGAAGATATACCATCTTTGTTCAAACAAGAGTTCTCGAGCATAGACACCTAATATACAGAGAGTATCTAAATTCTATTAATCAGAAATATTCGAACCAGCAAAAAGAATAAGTAGTATACATTAACTCGGAAAAGATCAACTAAATCATATGATTATCCTCTCACAGTTAAGCTTTGAATAATCATTTCTTCCAGCTCCTCAGCATTCAAAAACTAATCCCTTAACAGGGAAAACAGGGAACGGTAAGGAAAAGGGAAAAAATGAGCCTCTTTTTTCACTTAAGTTAAACAAAGGAGTCCAATTCTTACCACCAAACTGCCACAGAAAACAAATTCGAGGTTATAGATATTAAATCTATCCCTTTAATATCTATAACCAATTTTTTCTAGATCAGCTGCCAAAAAAGTTTTGTTTGAGAATTTCTTATCAGCCCTTACTTAGTAGTCCAAAACAACCTGCAATGCTGATATCTTGTATGTTGTTAAACAAGCTTTATCAGTAGCAATTCCCTTTGTTTACACCTCAAATTACAAGGAACATTGAACATTTTCGTATAGGCTATAAATCTTAATTTCATATATGGTACCAAGCAACTGAAAACTATTCTTAAGGCAAAATTTTATATAGGAAATTCAAAATTTTGAAATAAAGAAAGTAATTCTGGCCTCATAAGAATAGAACAGCATATTAAGAGAGGAATGCCAATAGAATTTCTTACAAGAAATGCAGAAATTAAAACTATAAGAACTCAAAAATGGGTATAATGGAAAATCAACCAAGTACATCATACAAGGAGATTCTTATTTCCAGAGAGCTGACATTTTGTCTACAGATTTAAAGGGGGCTAACCAACTACGGGCATTTGTTTGTTATTCTACCAAGATGCTTTCTTGACACCGTGCAAAGCACCCCGCGATGCCAATTCACGGAAACAGATACGAGACATTCGAAAGAGTTGATAAACTGCACGAGGGCGACCTGTGTAAATACACCTGTTTCTTATTCTAGCAAACGAACTGTTCCTCGGCAATTTGGACAATTTGTAGCGACTCTTCTCTCGAACATCGTGAGGAAGATCTGGATCTCTGCATAGGGCTTTGAAGAGCTTTCTTCTGACTTCGAATTTCTCCGCCATGAGCCTCCGATTGTGATCTTTCATCACTCGCTTCTCCTCCGTCAACGTACTGAAATTCCTCACCATCTCTTTGCAAACCGAAGCACCCATCTTCATTTTCTGGGCTGCCATATCTTTGCAGAAAGCCAATCCCATCAACATCTTCAATCCTTTTCTTTTTTTTCTTTTTTTCCTCTCTTTTTCTTTCTTCAGAATTGAGGAACAAACTGCAAACAACTGTGAACACGAATCAACTCCGCCTTCCTCCGCCGAGGCCTTGGTTGTTGTAGGGCTGCTTCAACTATTTGGGTTGGATTTGAATTCAGAATTGTGGGCTTTTCCTCTCTATCTATGGGCTTTCACGTAAGAGCAGCTTCAATAAAAACTCAACAATTTTCACAAACAAATTCAGGATTGTGGGTTTGTCCTCTCTACCCATGGGCTTTTACATAAGAGCCCGCTTCTATAAAAACTCAACAATTTTCACAAATAAGAGTTTGTTCTTCATTCACAAGGTCATGAGTTCGAACATTGTTTATAAAAAGACATATATAGAGAAAGCTTCTCTTCATTAAGGATTTGATGCGGCTTGAATCTGGTTTAGTTGAGACTCAAAGTAGCTATTGAATATAGATAAATTACCAAAATAAAATTATTTGGTCTAGAGTATTTTTTGTACGTTGTAGTCTCGGAAGTTTCCACCCAAAAAGCTCAAATTATGTAAATATTATTATTTTGAGTTGCATCTATTATCTTAAACTCATTATTAACCAATTTAACTTAGAAGAAAATTCTTAGAAAATACACACAAATTAAGAAAAAATTTCCTAGCTAGCTATTAAATTTTTTATATTGGTTAACAGAAACCAAAGTGGGAATATAAACCAGGAGTTCCAATCTATCCCTCTTTCCATAAATTCCCAAATTACTGATTTCTTTACTATTGAGATCATACAAAACCAGCTCCCTTGAAGAACTTTCTAGAAAAAGTTCATGACCATTTTTCCAAAACCCTAATGGCCTCTCAACTCCCACAACACCACCAATTCTTGATACTTTAGTCCAATTAGTTCCTAACACGTCATCACCATTCACAACCCACACGTCAAAGAATTTTTCAACTTCTTTCACACAATAGACAACAAGTCCAATCTGTTCCTTCCATGGCATAATAGCCCTAGTAGTTCTTTTTTCCCCTCCAAGTTCTTCATCATCAATATCATAAGGCAATGGTGTTTCTTGAAAAACTTCTTTTTCCATGTCAAATGAAAGAATCATTTCCATATCATCATTCTTAGCCCACCAACAAAATGTCTTGTTTTTGTAAACCATGCTCCAAATATTACTAGTATGCATGATATGGTAATTATAAAGAGGAACCCTAGATTCATATTTTCTCCAAGAATTCGTACTCAGAGAATATATCTCAACCTTGATTATACTCAAGTCTTCGGTTGTTGCTATTGTGGTTGTGGTGGTGGGTAGAGATGCAGAAAAGAATTTGTATTACCTTATAGTCATCTGTATTTGGATCGTATCCTAATCCGACATCACCACCTCCGATGTTCGTATCAATTGGACGTTGGATTGTAGAAAAAGGTAGAGTCTTGAAATCTCCAATAGTAGGGTTATAAAGGGTAATTTGGTCATGATATCCATAAATACAAACAATGCCATTGCAAGGACCTATAAGTCTCATTTGTCCATAGTTTTTGTTACAAAATGATGATGGGATAAGTTCTTTCTTTTTATTAATTAGTGATGATGATGATGAGGAATCACTACTAGACATAGAAATAATTACTCTTTTGTTTGTTGAGTTGTCCCGACAGCTAACCAACAAATGATGATTAGGGTTTCTCATCATCATGGTGTTTTCTATGATATTCATTGTGTGTTTTCGGATAAAACTATGATCCTCAAGAAGGGCATTCCATAATTTGCACACACATTTGAATCTAATTACAGACTTTGCTGGAAGCTTTGATAAAATTTGGAGCATGACATCTTCAGGCAGCAGCTGGTAATTCATTTTTCTTCTTCTTTCAACCTCTCTCTCACACACACACAGACATATATATATATATATATATATATATATATATAATATATATATATATATATATTAAAGAAAAAAGACTGTTTAGGCTGCAACAAACCATTGAACAATTTCCCTCAAAAGATGGAGTACCAGAAATATATGAAATATTTTGTTGGATTTATATATCCCCAAAATATTTGCTTAATTAGCAAACAGTATTCTTCCAATTCCAAAACCAATAAAACATATTAATGGTAACAAAAACAATTAATATATTCTCATATTGATCTTTTAAATTCATTTAGAAATACAACAATATTTTCCTATAATTCAAAGAAAGTATACATACACACACACACATATAAATAAGTTTGCAAATGTAGTAATTATGTATAATTCTGAGAAATGGAACATATATATATATATATATATATATATATATATAAAGCTTGCTATTGTAATAATGAAAGCTACGGCCTAAATCTTTCCTAATTTTCAGAAAAGAAAAAAAAATTCTAGAATGAAATAAAGAAATGAAAGTAATTAGGGTTCTTTCTTTTATTTTTTTTATATATATATATATATATATATATATATTAATTGGTTGCTCCAAAAATAAAATGATTTTTTTCCCCAAAAAATCTTTTTCCTAAAGAATTAATCCTATATATATATATATATATATACATAAAATGCTTACTAATGATATATATTTAGCTGATCCATGATACAAGATCCAAAGTAGCTTTTCTTCACTTCATGATCAGCTTCTCTTGTTTCTATGTTGGATATCACAGAAGCAAGAAATGCTGCAAGAAGAAGCCAAATATACATACATACATACATACATATATATATATATATAGAGAGAGAGAAAACTTGCAAATCTAAGAGTGACAATAATATTTCATAAAATGCTTACTAATTATATATCTTTATCTGATCAAAAGCAGCTTTAGTTTTTCCACTTCATCAGCTTCTCTTGTTCATAAGTTGGATATATATATTTATATGTATATATATTAAAGAACTCCAACATCCAAATTAATGTCAATCATGAAAAAAGAAAAGATAAAAGAAAAAAGAGTGCAACACTTGAACTCATGAGCAGATTTAATAAATATATATATTATATAAAATATCTCCTCTATAATATTAAATTATATATAATCTCTCTTGAAACTCACATAGGAACAAGAGTATATTTAGCCAGTAGTACAATATATATAATATCTATATATATATATATATATATTGTACCACATATCCATTTTTACCTATATTACTTCCTCTCCCTCTATCTCTCTCTCTAAGAGTCTAGGAGTAATATATATATTATATATATATAACCTTATAAACTCTTCCTCACTCTCATGAAAAAGCTTTAGCACTCTCAGTTAATATCTATATATATACATACATATTACATCTAGGCTGCAGGTGCAACACTTGTTCCATCATCATCATCATCGTCATCATCGTCGTCTCCATCACTTGCTTCATAATTAATCATCCCAAATGCAGGTAAAAACCTCACCATTTCTTCCTCCTTGAAAAACAGAATTTGATTCTTGCCGCTCAAAATTACATATTATATATATATATATATGTAAGTACTGAACTTCAGCTAATGAAAAGGTTGAGAATATGATGAGTAGAGTGTTTGTTGCAAGACAAGAAAAATGTGCCGGCCGGATCTGTGGATTTATAGCCTGAAAAGATATATGAAAAAGGATACGATGAAGGCTGTTCATCCATACAATTGTTGAGCTCATGGAAGATTGCTGCAATACACAGTTCTGCACGTGTTTGAAGCAATTTTTACACACTCTTGTCTTCCATTTTCACGTGTAGATAAGTACAGTGGCGCACTCATCATCATGAATGACCAAAAAAGGTTCCATGGAATAAAGACAAGTCCCTCTCTCCCTCTTTTTCTCTCTCTCTCTCTATATATATATATATATGTATGTATATATAGGTAGGGTTTTCATTGTCTTCGATCAGTACTTACTTAAAAATCGCGTATATAGATGGGTGATATGGATTGTGATATGCCTAAACATGTATCAAGTTTAAGAGAGAAATTTAATTAAATTGGAATCTTTTTTAAAGTTTACCAGTTGTGTCAGCAGAGTCTTGGAAAAAGACCATTGACTCTTAAATGACGATCGGAGCAAGTGTTGAACCCTCGACTTCGTGTAATATTTACCATGCATCATGCATTTTCCTGTCAAGCCAAGCCAAAGGTTTGAGTGGAAAATTTTATGTTCGGTCTATTTCATAATTGGTTAATGTATTAAATTTTTTATAGAAAATTTTGTTTGATCTAAAGTTTATTAAGTGATTAAATTCAACTTGTCATTGTGTGTTTTATTCAATGAAACTTAGTCATATAATGAAGAAATCTCATTTGAAATTTCTCAAAAATTGCTAAACCCGCTTTGCATGTACAAATTAAATGAGTGTATAGGATATAATTAGAGACAAGTATATGTATATATAAAAGAAATGTTTTAAGTTGGAAGATTGGCAAATTTAGTTTTTAAACTATTTATATTTGACAAGTCGTTTATATATATATATATATATATATATATATATAATTTAGTTTTGTGGGTCTTAATTTTTTTTATTTGCATATTTAGTCTTTTTTACTTGAAATAGAAAACATATACAATAATGAATAAATTTTTACTATTTTTGGTAAAACAAAAAGAGGAGTAAACATACAACAAATAAAAAAATAAATGACAAAAAAGGAAAATAATTTTGTTTTAAGAAAAAAGATTAAAACTTACTGAAAGGGGAATGCTAACGTGGCATAGGGCTGCCTACTCACACATTGGCGAGGTGATCGAGCGAAGTAAGTATAGGTCACTCTTAGAGAAGTACATATAATGATACAAAATATTAAATGACCTTGACAAGATGATTGTCTTAGTACTATTCACATCCTCATCGTTAGTCGACAAATCATCAAGTACTTTTCATATATATATGTCTCTTTTCTCTTATTCGGTAAGAAGAGAGTATATCAAGTATCATTCTCTTCGTAATATACTAATTCAAAAAAAGTATTCTCCCAACATTAAAGAACTTAATAGCGAAATTTTCTTAATCCTTAGTGTATTTTGATACTAATTCAAAAAAAGTATTCTCCCAACATTAAAGAACTTAATAGCGAAATTTTCTTAATCCTTAGTGTATTTTGAGATATTTTTTGGTGCATTTACTGACTATCGAAAGGTCAAAGTCGGGAACATCTCTCTAGTTAAGTGGCTTGTATTACAGGTGAATCAATATACTAATATACGGAAGGAATCATCTCTCACTCCTATATGACTTTCTCATAAATTTGTCCCCATCACTTATCAAATATTAATCGCCAATTTTCCCTCTAATTTTAGTATCCAAAGGAAAATATTTGGAGAAAAAGAAAAAAGAAAAAGTTATAGTAACCTCTTTGTGGCATACTTGAGGAGCATCAAGGTTCCAATCCTAACTTCCCTACCCACTTTTTTTTTTTTTTTTTTTATCTCTAAAGGAAATATATTTTATAACAAAGAGAAAAAAGTATAAAAGAAAAGTAAGGCACGTTAGGCCTTATACAAGCTTTAGACAAAAGATGAATATAAAATAGTCTAATAATTAAAATATTAGAAAAGAAAATGAACCAAAATAAAAATTAATAAATTATTCAAAACAATTTGGCTCAAGAACTAGGAAAACAAAATCCTAAACATTAATGGGTAAAACATCCAAATTCATCAAAAAAGCTACGCCTCGTGCCACCCATTTACAACTTATCGGATACCCGACCCGCCTACTATGATGGCTAAATATCAGTCATCAAAAGAATTGTCACAAAGAATAACAAAACCTGTTTTTAGATAAAAATCTAAAAAGAATTGACATCGTAACAATAAAACTGTCACTCATCTCAAAAGAATTTAATCGTAACTACCAAGAGAGCTAGAAACAATCGTCAAAATAATGTCAGAAGATAGAAACTACTAAAGAAATTGTAGAAGGTGAATCATTGAATCACCATCCATATTGGAGCACCACTTAAGTGTGTGCATAAATATATATATATATATATATATATATATACACAACTTTACAACCCACCAAAAAGGTGTTGCAGATTGGAAGCTATATATAGTGGCATAATTAAATAGAATAAGAGATAAGTCATTGGTTTGACACAATATAAAAATATATTGTGAATATTATACGAGATTAAAAATTTGACAATGAGAGTCGGGATGAAGAATACGAAATGGTTTAATAAAAAAATAGTATAATAGAAAGAAAATTGAGTAATCATAGATGAGGTTAATATATTAGTGAATTTTTTGATAGATAAATTGACCACCAATTGTTGGTTTTTAATTTTTATATTTTTACCTTTTATAAATAAGTTATTATTATTATTTGACTATTGCATTTCATTTTATTTTTAATTAGATAAAAAAATTATTAATCTTATCAATTTTTCAACCAGCGAAGACAAAACTCGTTTAAGTCTTATGAAATGTATTTTGATCATTTACAATTACATAAACTAATTTATACTTTAATAAAACACTCATTGATCCTTTCGATTTTTGTTTTTATTTTTTATTTCTTGATATTTCCCTTTTAAATTAGTTTGATAAAAAGAAATGAGTTTGTTAATAATATTGCACATAACAAAAATGCACTTTAAAGGCCTTATAGGTACCAACTTTGATCTCATAAATTTTTTAAATTTTGACTAGAAAAAACCCTTTATCTAAACAAAAATAAAATAAACAATCGATTAAAAAAAAATATATATTTATCCAATTAATAAAAATATGAGACTAAAAGGACAAATTTTTCATAAATTAAAAGAGATGGCTAGGGGAGCAGGAACAAACGGGTTGAAGTTGAGCCAGTGGTTTAACATAATGAGAAAACACATTCGCTCATGAGTAAGAATTGAACTTTATGAGCACAATGTGAACTAAATCCGAATTAGTCGGAGTTGTCTTCTCTTCATATGGTAAACACTAAAATTGGTGTATTTTTTGTTTAAAGAAAAAACTAAAATAATTTTTTAAGTCCGTATCTCGAATTCATAACCTCCGGATCATAAGTAAAAGTGCTTACCAACTAAGCTACACCCGACAAAACTCTTTTAGTTAAAAATAATAATAATAATAATTAATTATTGAGTATAAAGGTAAAAGGTATTAAGGAAAAACAACAATAAAAGGTAAAATTTTAAAATTAAAATTAATATACTATATATATATATATATATCACATAACAGCAAAAATGAATTGCTTACCAAAAAAAAAAAAAACACGGCAAAAATGAATTTTACCCAAACTCTGTTCAGCAAAAGACATGTGATTTATGACAACAAATTATGCAAAACTCCACTCCCAAAAATAAAAAATCTTCAATGGTAAAGGGAAAAAAATAAATCACTTATGCAATATATATATATATTCTGAAATGGGGAAATTTTCAGTATAATTTGTCCATAAGTTTTCTGCAGACTGCTGTAAATGATGAAGGTACATATATATATATATATCACAAAACAGTTAATTATTCATCCTTCTTCCCTAGAGATTTGCCCTTTGGAATTCTGCTGAGGACTCTTGTATCCAGTTTCTGGTAATGGTTCCGAAGCTGATCAAGGACATTGTACACAAATCCATCCACCTGATCATCATACTTCTCGTACAATACTGGCAGAGTATGTGCACAAACAAAACCTTCAACACAAGTTTTTTTTTTCACTGTCAGTCAGTATCCAACGTTTTACAAACAAATTATAAAATTTATATATATTAGTAGCTTAAAAGTTAAATGAATCGAACACAAATAAACGTATCATGTTCGGTGTAATTACAGTTCTATAGACAGCCTAGTCAAGGAAAACCAGAAACATTATAGGTTCACAAAATATGATGTTTTTCCAGATATGATCCTAGAAAATAAGAATATAATGGCCATACCTATAAAACAAGTATTCTTTAAGAAGTAAATGTAGCACCTTTAATAGGGTAACACAAATGAAATAAAGGGGAAACTACACGGATTAGAGCCGGCAGGTCAAGATGAAGAGATATCTCACCTATATACAGAACCGTCAAAAAGTTGCACCAGCTTGAAATCACAGCAGCAAAAAACAGACTTGCTGTAACCTATCATGAAGGAAAAATTGTAGTTATATATATATATATATATATATATATATATATAAGATAAAATGTTGGAAATAATAACGAATGTTCAAGCCTATAAGTTTTGAAGAAAAAATATTTTTTGTTGACAACAAATTCTGATGGATGAAGCTAAGATTTAATCACTTAACACACTCTTACGTACACGTGAATCAAACATAAATTTTCATAACAAATCTCGACACATGAACAATAATCAAAAAATGTCACCTAACATAGAAAATGATAGTGTCTCATATGTTCGACAAGCAAATAAGAGAAAGATATAAAGATGAAAGGATGCCTTTATCTTAAAATGTGCTTCACCTACAGCACAGGCTTTCAAAATCCTCCGGTTGAGAGGATTTATATACTCCCCAGACTATCCCAATTGCTAGAGTTCATCCTAGCATGAAATAAAGGTACAGGAACAGTCATGGCAGCATCTCTCGTGCAATGTGTTCAAACCTCCATAACAGAGAGGAACGAGTTCACACATAACTCATAGCCATTCAGTTGTCAAATAATGCAAGAAGGGAAAAAGGGTTTATTTCCTTCTGAAAGGTCTCATTGTTATCTTTGGTAAAGCAAAACACTTATGGTCTGAACATTTAGGAAGAAGAAAGTAAGAGAATAGGTACTGAATAACACTCCAAAATATATATCTATATATATATATATGTTTCCTTACCAGCAGAAATTGCTTTATGTTTCCACCACATGCAACATCCTGAAGAAAGGACAACCAACGATTCACTTGGAAACTTATTGTCTTGGCAATGTTTGTAAAGAGTTCCTCAGGTACAAGAAGACGAGGGACCTCAGAACGAGAACTGGTGCAATTGAAAACTCCCAACATTACTACTTAGTAAAGAAGTTAGACTAATCCATAAACAGAGAGAATCGGAATAGAGAGAAGATTACCTATTTAGAGCGCCAGAAGCATTAGCCCAGATAAACTGACCAAGCACCAGAAAAAAAAGACCAAAACATAAAAGAGAAAGAAAATTGTAATTGAGCCATTCGAAAAGGATCCAAATAACTGTAGCACTGATCAAAACACCAGCTGAAATCTTCTTATTTCTCCATAACAGGACATCAGCAGCTGTATACCAGGTAAAAGATCATCACAAGCAGGAGCAAAAATCTATTTAAAAAAAAAAAAAATCAAACAAAGGGAAGGAACATTACATTTGCCACCCCCCAAAATATGATGAACTGGCTTCTGACGTCCAAACAATCTATTGAACTGAGTAGAGGCCGAGCTTGATTTCTCCTCTACCAAAAATGAACCAGTCTTCTGACTAGACAAACCATCACTAAGTGTTTCCATGATATTGTTCATAAGATTCTCAGCTGATATTCCCTCCGGCATTTTCTTGGGTACTGAAGAACATAAACAAAGAAAGAACTATTAGCTCAAAGACATCAGAGGATATCACACATCCAGAGTAATACCAACAGAGATTTGAAAATTAAATCTCCATGACATAAACAAACCAGGACATTAGGGAGATTTGAAAATTATGGATGATAGACAACACACTTTGTCTGCTAGTTGTAAGAAACATGGAAATACAGAAGTCATTTCATACAAAGGTTCTGAAGCAGCAATAAAAACAACATCCCAAGAATTTGATGCTGATCTCAATATGAGTTCTTTTAAATAAAATAGCTAAAATAATATCAGCAACCTTATGAATCCTCTAATCAAATGTCCAGTATATGAACTCTAGCAGAAGCCATCCAAATTAGCAGGTAGCAGAAGTAGAGATTTAGGATTCAATCTTTTTTTTCTTTTTTTTTCCCCAGTTTCAGGTAATTATCAAGGTGAGGATTCATTGAGTGATAAAATCAGGTAGCAAAACTAATAATCTGGTTGTATTCTTCTGTTAATTCAAAACTAGATACTTGATAAAAAGATAATAGTAATACAATTTTGATCAATCCAGTAAAAAGATTGTTATCTAAAGAACTCTTCAATTTCTAAAATAAAAAAGAAAGCAAAATATATATTGAAATGATGTACCAAGAAACCTCTCTTTGATATAGTCAAGACTCAAGAGAGAAGTAAAGCCATATCATAAAGAAGAAAAAGGGTTAAGGAATCTATCACTAGGAATTAGGTGCCACATGCACCTAGGAAAAATAAGAAAAAGTGAACATATGATTTGCTAATAAAGATTCAATATAAAGTAGATATAAAGAAAATTTTGAAAGAGCCTTTTATATTTTGGAGATACATCTTTACCAGTATCAATTAACAAAAAGAGGAACCTAAAAAATCTATACTTTTGCACAAAGAAAGAAAATCCCAATCATAAACTAAACCAAAATTATGAAACCAACCAAAATTGAAGCAAGAAATGAAACCATTCCTTAACCCAGTTAACACAAGAAGTATCAAGATGAACCCAGATAAGGAAAACTCACAAAGACTCCATCTTTAACACATAAATAGAAAAAGGTAAAACATTCAAACAAAAACCCACCAAAGATTCTCTTGTTCATAATAAAATTTCACTCTTCTCCCCTCAAAAGAGCAAAAGAAAACTAAAAATCTAAAAACCAAAAGTGAAAAGAACAATGGAAGGGGGGGGGGGAAAAAACTAACCAGAAAAAGAAGAACACAAACAATTTACTGCAGAGTAGGGGTGGTTTGATGGAGTATAATAAATTGAAGGTAAGAGCAGAGATGGCGTGAGAGCATTAAATTTGAATTGAAAGAGAGAAGAAGATGGCTAAATGGAAGAATCATAGTTGATTGAGAATAAGGACAAAATGGGAAATATATAATAACTTGTCAGTTACATGTTCAATTAAATTCTAACCTTTCTTATCCATCAAAAAAAAAAAAAAAATCTAACGTTTCTTTTTTTTTTATAAGCAAAAAGAAAGAATTCACACTACGCTTTCCTATTATGTCAGCTAAGGCCAAAGTTTTCGGAAACTCTTACTTTAAAAAAGATTTCATCTTAGCTTTTACGCTTATTATAAATGTCGAATTTATAATCTTATATAACGTTCACATTTATTATGTATTTGTTTATAAATGTATGTTAAACACTTTTTGTTTATCTATTATAGTCGTGTTATGAATTTGTAAGTTGAAAAGTAACAAAAATAAAAATAAAAATACTTTATTTGTTGGATTATTTAGTATTTATAATTTATTAAACATGAAATTGTAATGTTTGGAGTGTTAACAAAAGATTGTATTTTTATAATTTCACATGATTTGTGAATAAGTGGTAAAGTGATTGCATATATTAAATAATAATAACAATAAATAAATAAACAAAGCCAATGTTTTATATCTTTAATAATTTAACAATTTATTTTTTATTATTTAAAAAAAATGATTAACTAGGTATTTGTCAACATTAAGGGTACTAGTGGAAACAATTATTTTGAACAAATTATATATATATATATATATATATAAATCAATCCTTAAAATGTAGTGTAAATATTACACTAAGTTTGATACTTGTTATGAGAGTCAAATTTTTTTCTCGAATAAGAGTCAAATTTCGTTAACCTAGTCCAGATACTAGATAATCTAACATATATATATATATATATATATATATAAAAATAATATTTTTTTAATATATATATATATATATATATATATATATATATATATAAACAATTCTTTTTTTTTTTTTCGCACGGGGGGGGGGGCGACACTTCAAGCCATTTCACACTCAAACTAATCTCGCTCGCTGATTTGTAGGCACATACTCATTAGGTGGGACAGCTGGCCAAATGATTTAACATTTTTTCATACTCAAGCCAAAATTTAAAACTTAGATCATTGGTACCGCCCTCAGTGATATATTTATCACACAAGAAAAGTTAAGATCTAAAAGTTCTATTTCTTTTCTTTTCTTATCTTTTTTTTTTTTTTTTTTTAAAGTATAATAATGTTACATTGTACTTGGAATCTTTAAAAATAAATAAATAAATACTTTCATTTGACAATAACTAAAAATTATAGTCCTTTTTTTCATAAAAAGGTTATACTTTTTTTATAAAAAAAAAAACGATTTTTTCACCTATTATTTATATATATAAGAAATTATTTAAAATATATTTAAAAATTGAACGCTTATATTTAAATAATTTTGTCTAAAAAAACTAAAACTATTTTAAAAATTGAGTAGTAAAATATATAACACTTTCATTTATTCTAATGATAGATTAAAAAACCTTAAAAAAATTAAAATATATACATATTTATTTTATATATATATTTGGCTAATTTTTTTCTTAGCGTTTGAAATGGTGTTGAAGAGTAGTTAGGTAGAACTTGTGAATAACGTGGGTAGATATACTTTCAGTAGTACAAAAATCATCTTACATATATTATATACATATTAATTTGTCCAAGTTTATATTAATATTTTGTATCTCCATCTATGATCTTTCGTGGTTATCATGACTCGAAATTTATAACTTCTTAATTATAAATAAGATATTTAATCGATTGAGAATGATATGTAAAGTTGTAAACAAATCAAGCTGTTTGCGAACATAATTCGAGCTTATTTATTTAATTTTTGTTTGAATTCAAACAATTTTTTTAAGTTCGATTAATTTTTGAACCTACTCAAATACTATTCGTGAACAAATTATAAATATTTATATATATTATATAAATTATTAAAAAAATTCTTTAATATTTAAACGAGCAAACTCGAATTCTATTAACAAATAATCAAACGAACTCGAACAAAATTTTTGGTTTGAAACATTAAATGAGCTAATTCAAACAGTGTTCGAAAATTTAACAAACAAACTCAAACTTCCGATATTCAATTCGACTCGACTCGTGTACAACTCTAATTTAGAGACAAAAAACAAAATGAATTGACATTTAGATTTCTTAAGCCTATAATTTTTTTAAAATTTTTTTATCAATAATCGATCAGCTCATTAAAAATATAAAAATTTTTATTTTTGATTAATTAATTCATATTTATTATTGAAAGCCCTTGTGTTTTGATTGGCTCATCAATAAAGTATTATATTCGGAATTAGGTTATTGTTAATTAAATTTTAAAGTAATGACCTTCTATGAATTGCTTTGGTGATTAAGTATTAAGATATTGAGGGTTTTTTTTTGTTGCCCACTCGGTTCACCGAAGTTTTGCCCCGATTACATCCAGATTCGACCCGGGTCACGTACTTGGTTATGGTGGGGGAGTCTCCTAGCAGGGATTTTTTACATTCACAAGGTCTCAAACCCGAGATCTGCTTAAGCGGAATCAAGTCGTTTACCACTTGAACCAACCCCCTAAGGTTTATATGATTTTTTTTTTTTTTTGTTCAAGAAAAAATGTATTTAGAGTTTGATCATAAACTAAATTAGATGTACTTTTTATTTATTTATTTTTTAAAAAAAAATTAAACGAGCAAACTCGAACTTTATGAACAAATAATCAAATGAACTCGAACAAAAAGAAGTTAAATACTAAAAATTTAATTGTAAAATAAATAAAAAGGTCGATCAATTTTTTAAAAATAAATAAATAAAATTGTACAAATAGCCTTAGTGATTCACTCAATACAATCTTATGGAAGAAAAAAATACAAAAATATTCCGAGAGTTATAATCTATTAAAATGATTAATTAGTATATAGACTAACTCGTAATTGCTTAATTTGAAATTTATAACTCTTAGTTTCAAGTATTTATAAATTGTAATAATAATATCTATACAATAACAACTAATAAAGTGACAATATTTTTTAATAAAACTATATACATAAATTATTGAATTGTTTTAACTATTAATTGCATATATGTATACAAAATATATATATATATATATATATATATATATATATATATATTATATTTTAGAATCAAATTATGTTGAACCTCTAATTAAAAAATAAAAAACACTTATTTCTTTATATATATAATTTAAATTTTTTTATGAATTCTATTATATTTGTACATCTATAACTTTAAAGCTCTCATTACTTCCATATAATTTCCATGTAAATAACTTATGTAACTTCTTTACAATTAAGAAGAGTTATGTTTGTATGTATATGTGTATATAGGTTACACATGTATCATCCCTATAAATAGGGGTTAGATATGTATATTTGTTACTATAAGAAACATATATGAAATATACAAGAAGAAAAATGTTCTCTTCCCTTTGAAATCGATCCGACTTTTTGTTCTATTTTTCTTTCGTTAACAATAGTTTTATAACAAATTCGAGGCTAAAAGTTTGTTGGTAATCCATGAGGTATATATATATATATATATATATATAAATCCATACCAAGGAGGCAACAAAGTGTGGGAGGGAATGAAAGTCCAATTATAAATGGTTTTATTCAATCTTTTAGCATTGAAAGTTCTTTTATTATATTAATATTATTACTCCAAGTGTATATAGTTATTGGATAATAAACTTCTTCCTAGTATTATACTATTATTCTTTTTTGATCAAATATTACTTCCATATATATATATATATATATAATATTGTGATCCCTTTGTTAGAAAGCTCATAAGGATATGAAATAGTAGTGAGGGGTCCAAATATTTGGTTGGCTTAGTGGTGCATGGGGGCTGAGTTTGGTAGGGGAACCACGGTTCGATTCCCCACAACCACGATTGGGAAGAGTTTAAAACCGTAATCTCTGGACCCGTTCCAAATCCGAATTAATCGATATGTGTGAGTTCGGATACCGGATGCTATTAGCAACAAAAAAGAAAGGGGTCCAAATATTTCGTATCAATTGTTCTTGAATACACAAACCTTTCCAATATGAATTAGTTGAAATAGTGGTTGTTTTGATTATAGTTTGTGTAATAGATTTGCTACTCAATAGTCATTTATTGTGCAAGCTTTCAAGCTCGTGATATAACTATGAGTTTTAACAATACTAGACACAACTTGACTCGAATATGAATTAGTCGAAACATTAGTGACATCATCCTTTGTTTGTTGTGTAAGGCTATCTATAAGCTTGTGACGGGATTATGAGCTTAATAACACAAGAATCAACAATATGATAATTATTTTTATTATATTAAAAATATATATATTTTAAATTGTCGATGAATACCTTGACACTTTGAACCAATCGAACTCAGTACCATAAAAACATTGTCTAGACGTTGATCCATATACCTTCTAAACACCAAGCACGCAGTGGATTTTGTTTTCATCTTCCATGGTGGCAAGAGAAAGGAGGACCTACATTATTGACATGGAGATTTCACCACAACTTGGAACAAAGATCAAAATTCCGAGTTGCCAAATGGCACCAATCAGGACCTCAAGAACCTTATCCTCCATCATAAATCTCATCTTCTTCCCAATATCCAATAATCCAAAACCATCCATTTTCCTTCACAAATCATCACACAAAAGAAGTGGAAAAAAGAAAAAGGAAAGATTGAAAGAAAGAAAATCCCATTAAAAAACTAATTAGTTCTTCCATCCACTCTCCACATTACAGAAGAAGAAGAAGAAGAAGAAGAAGAAAATGGCCTCAACTGCATGCTTCTTGCACCACCATGCCATTTCAACACCTACAAGAACACCATCACAGCGTTTTGGACCATCTCTCAAACCTACCCAACAACTTGTTTGCAGAGCCCAGAAACAGTCATTATCATCAGCACAAGAAGATGAAGACAATGTTGCTGCTGTTTCCAGGAGAATGGCCTTGACTGTTCTCATTGGTGCTGCTGCCATAGGTTCCAAAGTCTCTCCTGCTGATGCTGCTTATGGAGAAGCTGGTAATCCTTCCACCCCCTAATTATTATGCGCTTAAATTTTCATTTTTGAGACCATAATAATCTACTTGTAGTTGTAGTAATTTGTATTCGGCCCACATGTAATAGAATGTGTGAGACCTCAGTATAAACGTTTAGAGTATGTAGAAATTTAACTCAATTTTACAGTTCTGTTGGATGGATGATGATCATGATGTAATATGATCAATCAATCATGGGTTTTTGATAAAATCATAAAAAGATGAAATCTTGGTGGTGTAATGGTGGTAGTGATAATGATTGTGGTGGTTTGTGCAGCTAATGTGTTTGGAAAGCCAAAGACAAACACAGATTTCATTCCATACAATGGAGATGGGTTCAAGATATCAATTCCATCAAAATGGAACCCAAGCAAAGAAGTAGAATACCCTGGTCAGGTTCTCAGATACGAAGACAACTCTGATTCCACCACAAACCTCACTGTCACTGTAACTCCCACTGATAAGAAATCTATCACAGACTATGGTTCTCCTGAGGAATTCCTTTCAAAGGTAATAATTAATTACTCTCTTGTCCCTTCCTTTCAAATTACTGGGATTTTCTTTTATTTTGGTTGAATAATCTGCAAATGGCTATTTCAGGTGGACTATTTGCTAGGAAAAACTGCTTTCTTTGGTAACACTGAGGCAGAGGTAACGAAAAAAACTTTCAATTTCAGACTTTGTAAATTTTTGGTGGGGGATGAACACTAACAAAGAGTGTGTGTGTGTGTGTTTTTTTTTTCATTCAGGGTGGATTTGATCCAAATACAGTGGCAACTGCAAACATTCTGGAGAGTTCATCACCAGTAATTGGAGGGAAACAGTACTATTTCTTGTCTGTTTTGACAAGAACTGCTGATGGAGATGAAGGTGGAAAACACCAATTGATTACAGCAACAGTCAAGGATGGAAAACTCTACATTTGCAAGACACAAGCAGGTGACAAGAGATGGTTCAAAGGTGCTAGAAAGTTTGTTGAGAGTGCAGCCAGTTCTTTCAGTGTTGCTTAAAACATACATTTAATTAGTGAAAAGACTAAATCTTTTGGTTTCTTTGTATGTAATTTCACCATCAAAGATCATTTGGTGTATGATTGAGTTCTCTTTCTTTCCCTTTTTTCTTTTACCCCATCCTCTCTCCCCAGGCCAATGTGGATAATTAAATACTTCTATAATCAACTTTTTCTTCAAGTCTTTGCATATAATAAATCCTTCTACAATCAACTGTAAATGGCAGTAATGTATATCTTAGATTTATCTCAACCACAACAATAATCCCCATTTGGCCTTTCATCCTTTCCTATTGGCCTTTTCCAAAACTTTTGAACACATAAATAGGTGTAGAACCCATTAGAGTTTTAAATCTAAATGCTTAAATTCGATTTGTTTAATGTAATAACGAGTTTTAATCAATCATCAGGGAACTTGAACAAGTTTTATTTGCAAAACAGACACTTCGCCTCACATTTTTCAAATTGTCTAATTCTGTCATGAAATATAAAGATAAGTTAAGTCTAAATACTTATTGCCTAATTTTATTTAGTACTATATAGTTAGGAAAAGTGCAGTCAAGTACATAATTGCGACACAGTTCATTTACAACTTTACTTTTGAGAGGTCATTCAGAACCCTATTGTGTCATCTAGAGGCTTTAGCTATGCAGAGATAGTTTCCAAGTTATGGAGATAATTTGGGGTTCAAATGCAGCCAAGCCAAATTTATTTGAGAAAAATGATCAAAATGCTTCAACAGATCCACCATTCTAATACATCACCTTAATTATTCTCTAAAATGTTCAGAAATACTCTATTTAGTTTCCAGTGAAGCATTCTTCTTCTTGTTCATTTGTCATATGCTACAGAACAATAGGATCAAATTTTCTTTTTTTTATCCTAGATAGGTTCCAATTATGGGCGATACCTTAAGTCATATCTACATTCAAACTAATCCTCGTTCGAATCAAGTAAATCTCTTTCAAGAGGTGCTTAAATTTTAAATGCTACATACATAAGTACAAACGTGCGAGCCCCAATTAATGAAACATGCAAACTCCAACCAATTCATATTCTCTGACTATATTCAAGGGGAAAAAGAAAAAAACAGGCCAAGGAACAAGAAACACTGAATCAACTAAATGAAATTGGAAATAATGAGAGAAAAGTACATAATTTATTAGAATAGTGAATGCTGATTTCACATTCTTGCATGTTATATAAAAGGTCAGATAGACATGAAAGTCAAAAGAATTTACATAAAAAGAAAAAGAAAAGGTAATGGTTAAGGTGAGATGCACTGAGAATTTTTGAAGTTCTCTACATTCATCCCAAACCTCATCAAGTTCCTCCATTGCAGTAGAGAACACCATTAGAATGCGTACCGTTACAGTTGATGTTTATCTGATCTAAACCCCAAATACGAATGGTGCTATCATCACTTGCAGATGCCAGCATATGAGGATTTGCAGGATTCCAGCTAACACAATTGACTGTACCAGAATGACCAGGTAATGTCATTACTAGCTCCTCTGAGTTTCTATGCCATATATACACCTAAAAATAAATACATTTTTTCATCCCAATCAGTAGAGCTCACCATCGAAAAATAATACATACAATCCAGTGATGAATATGCACAAGCACATGTAATTTTATGATAAATGTGCCAATATGTATAGGCAAGGCCTACATGCTTTCATAAAATACTAAAAGAAACAAACGATCCCAGAAAACCAAACTTCATTGAAACTTTGTGTCAAGAGTGGGGAAGGAAGGACTAGCATTCAAGTGTTATCTGACAGCAGAACTGTAACCTAATTACTCCACTATTTACTATGCTTCTGCATATGACTACGTATAAAGTATAATTTCTACAAAGATGCAATATGTTATGCTCCTTAACTAACAGGTTATACAAATTGCATACAAAATCATTCTAATTGAACAACTTGAATCATGTTATTCTCACTGGTGTTTCGTAACTAACACACTTACAAAATGACATTAGAGGTCCGTAATTACATACAGCATATCTAACACTGATCTCCTTCACCGATTCTCTTTCAAGTTCTTAGATGGCCCTCTATTATATGCATATGTATATATGTATATGCAATTATCTTTTCTGCATTCTTTCTCTATTCATATAATAACACTCAAGAGCCAGGATCAAGTCACAGACTGGAGGAACAGCTTCAGCTAGGGTTGCCAATGCAATTAATTATTCAAACAAAGAACGTTCTAAACCATCCAAGAGAGAATTAAATATCTGAAAATCTTGTTAATTTAACAGAGCATCATATCCACCACAGAAATGAGATACGGGAAAAGGTAAATCATTTGCTGAGCACACTCACGATTTTTGACTAGAAAGTTCACATTAAGTCTGGAACAGCTCCAACAACAACAAAAGAGGTTTCAAAAATAAAACTAGGTAATGACGGATTATATCAAACATGGAACTTCAGTGAATAAGTTTGTACACAGCAAATAGAAAAGGTTACAGATACCTGCACAATTAAGCACTAGCTATAACTTCTTAATGCAAGAAGTCCTCATAAACGAAAAATATGAAAATAGATAGTAAGATAACTCTGCAATAATCGCCAAGACAAGGCAAACAAAAAATACCAAATAAGTCACCAATGCGGTATTAGAGACCAAAGAAGTTCTGACCGCTTGGCAATTACATAGTTCGGCCAACATCTTAGAGAATATGCTTACTAGCTCGTGCCATAATAATCCACCCTTTTTATAACACAATCCCCAGAAGGGGTAATAATATTGTAGTATGTCACATCCAATATATATAAACAACTTCATGCATTTGAAGGGTCATATGAAGGAATCAGCAACTGCATGTCAACAAAAGATTATTTAACAAAGATAATAGGGTGTATTACCTGGGAATCCTCACTCCCGCTTGCTATAAATGCTTGCTCTAGGCCACCAAAACACGATCTAACAACAAATCTAGAACGTTTGTGACCTTTATACCTATTTATCAGCCTTGCATTTCCTTCAATATTCCACAGATGGATTTCTTGGTTCCAAAGACTAACCAGTAGAAACTTACTGTCCCTAGATAAAACAAATGAAATAATTGTCTGATCTTCTTCAATTACTTTCTCAGCCTTAGATTCCCATCCAAATAAAAGAATTGTATTTGGTTTACAAACAGTAATAATCTGTTTCCCATCATTGGTTACCCCCAAGTCTGATGTATCAGCAGTCCTTTGTCCCTTCCACCACTCTAGCTCTTTCCCTTGCAAATCCCACATTATAATGCTTCTGTCAGTAACACCGGTAAATACTCTTTTACCATCTGGTGCCCATTCAGAAGACACCATACCCATACCACTTTTTTCATAGACATGAATGCAATTGCCAGAGGAAACATCCCATCGTCTAACTACCTCATCTACTCCACAGGTGAGCAATTGGTCATTGTTAGGACTCCATGATATAAAAGATACAGGTTTTTGATGACCTGTTAATCTATGCTTCAAGGAGACACGCCCATCTACTTTTACCTGAATAAAGATAAATGTTTAGTAAAGAAGCCTTTCAACCCAGAGAAAAAAATGAGAAAAGATCTTCAATATGACATGGAAACGAATCATCGACTAGTGGTCTCTGAAAAGTAAAAACATCAACAACGTAACGGACAAAGATAAAGAAAAGACAAGTACTGTCAGTCAGCTACTTGTCATCACATACTAGGAACCTTGATGTAGTCCTTCCAAGTTTCAAACTGTGTCCAGCATCTAATTTTCCAGTTATATACCAAAACAACTGAAGATAGGCAATTCCAGATAGGTAAAGGAATTAAAGAAAGATAGATATTACTTAATAACCAACTGAAAAAAAGACAACAGGTGTATTATTGAGAAATTAAGACACAATAGCTTGTCGGGCTAGATTTTCCTTTTTTTATCACTTCTTAGACATACCAATTCAGAAATTAATAGTGCACAATCTAATAAGAGCAGAAAACAGACTCCTCGAGAAAGGTTATTGTCAGTAGCAGCCTATCAGATAATAGAAGAGACCTATACGTGAATCTCTAGCATGCATACTTTCTCATACTAGCAATAGTTGGTTAAATGAATTCTATTACGCCACTTAACCCTTTTGGAGACATTCTTTAAGCAATATACCACAATAGCCCATCAGCATAGTAAAATGAATCTACCTTTTTGCAAAGCTACATCATTTGATCACAGCACCCAATGAAGCCACAAGATTAAATGGCAATGTTTTCCATCAAGCTACATCATAACATGTGTGTTTAAGTTTCATTTGTTTTTTCCTAACCGCCTATCACTTTCAAAAGTTTCATCTTCAATACTTCTTGTATCATAAGTACCAACTGGTTCACCTATACATTTGATATCATGATCTTCATGTTTTATCTTGTATCAATTAAAATAGAATATTGAACATTAAACATTAAACAAAGGTATATCAAGTGTACAATTAAGTGTCAGTCAACGTTTGCAAAGTGTAGAAAATGAAAACCAACAATAAAATGGGTAAGTCCTATCTTTGACTAATAGGGTAAAAAGTCCACCTTGTGAACCAATAATCGGGTCACATATATGAGCCTCACATCAAACAAGGCTTGGCCACTATTTTACATATTAAAAATAAAGTATTCATATGTTTTGATATATCAATAGAAACAAGAACACATCTGCAACCAAGATTTTAAAGTAAATATTTGGCATGAGGATATAGTGTCCTCTGTCTAGAAGGACCTATAGAATATTTTAGTCAAAAAAGATGTCTGACCAGGTTAAGATAAAGGCATAAAGCAAAATTTTCACTTTAGAAATTGTAGTATGGACTAAAGAAAGTGATCCATAGTAGACCAAATTGAATAGAGAAAAAAGGCTCTTCACCTGATCTAAACACTATTTAAGATTCAAGTTTCCACTCTTGAAGTGAGATAATCATGAAATTCCTATTTCTCACAAAATAATAATGCATTAAGAATAACTTGAGCAACTGCACAGAGAAATTGTAAACCTTCCAGGTATATCATTTGCTAAGATAATCTCAATCCCCTAATTTTTTCCAAGAAGAGACTTTGCAAGGAAGTTGAATTAGCCAAACTACCATCAGTATCGACAGCTACCAACATCTTGATAAATTGTCACCTATTCTAAAAGATTAAACTGATAGAGTCAGCTTAAATTTATTCTCTTAACACTCCCTCACACATGTGGACAGATGACAAATTTTATAACGAAGCCCACTATGTGCACACAAAGCAAACCAATGCAAATTTTTTAACAACACAAATCAAATTTCAATACGAGTAATAAATTGTCACCTACTCTAAAAGGTTAAGGGGATAGAGTGAGCTTAAATTTATTCTCATAACAATCCCAAATGAGACAAGTTTTCTTTTCCTTCATTTAATTTTCCAAAAAAAAACACTTTCATATGTAAAAACAACATCCACATAGTTCAACATAACATTCATTTAATCTTAATAACTAAAATTCACCAAATAATAATTAAGTAAACTTTAGAGGTGAATAATCAAATACCATATAGACAATAGTGAAACTCCATTTTTTCTTTTTACAGAAGGAATATAGACAACAAATCCACTAGTTCAGTCACATAATAAAGTAACTCAAATTAAAATTCTAACACAATATAAATCAAATCTAAAGTCCAACTAATAAATTTGTCAAAATCCAAATCAAATTAACAAAGACAAAAGCTGAATGTAAATTAGATCATTCATGAACCTCCATTTCATCTTTGACCAATGTTTCTTTCCAGAGAACTCTAATTTTTCTTAGAATTATATAATAAAGAACGTGTATGAATCAAATCAGTAATTTGCTTAATCTTTTTGCTTTTTCCAGGCAGCCATGGTCCCAGAACATTTAAAAGATTAAATCAACCCCCCTGTGAGATCATAATTGAAGGTTCTAAGCCATGATAACGTACCAAGGAGCTACTATTTCTTCTCCTTGGTCACTTTTGGACAATAAAACAGTACCATTCACAGGACAATGAGAACCCATAAATTCCGGAAGAAGATGCATAAAATATTTATAAGATAGTTGCCAGGTGCTAACAAAAGATATGAGAGAGACCAATTACCAACTCAATTCCACAGACTTTTACACATAATGATAGTATGGAAGTAAATCATCCAGTGAACACACTAGAATGGAAGTGTAAACTTCAGAATACAAACATCTTGAGATAGAAAAAAAACTCACATCCCAAATAATCACTGAGAGGTCACTGGAAGATGAAGCTAAGTATTTCCCATTATGGGAAAACTGCAGGAACCATACTTCATCACGGTGCTCTCGCAATATCTGCACCATTACAAGGATAATCACTAGAATTTTCAGTATTAAATAATAAAAATTTGTAATATGATTTTAGTAGCAATAATGCCTATACCAAACGAGATCATAATTTTCACACATTCCCTTTTCCTTCTATAGAGTCCAATTCAACTACGAATTATTCTAGCATCATATATTGCAATCAATAAGTGACCACAAAACATAGCTACAAAAAGCAGTCATGTCTCCCCTAGAAATTTGGACAAAGCAGCAAAAAAAAAAAGGGATTTCCTTAATCACCCTTCTGAATATGAAGAGCATGAAGTTCTTTTTCATTCCACATAATAAAATATGTGTTATCATGAATGTCTATGCATGCATTTTAGTGTGTATATCATACCCATGAAAAAAAAAAAGAAGAAAAGCACAAACCAAAAGAACAGCAAAAAAATTATAAATTTTGTAAACAATTAAACAGTAACTTGGTATGAAGAGGCAAGGCAGTAAAAGCCCCACATTTTAAGTTCAAAGAATTGAGGATAAATGTATCACCTGCAATGTATGAGAAGGAATGTGTTCTTTTCCACATTTATGGTCAATCAACAATGACATTTCTACAATGGAAGAGTTGTGAAACCTGCAAGCATCTCGCTGCAAGTCAAGAGCCTGTTCAACAAGGTGCAGCAATCTTTTCTCAGGTATCATCACTGCAGGTGGAAACATTTCTTGCAATTCTTCCAGCAATTCTAAACGAGATTTCGCTCTCAATTTATCCTTGCCAGAAACTCCATCATGATCACGCTGAGAAGGAGATATCATACAGGAGGAGAGCTCCCTAACTCTATTGCTGTTCAAAGAAAGAGGAGCAATCTCAGTCCTCAATGTCTTCAGAGCTTCCATAATTTTTTTCTGCATCCAGAAGTTCAAAGAACTTCTGCTCCAAGATTACAAGAGATGCCAACTTGACTATAGATTCATCTACTAGACCAATTTTATGCAATGAGACAATACTTTCATCCCATTTACCATCAAGAACTTGCTGCATAAACAATTTGAGAATTGGAGACTGCAAGAGTATGCCTGATTCTTCCTCAAGATGTGCCCCCGTCTTTTTGAAGCCAAGTGAATATAATGCTTCAGCTATGATTCTAACAAATTCAACTTTTTTAACAACCCCTTTTAGACCCACAACCTCATCATTTTCATCAGATGCTAGGGGCCGAGCCATTGAGCCACTCAATGAGCAATTTGCCGGCTCTCTAAGATAATTACCGTTCGAAAGACCACCCAATCCTCCAGAGGATACTTTCACACGTTTTGAAGGTGGTTCATCATCCTCTAAACCTCCCATGAAATGCACACCTCAGCCCATATATAACTACAACGTAATAATACAATAGAGAAGCTAAGATTCCAATTATTAAATATTTAAACAGAATTTCAAAATAAGTATCCTGCAAAATATAAACTAGAGGAGAGAACATAAGCCAAAAAGTTAGATAGGAATTATTAGGGATAAGAGGATAAGCTCAATAATTGAACAGACACACCAATTAGTCTTTACTATGAACATCTTTCCTTGCCATGATCAATAAGTTAGTAAACCAAAGTACCCTATCCAAAAGAAAAAATCACCCAGAAATGGCATTATAATTGACTCCCTGAACCAGAGTAGTCAGTGCATATCAGAAAATTGGTGAAAAAATGAATCATAATTGATCAACTTAAGCAGTAAAATAAAGCCTAAGGTAAAGTATTAGGCTTTTTGCACCAGATTGATCATAGAGCAACAACAAAGGTATATTTTACCATAGATATATTATCATTTCAAATATTGTACTCCCAGTAGATGGAAGAACCAAAATCACAGAAAACCAGTTACAATATTAAAATAACTGACAAAAGTGGCAAGATTACACGTTGCAGAAAAAGTGACTAATAATAAAAGTGACTGAAACTTTTGTCATAAACAAACTGTCACACATTGTAGAAATTATTTTTCCATATGAATATCTTTCTTAAGTATATTGGACAACAGTATATCAATCTTCACCCACATGATGTTTTAGACAATGAAATCTAATCCTCCAACAGGTTTGCTTTACATACTTTTAATCCATCGTGCCAAGTTTCAAGTAATCAATCGTAAAGATCAATTTTTGGAGCCATTTTCTTAATACTTTAGTGTATATATATCCCTAGAGCTACAAAAATCAAAGATTAAAATAAGAATATGAAAAATAATACAGGTTCGCCCTTGCCCTATATTGATCACTTTAATAAAAATATATAACTCTTAATAGAACCCATACTGAGCCACTTTCTCCCCCAGTATTAATTCAAGGCAGATGATCAAAATTTGCCATCTGAGCGGCAGCTAGAAAAGTAGTCCCTTGCTCTAAGGAACTTAAGCATATCATCTACACGACAAAAGACTCTCAAGAGCAAGCATTGCAAATGTAAACTCATTAAAGTAGTTTTCAACTAAAAAACTTCAAAGCAACACAAATGTAACTTTTTTAGACATTCTCTCTCAATCAACTCTACCAAAAAGAATTAAGTCAATTCCACTCTGCTAAATGTGATTGATCTCAAAAATAAAAGCTAACAAATTAAACTATAATTGATTCATTGGAAATGGAATTTATCACTTGATGTATCCAAGCCAAAAAAACATGTGTCAAATTTTTCCAAAATTCCAGTTAACAGACAAATCTAATATAACTAGAGTAAATTATATGAGATTCATAACACCATACAAGATTTTTTTTTTTTTTTTAAGAGAAAAAAAAAAAAAAAAAAAAAAAAAAAAACCCTTAACCATTCATCTCAAACAATACAAGGAAAAAAGCAGTACTCTAATGAAAAACAATTGACCAAAAAAAAATTTGTAGTCAACAATCAATTTTCAGAAATTATTAAACTTTAAACCACAATCAATTTTAGATTATATACAAGGGCATGCCCTCCATACAATCAATTAAATCTAACAATTAACAGAATGACAGCAAGAAATACAAAGTCTTCATTCAGACCTAAACATCCAGAGTAAAAAACTTAACAGACCTAGAAAGTAACTAATAAAACCCAACTCAAACATCAATCGGATGACAAAATATAGCCAAAAAAAACCAAAGAAAAAAATGCTTACCGGCAGAAATGAAAAGATTTGGGCAGAATCTGCAACACCCAGATACCGATTTTGAGTATCCCGATCAAAAGAAATGTACAGAACTTCTATTCTAATCGGACCAGGAAAGAAAGATAGAAAGAAAAGTGATAAATTGTAATGGAGTAAAGTTGTTAACCGTAAAGAGCAGAAGATAAATAGACCCAAAAAGAAATAAAATAAATAAAAATCTGAAATAAAGTTTTAATTTTTTTTTTTCTTATTATTATTGCTTGTCGGTAAGCTAACAGTAGATTAGGTGGGGGAAGAAAGCACTTAATTCATAACCCAAATTTTTTTTCCTAAGAATAATTGATACTGATCATGAAACTCGGTTGATTTTACACATAGAATTCTAGAAAAAGCTTGAATCTTTTTCTCTTCTTTTTTCTATATTCTTGTTCTTGAGAAATGAAAAATATATTGGGCATCAAAGAAAAAGAGGCTGCCAGCAGAAGAAAGGCTTTGCGTGGGGGGGACAGTCTCTTTACAATGAAAGGATAATCCTTTTCTTGACTGGAAAAATAAATTGGGTATTTGGGTACTTTGGGATTTGAAATGGGCTAAACACATTGAACCAAAATGGCTGCTTCGATTCAAGATTATCTTTTTGTTTAATTTTTTTTTTTTTTTGTTGGTCCATCATTAATTATTTTAAAAAATGTGAATTCTATTTTTTTAAGAGTATATTATATATAGTTTATGTTTTAGATACATATTTTTTAATTATCATTTGACGTATAGATTACTAACACATGGTTGCCCTTTCTATTTATAAATAGATGAACAAAGGGTTTCAAGACATATATACCGAGAAATATCTTTGAGAAGTATCATATTTTGAGATCTAGATCAAAGACTTTCGAAAAATTCATATACAGACAGATCGAAATCAAACCTCAAAACCCTCGAAGTCAAATTTATTTCAAGATCAAGTCCAAAGAGACGGATCGAGATCAAACCCCTCGTAGTCAAATCCACTTCGAGATTAAGTCCAAAGAGACGAATCAAGATTAAGTCTCAAGGCCCATGGAGTCAAATTACATCGAGCTATTTCGAGATTAAGTCAAAGCTCTATAAACGGATCAAAACTGGCTATTTTATTTATTGAATCGGGATTAAGCCCAAAAAGTCCCTCGAATTCACGAGGGATTGAATCAATAGAGATAATATTCAATGTAAATTGGATTATGTACTCTTTGTTTCCGTTTGTTTGTATTTTAACTTTACACTTGCTATAATACATTTGAGATATCTCACAGTTTAAAAATTATTATTTAGTAAAGTGTTTCAAACTCCCATTTAATAAAGGGTAAACTATCTCAGTTGCACCTCAACTAATCGTGAATCCGAATTTGACACCTAAAGTTTTTTTTTTTTTGCACTCCAACTATCAAAAAAAGCTTATTTTGCACCTCCGACCAAACTCGAATTCATCTATTTTCCAGGGGTATTTTCATCTTTTTACATTTCAGAATTTTTTTATTTTTTTGGATAATACCCAACAATATTTTAAAAAAATTAAAAAATTTCGAAATATAAAAAGACGGAAATACCCCTGGGAAATAGACAGATTCCGAGTTTAGACGGAATTTTTGGACGGGGGTGCAAAATAAGCGATTTTTTATAGTTGGAGTGCAAAAGGTGGAAAAAAAAAGTGTAGGTGTCCAATTCAAATTCCCGACTAATTGAGGTGCAACTGAGATAGTTTACCCTTTAATAAATCTCTTAAACTAAAGATATAAAACATTTAAAAAATACTTATAAATAAAGGAAAGGAAAGATTTTTAATTATAGTTTGGTTGGCAGCTTTAGTTCTAAGTAGTAAACATTTTCATTTTTAAATTAAAAGCAAAACATTTAAAGCTAAAAGTTATTTAATAAAGATATTAAGTTTTTTTTTTCTTGAAAATTTGAAATATTTTATATCTAATATATTTCGAATTTATGATCTTTTATAGTTATAAATAAATAAGATTACTATCTATTGATCTACCTCTTTTCTTTTCTAAAGATATTAAAACTTTTGAGATATAAAAATATAAAATTATATAAGTAATAAAGATTAAATAAAATATACTTGTCAAATTATAAGCTTAGCTTTACAAAATTAAAGTAGTATGATTTTTTTCTTCAATTTCCTTTCTTTTTTATTTAAAAAATAATAATATAATATATATAGATATAGATATATAAAGAACATAACAATAATGGATGTATTTTTTTTTTATACTCATTTGGGGCGCCCGGTGTCCCCACCTTATTTGGTGAGACTAATCCGGACTCGACCTGCGGAGCGCTCGCATAGTTCAACTCTTACTCGAGGGTGAGGGCCGGGTCCGACCCAAAGCTTTTTAACATTGTGCTAACCACCCCCAGGTAGATTCTAAACCTCGACCATCCGCGCACCAACTCCCCCAAACTACCGGGTTAATAATGGATGTATTTTAGTAGTACATTTTGTGCAAATAATTGAATTCAACAACTTTATTATTATGTGAAAATGCAACATATTTTTAATAATAAAGTTACATAAAGTTAAGGGTAAATAATGTCAATTGATTTTAAACATTTTTTAATTTTAATGTTTGTTCATAAAACTAATTCATAAACATATTTTGATTTAAAATACAAAATTTAATACTCTATATAAAAAGTGTATTCTTATCTCGTCAAGTAACAACAAATAAATATCTTTTTAACAAAAAAAATTATTGTTAATTGACACTAATTACTCTAAAGTAAAATCAAATTCAAATTACCAAACTTTAGTAGTTTTGTCAATTCAAACATAAATACAGATGTTTACTTGAACCCGGTAACTTGGGAGAGTTGGTGCGCGGACTCCTAAAGCTTCCTTCAGGGCGGATGATCGAGGTTTCGAATCCCTCTGGGATGGTTAGCGCCAAGTTAAAAAACTTTGGGTCAAGCCCAAACCCTCACCCTCGAGTAAGAGTTGAACTCTGCGAGCGCTTCGCAGGTCGAGTCCGGATTAGTCTCACCAAATAAGATGGGAACACCGGATGCCCTAAGTGGTATAAAAAAAAAATGTTTACTTGATGCATGTTGGTTGGTTTTCAATTGAGGTGAAAATTTTAGAAATTTATTTATTCACTAAATAAATATTAAATATGTAAAAGTCAAAATAAAAAATTTATTAACCGCCAAAGCTGAATAAATAAAACAATAAATTATAACTAAATTTGACCAATTTTCCATAAGTTTTTTACATTTGGAGTTTTGGTGTGATTATTATAATAATAATAATAATAAAACTACATCACATCCTAATTTGAAAGTTGTATATTGTCAGTGTCATAAATGTATTTTTATCAGGTAAATATAATTTTTTTTTATTTATGTTTTTAGATCTTTTGCGTTAGTAATTAAAATTTGTTGTCCGAAAGATCATAAGTTCAAGATATGATAGAAGTGAAAATGTCTTGCGGATTATTTATGGTCAAATAGATATTATAATATTTTTTATTATCTTTCATTTTATATAATATAAATAAATTAAGAATGTTACTAAATACAATACTTTAATTATGATTTTTTTTAATATTATTGATGGTCAAAATACATAAAAATTAATCAAGATTAGACTAAATAAGATCAAATATTTCAAAAGATAGAAGATATTATCAAGAACGTCAATACATTTTTTTAAGGTTTTTTGGAAAATTTTAATTTTTTATTTTTAAAAATTATATATATATTTTTTAAATAAACCTATTTTAATTTTTTATATAGAAACATATTCTCCTTTAAAACAGAGCTGTTAACATTTATTTTTTTTATATATATTTATTTATTATTTTAATTAACTTAATATTTTATTTAAAATTTACATTTTTTATGTTAAAACATAATAATTATGTATTATATTTAAAAATTAATATCAATTTTATAATATTTTGTTATAAAACTAATATAGTAAATAGAAAATAGAGAAAAAATAGAGAGTAATTTTTATTGATATATTCTATTCTACAATACTTCTCTAGTTATAGGATAAAACCCTAGATAAAACATGAAATAAAGTCCTAGATAAACTAGGAATATAAAACTATAAAACATCTAGAAGATATTGGATACGTCAAAGAATAACATATTTTAAATTTAGTTGTATTATTTGTATTCCTTTAATTATACTGGATTAGTTTTCTAAAAAAATAATTGTTTATATAATTATATATTAGTTAATTAATGTTTTTATACATTAATTACATTTAATCAATACAGAAATTAATATGCATAGACAAATTAAACAATGACTTAAAAAATTTATAGGCGACTTATTTTTTTCAAAAAGTTATAGTGTTCTTAAAATATTGTTTTTTAATAGAAAATTATAAAATTTACTATAATTTTATTGTGATTCAAATATATTTTAAAACATTTTATTATATTTGAAGTGGTAAAATTGGTATTTATGGTGATGTAAATTAGTAATTAGAGTATTACTTTTAACAATTATGTAGATAAAATATCAATATTTTATTGATAATTTAGAATATTAATAGATAAAATTCATTAAATATATTTTTTTAAAGAATTATATATTTAAATTAAAAATATTTTTTTAAAAAAATTAGAATAGAAATAAAGTGTATTTTTCAATTTAAAAAAAAAGAGAGAAATAAAGTGTATTTGAATTTAAATATAAGATAATTATTTATTAAAGTAAAAATATTATTTTATTATTTTATTCTAGAAGACTTTAAACTAGAATTCATATAAAGTGTTTTTTTTTTCAAAAACAAATTAGTTTAATTTATTTATATATATATATATTTTTTTTTGTTTCTTAAAAGAAAAGGGTCAAATTTACCATAAATTTTGCTTTGCTTTGAATTTTTTAAAGTATTATTTATTACACATTATAAATAACAAGTTAAATTTGAATTAATCGAAATAATCGTTTAAAATAAAGTGGATGATTTAATTAAAAAAATACTTATTTAAGTATTTTTAATTAGTTGGTGAAATAAAATTATATTTTGGATGTATTTATATATTTTTAATATTAGTTTAAACTAATATGATATTTTTATTGGTGTAATAAATTATTAGAGAATAGGATATATATATATATATATATATATATATATATATATATATCATGTCCATAAACTAAATTTCTGTTGCTTTTTACTTTATTATTATTATTTGGTAAAACGGGTCGAGGAAGCAAAGTTGAATTGACAGAAATGGCGGCAGCTACTGAGGAATTAATGGAATCTCTCGTTTTGGCCTTCGATGAAATATACGAGGTCAGGTAAGCAAGCATGTTATCGATTATAATTATTCTTCGATGGAAATACGAAAACAGTTAATAAGATTGTGTGGATTTTTCTCATCCATGTTGTTGTTATAAGCAGGACGCAAAGGATTCAATTACTGAGATGCAATCCTTGCAATTCAACTACAATGCCGAGGTGAAGAAACAAGAAGCTCTTCACTTATCTCTCCACGATCTCCAATCAGGTCTCTGCAATCAATTTCGAAATTAAATTTCATATTTTAGGCATTTAAATGGTTTAACGGGTGATTTTCAGATGTTTCCATCGCTGAAAGAAGAAAAATCACTAGTTTTGAGGTTTTTGAATTACAGGTTTTTTTTAATTTTTTCTGCAGAAAACAAGCGACTGAGTAAGCTATATGAGGAATTACTTAGAAAATTGGCTGATAAGGTGCTGTTTTGGTGAATTGATGTTCACTTCGTTCATTTTTCTAGTATTCCAAAATTGATCTATATGAGGTAATTATGATGATTCCGTGATTGTTATTTGGTAACGCTGGTTTAATGTTCTCGATAAAAACAGGTTGAACTGCACGCCAATTACCAGAGATTGAAAGAGGAGTTGAAGAGGGTGAACAATGATTGCTGGAATAAGGAGAATGTAAGTTGTAAGCAATGAGGTTGAATTATTTAACCTGCCTATATGCATCTCCCTGTATTAAAATATTAATGAAGTGAGAATCAGGAAATCTGACAAATAAAAATGATCAAAAAAGGTGGATTGGTATTTAAATGGTTGAAGTAATTGTTTATCTTTTTGTTTGAAATGGGATTATCATTCATGGGAGGGGTTTGTAGCGGGTGCATTGCAACATTTTGTTACAAAATAAACTTGCTCAGTAGTGGCAGTTTTGGATTCTGTGATAGGATTACCGGAATGCTATGGAACTGATTAAACAAGAAAATGCTACAAGGATTCAAGAACTGGAATCTCTTATCAAGTTAGTTATTATCGAGCAAATTCATGTGCGAGTACTGCTGCTTTGAGTGTTAAATTTTTGAGTTTATTTTGCATTCCATTTAGATGCTATCAGGCTGAAAAGGTGGAGAATGAGGCGACAATTAAACAGCTCCAACAAGATTTGGGTTCACATAGGAACCATATAGAATGCCTAACAGGAAGACTGGAAGAAGTCTGTTCTGATGTTGAATCCAAATGTGAGGTTTTCATTGTTTATTTGAAGAATCAAACTTATTTTACTCTTTACTTTGTTCTTTATATAAAATTTTCAGCCTTCTGATTTCTTGCAGATCATTATGAAATTCAGGGTTTGAGGGATTGTCTTCTCGTTGAGCAGGATGAGAAAATTGAGTTGACCAAGAAGCTCCAAGATTTAGAGAAGGAATGTAAGTATATATAATTTTTATTGATACTTCTGGTGTTTGTGTGTTGATTACATTTATGCATATTAGTGAATGTTACTTTCATCCCCCATATTGCAGTGCTTATAAGCAGAGCAAAATTAGCTGAAAGCCAATCAGACTTCACTTCGAACCAGCATGCAGAAACACTCAAGCAAAAGGTTATGAAACTGAGAAAGGAAAACGAAATCCTCAAAAGGAAATTACATGAATCTAACATTGGTTGAAAGCTTATCTTAAGCATCTCCAGGTGATTTTCTGTACAAATTAGATGCAAAATTATGGGTGGACATGTTATAAAATCGACCCTTTGTTCTTCCTAGCGACCTCTAGATATATACAGTGGAGGTGGATAAGCTTTTAGTACATATTCTTGCATTCCAGAAAATCGTTCAGACGTTGGCTATATGACATTGTAAACAACAAGGCCTATTTCTTTATTTTTACTATCCTAAAGTAGAAGTAAGATGCCTAACCTAGAAAACAAAGGTGGAGATCTGATTGGATTAGTTCCCCCCTTATTTAAAGTACCTTCAAAACCCTTACTACCCTGTTTGACTCACCTTCAAAAGTTAATGAGGATATTGGGTGGTTCCCAAAAACAAATACCCAACCTAAATAAACACTAGAGAACTAGTTTTGTGTTTTTTTAAGAAGTTTTGGGTTTTTGTAAATGACCCATGAAAATAAGGAGGAAATATGTACAAATAAAACACAAAAGAACGTATAATTAACTCAAAAAACGCTGGTGAATTATAAGAAAATCAATACAGTAGCAAGTACAAAGCAATGTACTGCGATTCCTGAAAATCAATGCAGTAGCAACCAGCAACTGGAAGTCCAATTATTTGTGAATATATAATGGATATTGTACTCCATTGCTATCTCATGTATTCATGTCAAAATTTCAAAAACTAAGACAAAAATCTAAAGCCTAATTGTCAACAACCTCAATCAAGGTTGGCTCGTAATCACTAGGTGCCTCAAACCCATGCAAATTCATAACAGTTGCAGCAACATTGGCCAGTCCACCATCAGGAACATCTTGACGGAACCTGACTCCAGGTGCCAGCCCAGGTCCTCCAATTGCAATAGGAACCTGAAGGATATTCAAACATTTAGGATTACTCGGGTTGAAGACATAAAAATATTTTCTTGCAAAGACAACTATTGATGGTCGAGTTTAAGGAGACATGAAGAGGGTTTTCAACATATATCTACCATATCAAAACATGTTACTTTGCGTGATGGCAAGTTGCATGTGGTCTAGATGTATGCAAAGAACTAATGTTGGCCTGCTTATAATGCAGACTCTATGGCCGGCCTCTCCATCATGAGCATAAAATTAATAAATAGAGTTACAGGTGACGCGGAATTTATCTGTGTACTTACTGGTTCAAGAGTGTGAGAAGTGAGAATTTGAATGTTGCCACTCTTGTCCAAAAGAGGCTCGCCCTTCTTGTTCCTCTTCACCATATCCTCAGCATTTCCATGATCAGCAGTGACAACATATATCCCGCCCACTTGCTCTATTGCATCAATGATCATCTGCAAAACAAAGGATTAAACCAATTCAATCAGCATATCAAAGCGTTTTTATTTTTTCGTTCTGACATGCTGATCTTTCAAATAGCAGGTCTCTATCCATGTACTACACAAGTTGAGGCTGATTATAATTTGTTATAGAAGCATTATAGTTATTAACAAAGAGGCAGCATTACCTTAACAGCCTCATCAGCTGCCTTGCAAGCCACAATTGTCGCTTCAATATCACCCGTGTGGCCCACCATGTCACTATTCGGTAAGTTAACTCGAACCTGTAACAAACGAATATCATCATTATGTTGCCCTAAGATACATGCAGTAGCTGGAAAACTTAAAAGAAAAGAAGAAGCAGTCAATGTATTTCCCCCAAACTACCTGGTGGAATTTGCGACTAAGGATAGCATCTCTAGCCTTCTCACCAATCTCCAAAGCCTTCATCTTTGGCTGAACGTTAAAAGTAATCCCACTATCACTAGGAATTTCAACATATTCCTCCATGTCTTCATTGAAGTACCCAGATCGATTTCCGTTCCAAAAAAAGGTAACATGACCAAATTTAACTGTCTCACTGTTGAAAGAATGATGAAGGAAGGATATTAAAATTTAATCACAATCAAAATAGGACAGCCATTGAAGTACTATCTAAAGAAGAAGATCAAAGTTTACCTGCAAGCAAAAGTACGGACACCATTATAAACAAGATATTCTCCTGATGTTCTCTCAATCAGTGGAGGAGAAACGAGATAATGACTAGGAAGCTTCAATTCTCCATCATATTGAAGCATTCCAGCGTATCGAATCTTTGGGACTCGAACTCTATCAAATTTATCAAAATCTTGGTATTCAAGGGCCTTAGCCAACATAACCATTCGATCAGCTCGGAAATTGAAAGTCACAACAGCATCACCATCCACAATAGGTCCAACAGGCTTCCCACTCTCATCAACAATAACAAATGGAGGTAAGTACTGGTCGTTGGACTTTGGTGCCTCCCTCAATTTCTTGATAGCTTCAACAGGATTCTTAAACTTGTGTGGAGCTTCACCAAGAACTTGGGCATCCCAACCTCGCTTTACAACTTCCCAATCATTCTGAAAAACAATATAATATGAGTTCTAACCATTAACTTGTGTTCAAAGTTCATCATGAATATCACCAAATTAATTTAACCAATTACACAGCACATATAAAATATTAATTTTGGCATTTCCCTAAAGGTAATAATATAAGAATGCTGTTGTCAGCAGACATGCCGGGATTCATATAAACAAATGTTTGAAAAAAGGAATCAAGACTCTTTAGTATATAGCTTAGGGAAAGGTCAACAATCAATCAACACAAAAAAAATACTATAAAAATAGTCAACCAAAATGATGCATCATTGTGAATAAAATAAGAACCTGAAAAAACAATAGGAAGCAAAAAAAATTCACTTCTACCTTAACTAAGTCAATTAGCAAACAGATATAGAAGTTCGAAAGAATCATGTATATACCTCGTAACGATCCATTGTAACATACATACGACCACCACCAGATGCAACCTGTGCATCAATCCCTTTCTCCCGCAATTTCACAAGATCATTTTCAAGTGTTTCCATGAAACCTACACTTGAACCATCCAAAACATCACGTCCATCAGTGAGAGCATGGACACGGATTCTCTTGGCACCTCGTTCACTCACACCTTTAAGCAACAACTGGATCAAGAAATATCAAAATCAACATCACCATCATTATTGTCTCTTAACTCAATCAACAGATACCATCCAAGAAAAAACCAAAAACCCTAAATTAGAAATGGCTTAAAATGGGCACACCTGCAATTGATCGAGTCTTGAGTGCACACCTCCATCACTGAGCAATCCAATAAGATGCAATGTTCCATTGGGAAAAGATTCCCGGATGTACTTGAAACCTTCATCGTCATAAATCTTTCCAGACTCAAGAGCCAAATCAACAAGCTTGGCACTGTATTCGGGCATATATATATATACACACAAAATCAACCAAATATAAAATTACAAATTTGAAAAATTCACTTACAAATTTAAGCATGCTGTCTACAAAATATGCACTGAGAACAACAGCTTTGTTTTCCCATCTAATTCTTTGGTCTAATACTCAGTTCAAAAATAGACATACAAAAATAGAAACAAAATTGGCCCTTCATGATTCTAATTAACTCTAGTCAGTAAAGTGATGCACATTAAATGCTACTAGTAATACAGTTAAAATTCCTTCTTATTATGGAAAAGAAAAGGAAAACAAACTAAATCAGGAAAAATTTGAAACAGAACAAATCAAATCCCTTGTGAAAAAACAGGAAGAGAGAAAATAGCACAGATATATACTCACACATATACATATATACATATTATATATTTATAAATTCTCACCCTTGAGCATAGATCCTTCCAGCACCAAGAGCATTATGACCAACTTCACTGTTACCCATATCATCATCAGTAGGCAATCCAACGGCTTTCCCGTGAGCCTTCACCAATCTCCACTTTTCAGGAGCACCCTTTATTCCCACCACAAAACAACAACAACCAAAAAAAAAAAAAAATCAAGAACCCATTTTATTAGGAACAAGATATGAAAATAACAAAATAATAAAAAAAAAAATGCAAACTTTGATTTATTATTTACCTTCTTGAAAGAGTCCATGGTAGGAGTCTCGGCAATATGGATGCAATTATACTGATCTGGTTTTGCTTCACCCCACCCATCCAAAACAATCATGGCAATAATCTTCTCCTTAGGAAGCTTAGGATGATCATTCAATTTCCATGAGAATCCAGAGCTACCCATATCTTCTTCTTCTACCTTCTTCCTCTTTAACAATCGATCAAAATCAAGAAAACACTGAAAAAAATCCAAAACAGTCAGTCAACCATAACCCATTGAATCACCAGATCTTCACATAAAAATGAACAAATCTGAAGAAAGAAATTAAAACAGATAGTAAAAAGGGATCCACCTTAAGGTAGGATGCAAATACAAAGCGCAGTGGAGAAACCAATAACGGGGTGAATGAGAAGGGGAGGCCTTTAAAAAGGGAAACTTTGGGTTTGGTTAGAGAAACACGTGGCAAGTTTTACTTTCTCCTTTACCGTGGGCGATGGTAAAAAACTAGGGCAGCAATCCAACATAAAAATTTGTTGAAAAATTCTATGTTGTTTATAATGAGCGAATATAAAGTGAATTTCACTTTATGTTTAAAATATATTATTAAATAAGAGTGTTAAGTTTTTTTATTATAAATAGTAAAATGTGTATAATTTATTTTAATCATTTTAAAAGGTTTTATAAATTTAAAACGTATAATTAAGTAAATGGTTTAACCTCATTTTTTAATAACTGTTCAAAAATTATGTGGGAGTGAGTATTTCAGGTCAAATTATATCTAATATATTTAAGTTTTTAATTTAGATTAAAAACTTAAATAGGTAAATATAGTTTAATTAAATTGACATAATTGTTAAAAAACAATGCATGTCTCTCTCTAAATGGGGATATTATAGGGGTAGAATTGGGAATTCGCTCTTAATTCTTCTTAAGGTATATTCTAGAAGAGATGCTCTTCTGCTTAAAAAAAAAAAAAAAAAAAAGATGCTCTTCTTCTGGGTCATCAAAGCCAAGTTCATTTTTTTTTTTTTTTTTATTAAAAACAAAAAAATTAAGGTGGGATTGAATGCATGAAGCATGAAAAAGATTTTAGGTCTTCCAATTGTAAAGGAGCCATGGAAGACAACATTGAATAAATTAATAAAAAAAAATATATATATATATATATATATTGATTTAATTAATTTTAAAAAAATTATTATTATTTCAATACATTAATTTTTAAAAATATTTTATTTTAAAATAAAAATTATAATTATTACATTAAAAATAACTATTGAATATATAATTTCAAATAAAAAGTAAATTGATAAAGCGTTTTTTAAACTTAAAAGTGATATTAAGAGTTCAAATCTTATATAATTATTTAAAATTTAGGACTAACTTTTACTCTTGGTAGGGATCAACTTGACTCGAATGAGAATTAGTCTAGATGTGAATTAGTTTAAAGACGCTCTCTCATAGTCCGAGATCTATCTAAGACACCTAGTACCCTTAAAAAAAAGTTTTAGAATTTTTTTTTATTAATATTTTAATTTTTTTCCTTAATAATTTTTGGTTACCAAGTTAGTCTTAATGGTCAAAAGTTGAATGGCCGAGTGGCATATTACCACACCACCAACCGCCTCATTTGGGGTTCGACACCCAGCCCCTCCCCATGTATCAAAAAAATTTAAAAAATAAATTAGTCTTAATGGCCTAAAAAACAAGCTGATTATATATATATATATATATATATATATGTATATTATATACTTTTTTTTTTTTTTTGGTAAAAATGTATATTATATACTTGTTTATCAGTAGAGTGTTATATCCAAAATCTCAACTGTAACTAACAAGTTGAAATTCCAATGTCAACAAAACAATGCTGAAACTGCCTCTAAACACAAGTAAAAATAAGGAAAAGTTCCGCATGTTCAACAGACATAGATGAACCCAGATTTCCAGCACTAGATAAAATCACAACACCATGATGATCTCAAAAGCAGCGTCCACGTTCAATTTTAGGCAACCTTCCAGCAATGCTTTCCATTTAACCCTCTCTGCATGCAGGTATTGGTTTGGGGCATTAATTGGAAGACACTTTGAAAATGATAAATGTTCCTGAAGGTAATGAAATCCACTATGTAACATCTCAGAAGGAGAGGACTCCTTTGATTGAAAAATAAATTCATTCCTAATCCTATCATCAAAATTTATCTTTGATGAACAAAGATGCATCTTTGACTCTGATTCCAAGCTTGAGATATGGAATTCTTCTGATTTTTATTTTTATTTTTTTTCCTTTGTCCGTTTATGGAAGCTGCATTTCTGATTCTGACGATCAAATTGCATTAGTTTCTGTTACATTTTCTTCCAATTGCAGGTGTAGTAAAGTGGGATTTGTAGAAGTCAGTCGAGGAAATTACGTGATTCATTTTGGGATATTGAATTGTACTCAAGATGTTTGTGAAAATGCTTCAGAGAGTGCCATTTTACTACTCTCAGAAACGTACTCTGGTTAATGTGAAGCTAAAGTGGGTCAAGGATCGTCTTTTGGATAATGCAGTAGTTGGAGGAAGAGAGCTCAAAGCTGCAAATGTGCTTGTTTCAATGATTGCCTCGGACCCGAATGGTTGCCTCCCAATTTACCACCTTACACGGCGGAGAGGGCAGTTAGGCCTTCCTGAGGAAGTTAAGGTTTCCACCTTTTTAAGGAAATATCCTAACATTTTTTATGAGTTTCATGTTCCTGACAGTGGTGGCACTCCTGTCCCGTGGTTTAGATTGTCTGCTGAGACATTACAAGTTCATCAAGATGAAATGGTTGCTTTTCAGGTGTGTAATGAAGATATTCTCAATAGGCTTAAGAAACTACTGATGATGTGTAGAAATCGAATGCTTCCATTGCAAACTATTGATCAACTGAAATGGGATTTATGTTTGCCTTTTGATTACGAGAATTCATTGGTCAAGAAGCATCCTGAATGGTTTAAAATTGTACAACTCAGTGATGGTCGCGATGGGTTGAAACTCGTAGAGTGGGATGATAGCTTGGCATTATCCCATTTGGAATTGCAGTCTTCAATGGAAATTCAAGAAGTGCTGGCATTTCCTATTCGATTCACGAGGGGGTATGGATTGAAGAAGAAATGCTATAAATGGTTAGAGGAGTGGCAGAAGCTGCCATATACTTCTCCTTATGTTGATGCTTCACATTTGGATCCAAGAACAGATTTATCCGAGAAGAGGAATGTTGGAGTTTTCCATGAGCTACTGCACCTAACCATACATAAAAAGATTGAGCGGAAGAATGTCAGTAATCTCCGTAAGCCATTAGGACTACCTCAGAAATTCACAAAGGCATTTGAGAGACATCCTTGGATATTCTACATTTCAAAAAAGGGCGATACACAGACTGTTGTTCTTCGAGAGGCTTATGATTGTGATCGGCTTGTTCAGAAACATCGTCTAGTTGACATCAGGGAAAAGTATGCAACCATAATGAAGCTAGGATTTCTAGACCGGAGCAAAGGACTACACAAGAAAGATAAGGAGGAAGAAGAAGAAGGCCTGGAGAACAATGAACACAGAAAAATGATTCAGTTTTCTTCAGAAGACGACTCGGATTTGAATATTCTTTCAGATTATGAATCTGATTTTTGATCAGTTCTGTGATGCAGAGATCAATCAAATCTACACAGCATACCTGATTAAATGGCCATTTCTATACTGTTCCTCCTCAAGAAAGGTAAGTAGGATATTACATACAGTTTGTTATGTCTTACTACTGCCTTTTACTTGTGTTTAGAGGCAGTTTCAGCATTGTTTTGTTGACATTGGAATTTCAACTTGTTAGTTACAGTTGAGATTTTGGATATAACACTCTACTGATAAACTAAGTATATAATATACATATATATATATATATATATATATACTAATATGTACATCCCGCCCAGGTGCCGGATGCATATATTATATATATTTTAATTTATTTTTAATTTATGAAACTAAATTTTTTTTAAAAAGATAACGTTTATTTTTGGGTAAAATAAAGATTTAAATTAAAAGATGATACCCCACTTACAGCCCAAAATAAAATAACAAAAAAATAACAATATAAACTAAATAGTCCGTAAAATAAAGAAACCAAAAAAACCGGAGGGGAATCGAAAAAAAAAAGACATAGACTACATCTTTGATCTAGATAATGTTTAAATTCTAATTCAATTTTCATTTTTTTTGGACTTGTTTGAGTTGTTTCTTCACACATCACCTCCTCTTCAAGCTGATCCACAATTCGCATTGTTATAATATTATACTTGTTTTGATATTTGTAATTGAAATCTTGATTTGATTCATTTACAAATACATATACAAATTTTTCTTCAATGGATTGCTTTAAGTCAAACATATCAATTTGGTCTTGTACATAACATTTATTATTGTTAGTAGTAACAAAGAAATTTTAAAATAGAAATAGTTATTTTGTTGAGACGTTATATTACTTTTTCAAGCTTGCTTTGAAATTGATTTGCATCAAATGACATTAAGATTTATCATATTTTTCCTAAAAAGGTCACATTCACTTCGCTCCTTCATCCACAAGTTGTAGAATGTAAGAGTACCTAAATTTATAAATAGTGTTATAAAAGAATAATATAAACAAGATTGTTATAAGAATAATGAAGAATAATGTTTATAAGAATATATTAGTCATAAATACCTAGTTGTTATTGTAACATCTTTCTTGCAATTGTTACAATGCATTAGGTAACCTGAGCTTGATGATATCTTTCTGAAACATTTTGGACAACATGTGTAACAAATTGGGTCCTCTACATGTCTTAATTCGAGTTTTCCTTTTACCCAATGAGGCATTTTCTGTGAAAATATTAAAATAGAATTCAAATAATTTTCAATGCTTAACTTTATTATTAATTTTGAAATTAATTTATAATTTTAATTTATTTACCATCTTTTGTGATACAAGTTGTGCAATTGATATAAAATCTTGTTTTTGTGGTTCCGATAGCGATTTTTCGGATTAATGTATGTTTCATCTGCTATCATTTGATCCACTTCTTATTGATTTTGTAAACACCTACGAAGTGAGATTATAAATTTTATATCAAAAAAAAATAAATATTAGTGTCAAAATATATTATTATTAAATATATTTAATGAAAATAAAATATAAAATATTATATAAATGATTTTAATTCTTTTTTGCCTATTATTAAAAATAAATAAATTAAAAATTTTTTTAAAAAAATTAAAAATTAATTTTTTTGGGTTTGAAGTTTAAATTTTATAAATGGGGGGGGGGGGGGGGGGTGTGTTTTTTTTTTTAATAATTAAAAATTTTTTTTTATTTTTTAAAATTTTTTTAAATTTTTTAATGAAGGGGGGGGGGGGGGGAATGGGGGAAAGGGGGGGGAGTGATGTTTAATTTTTTGGGGGGGGGGGGGGATGTGGGGGAGAAGGGAAGGATAAGGGGGAAGAAATTTAAAAATATCTTTAATTTAAAATAGAAGGGGGAAGGGAAGAAGAGGGAGGAGGAAGAGGGGGGGGGGAGGGGGGGGAGAAGGCTAAAAAAAAAAGAGGAAGAAATTGGGCCAGGGAGGTGGAGAAGGGGGGGGGGGGGGGGGGGGGGGAATGGGGGGGGAAGAAGGGAAGACGGAAAAAGGGGAGAGGGAAAATAGGCACCAGGTGGGGGGGAGGGGGGGGGGGGCGGATGTTGAAGGGGGGGGGGGGGTTGGGTGGAGGGGAAAATTGGAGAGGGGGGGGGGGAAGGGGGAAGAAAAAATTTTGGCGGGGGGGGGGGGGGGGGACGGGTGGGGGGGGGGGGGGGTTTGGGGGGAGGGGGGGGGGGTAGGGGAGGATGGGGTTGGGAAGTTTTTACAGGGGAAAGGTGGGGGAGGGGGTGGGGGGGGGGGTTTGGTTTTAGCATATGGCCAGGGTTTTTTATTTTCCCCTTTTTCTTTTTCTCTTTGGTTTCCGCCCAAAGTGTTGGACCAAGGTGAAGGACGGCTGGAACTTGGTATGGAAGGATTTATTGCCTTACATAGGGGGGGGAGGGAAGATATTTTTTATTGGGTTGGGGGGGGGGGATATTTGGGTGGGGGATTAATTTTTTGGGGGGGGGGGGGGGGGGGGTGGGGGAGTGAAGGGGGAGTTTTTTTGGGGGGGATGGGGGGGGGGAAGTTTTTTTGATAGGGGTTGTGGGGGTGGGAGGGAAGGGGGGTTTTGGGGGTTTTGGTTTGAGAGTTTTTGGGGGGGGGGGGGTGTATGGGGTGGGGGGGGGGTGGGGGGGGTTGGGGGGGGATTTTAGGGGGGGGGGGGTTTTTGGGGGGGGTATGGGGGGGGGGGGGGGGGGGGGGGAAGGTGGGAAGGGGTGGATTTCCTCCCGGGGAAATCGCTCTGGGCTTTATTTTTGCGCTGGATTACAGCAAAGTGTTGGGAGGAGGCGACCATTAAGGGCACATTATGTTTTTTGTGTTTTTTGGGGGGGGGGGGGGGGGGGGGGGGGGGGGGGGGGGGGTGGGGGGGTGGGGGGGGGGGGGTGTGGTGGGGGGGGTGCGGGGGGGGGGGGGGGGGGGGTGGGTTTTTTTTTTTTTTTTTTGGGGGTTGGTTCCATGGTTTTGGTTGGTGGGGGGGGGGGGGGGGGGGGGGGGTTGGGGTTTGGGTTTTTTTTGGTTGTGTGGCTGGTTGTGTGGGAAAAGGTTTTGTTTTTTTTAGGAGGTTATTGTGGGGGGGGGGGGGGGGGGGGGGGGGGGGGGGGGGGGGGGGGGGGGGGGGGGGGGGGGGGGGGGGGGAAAAAAAAAAAAAAAAAAAAAAAAAAAAAAAAAAAAAAAAAAAAAAAAAAAAAAAAAAAAAAAAAAAAAAAAAAAAAAAAAAAAAAAAAAAAAAAAAAAAAAAAAAAAAAAAAAAAAAAAAAAAAAAAAAAAAAAAAAAAAAAAAAAAAAAAAAAAAAAAAAAAAAAAAAAAAAAAAAAAAAAAAAAAAAAAAAAAAAAAAAAAAAAAAAAGGGGGGGGGGGAGCAAAGTTGTGATTATAGAGGTAACAAATCGAGGTTTGCTGTTCTTGACAATCGAGCGCCGACAGAAGAAGGGGCTCGGGACATTGAGACACTAAAGCAGCAAATCGGGGAGATACCAAATCCCAGACAATTGACCAACAGCTTTGGTGAACGTAATCCGATTGATATACAAAAGGCTAGGATGGAGAAGGCGTCAATGGGCCAAAAACCCAAAAAAGTCTCCTCAAAGAAAGCAGGCAGTGTTGGAGGTCCACATGCAAAAAATACTCTTGCAGCCCAAAACTCACCAAGGCTAGATAATAGACCTGGTCCATCAAGGGTCCTCACAAATAAAAACATGGAGGGCCGATCTTGGATTGTACCCCAATGCAGCCCAGCCACAGTAGTAATCCAAAAAACCTCATTGGACCCGAAGCAACCAGTGACTAGCCCAAATCCAACTGAAGCCCCAACCGAAGGATCCAGTTCAATGGAGGCGGATCCTAGCCCACCCGACCCGCCAGACCCGAGACCAACCCAGTCAGCTCAGGTACATCATAATGCAACGACCAGTCTGCCGGATAGTGAGGTAACAATGGAGGAGGCCTCTCCTTCTCCTAAACTAAATTGATTTGTCTAATGATTAACACATTAGTGTGGAATTGTCGGGGGCGGGATCATCTCTCACATGCTTACAATGGAAGCATCGGGATTCAGTGGTGGCATCTGGTTGTTATGGAATTGTGATCAGCTCTCGGTTGAGGAGATCTGCACTAATGATCAGATGATGAATGTCATGATTAGAGTAAATAATTCGGAAGGGTGGATGCTTTCTGTTGTGTATGCATCGCCTCATAGTCATATACGAGGGGAATTATGGCAGTATATACGACAGATGGGTCATCTTATCAAGATACCGTGGCTACTAATTGGTGACTTTAATCAACCTATTATTACAGCCGATAAATATGGAGGTCGGCCAGTGAATCGAGCCATGGCAGAGGCACTACGGGACACCGTAAACAGCTGCCAACTTCTTGACATGGGATTCCAAGGTCCACGATTCACCTGGACTAACCGTAGAAAAGGAGCAGCGAACATCCGGGAAAGAATCGATAGAGCATGGTGTAATGCAAGGTGGCAACCGAGTTTCGAGGGTGCTACCATTAGGCACTTGGCTCGCCTACAGTCGGACCACCATCCATTATTTTTGTGTGGTAACAGGCAACAACGGCAACAAGGAGATAAGCGGTTTCATTTTTGGAATCCTGGTTCCATCATCCAGAATTTACTTCAGTCGTGGAGAGCTTCTGGAGGAGGAACCGGGAAATTTGCACCAAACTATGGAGTTGTTTAAACAGCGGATCATGTTGTGGAATCAACAAACCTTCGGGAATATTTTCGGAAGGAAAGCCGGATGCAAGGCCCGTTTGCTTGGAGTTCAAAAATAGTTGGATGGGCATCACCCGAAATCGCTGGAGAAACTGGAGCGTCGTCTAATGAGGGAATTGGATGAGATCCCGATCCAAGAAGAAACATACTGGAAGCAAAAAGCTCGTGCCAAATGGATTGTTAATGGGGAGCGTAATACCAAGTTTTTCCATGCAAGCGTCATCGAACGGAGAAGGAGGAACAAAATTCAGCAGTTGAAACGGGATGACGGAACGTGGTGTACCGACGCAGATGAGTTGAGAACATTAGCAGCTTTGTTTTATGCCTCCTTATACCAGCGTGACACACAAGTCGTCTGTTACCCAGATAAATGGAACTTCCCAAAGCTCAAACGGAGTTCTCTATGGTGGTTAAATCGGGAGATTACAGATTATGAAATCAAGCTGGCAGCAGCACAGCTCGGGGTCACAAAGCACCGTCCCGGATGGGTTGCCCACTTGTTTCTTCCAGCAACACTGGAATTGGGTCGGGAACTCAGTAACGCACTTCGTTAATGAAGTGTTCATCACTGGTGTGGTACCACCGACACTAAATCAATCGGTCATCTGCCTACTACCCAAGACAGCACACCCGGAGAATATTACCCAGTTTAGACCCATTTGCTTGAGCAATGTAGTCATTAAAATTATCAGTAAGGTAATCGCAAACCGTTTGAAGCCAATGATTGGAGATCTAACAGGCTTGGAACAAGCGAGCTTTATCCCGGGTAGACAAACAACGGATAATATCATAATAGCACAAGAAGCCCTACACTCATTGCGACGGAAGAAGGGTAAGAAGGGTTTCATGGCTATCAAAATAGATCTTGAGAAGGCTTACGATCGGGTCGACTGGAGGTTTCTCGAGTGTGTTCTACAGAAAGTGGGTTTTTAGGACCATCCGATCAAGGTAATCATGGGTAGTCTCAGCTCCACCAATATCTCGGTTATATGGAATGGGGACCGTTTAGACAGTTTCTAGCCTGAACGGGGACTTCGACAGGGTGATCCTTTATCACCATATCTATTTGTACTCTGCATGGAAGTATTGGGTCAATCTATTAGGGCTGCAGTCACGAGGGGTGAGTGGAAAGCTTGCAAACTCGCACGTGCAGGACCCTCGGTGTCACACTTGTTCTTCGCAGATGACCTCCTTCTGTTTGGCGAGGCATCCCGAAAACAAGCTGATCTGATGTACAATATGTTGCAAGCTTTTTGCGGAGAATCCGGGCAGTTGGTTAATATCGGGAAATCGAGGATGTGGTTCTCCCCCAACACCCCAAGACAAGTCACTCACGATATCTCAAATAATTTTGGAATCCCATCTACCCAGGATTTGGGTAAGTACCTAGGAGTGCCTCTCATACATGGAAGGATTACAAGCGGAACCTACAACTATCTGGTTGATAAGGTACATAATCGGTTAGGTGGTTGGAAGCAGAAATTTTTGTCAAGAGCTGCTCGGGTGATCCTAATCCAATCCGTCATGGCCGTTGTTCCTATCTATACTATGCAATCATGCAAGATTCCTGTCCGCACGCGGGAAAATCTAGAAAAGATTAGTCGTGATTTCCTGTGGGGAGATACTGATAATGGCCCTTCCATACACCCCATATCATGGTCTATGGTCCGTCGTCCGAAAGTCAAAGGAGGGCTTGGATTAAGACCATTGGAGGATACTAACTCAATGATGTTGGCTAAATTGGCATGGAGGCACCTAAAGAACCCTCAATCATTGTGGTCGAAGGTTTTAACTGGCAAATATGGTTCCATTCGGAACTGGGCACAACAGGAGACCAAGGCAACAACCTCTAGCAGTTGGAAGAATATCTTATATGGTTTCAGGTTGTTGGAAAAGGGTCTTGCCGATCTTAACTTATCGGAGCAACCATACCCCTGGTGGAGACTATCCTCAAAAGGTGAATTTTCTACAAAATCAGCATACTCTTTGGTGGAGGGACGTGAGGAGCCGGAAGACAGCTTTTGCTGGCGGAAGATCCGGGATTTTTGAGGTCCTAAGCGAGGGTCTATGCTACTGTGGCAAATTGCTCATGATCGTTTGAAGACAAGAGAGTTCATCTGGTTTCGTAAAGCGGTGGACAACCCGAGCTGTACGATGTGCGGAAATAGATCGATTCCACTATCCATGATATCCGTGACTGCAGTATTGCCCAAGGAGTGTGGCAGATTCTCCTCCCTCTTTCTAGCGCGGAAACAGAATTTTGGTCATGTATGAATACTAAGGACTGGATAGCACTAAATGTACTGGAAGACCCTAAACAGGTTTCGTGGGTACGGAACTGGAAGTATATCTTCAGGCAAGCACTGTTGGAGCTCCGGCGACAGAGAAATTTGGTGATTTTCCAAGCATCGAGACATCCAGGCGTAGTCCATGTCACTAGATTAATTCTAAAGAAGACTGGAGATATTTTTTGTTAACCCTCTAGAGGGAAGGAAGGCTAGTTTGATTGTTTTGTTTTTTTTTGTTCTTTTATTGTAATTTTTATATTTCAATATATCATTCTATTTTAAAAAAAAAAAAAAACAATAAAACAAAAAAAAATTCATTCTTTTTTATTTAGGCGGTTCTTCTTAAAAAAAATGTTTGTGGGGCGTTTAGTTGATAAACTTAATGCTTATTTAAGGGAGATAAATTTATTAGTGAAAAGTATTATATATAACATTAAAATAAAAATATATTAAAAAGCATTTAAAAAATATAACTAATAAATAAATGAATATAAAACTATATATTTTAAAAAAATAAAATAAAAAGTCAAATTAAATTAAATTTGATGGCTGGGAATATGGTGCGACAAAAAAAACACCCTTCATAAAAAAAAATATATATAAAACAAATTAAATTAATTTATAATTGAAAAAGTCAAAACAAAATATAAGTTAGCTTTGATAAACAAATTGGATCATCTTAATTGTTTCTTATTTCTTATTTTTTAAATTTTTTAAATATTTATAAATATGGTCTGTGTATTTAATCCAACAATATTGTTAATAAGTTATACTCATGTAATTTTATATATATATATATATATATATATATATATTTAATTGATGCCTTTTCGTAGTATTTTCAACTAATAAACCGTCCCTTCCTAACTCATTTATTAAATTCTTTAAAGAAATAATTTGATCAGAAAGTGGCACCAAGATCTATGGTTTCTCACAAAACATACCCGGTTGTCAATCGGGTTGAAATCCGAGCTTTGTTTCCTCCCTTCCAGATTGGAATTTCGAAATCGCTGCTGGCTTTTTCAAGCGGTTACAAATGACAATAATCCTAAAACTTTCTTTTCTGGCACTCTTCTCTCCATGCATCTCCCATATTCCAATATCCGAAAAAGTTAAATTAAGAGTGAGAAACTGTTTTATTTGTGTGTTGTTTTTTGCCCATGATAAGGCCCATGATACAAGATATGCATATATAGATGAGTTGGAGAGAGGAAAGTAGTGCCTACTTTTTCTACTTTCTTTCTATTTTTCCTAAAACAGGAAAACATGTTCCTAAAAAGAAGGAAAATAGTGTTCATGATACAAGATATACATAAGAAAGTATTTTAAGGAAGAAATCCAAATCCATCCTTATTCAACTTTGGGGAGGTCTAGAGTGTCATTTATCAATTGAAGAACTAATATTGTCTTTGTTCTTTGTCAAGTTTTGTAGTGGAAAGAATCTCGTTCATTCTCACGACTCATGTTTAAAGAAACCAGAAGAACATCAACAATTTTCCAAGCAGATGATTCCATAAAATGACATAACCAACTTATAGAATAATAAATGAAAGATTTAGATATTGTGAGAATAATATTAAAAAATTTAAATAAAAATTCAACCTGATTTTTGATCTTGGACTTTTGACCTTGAAAGATTAACACCTATTCATATTAAATAAGAATTTGTAATATGTTAAAATTTTATTTGTTATACTAAAATTGCAATTATATTGGTAGACTTTTAAAAATCTAATGTATTATTATTACAATGGTAAAAAGGCCTTGGTTCATCCGGGGGAACTTGAAATCGAACAAAACCTGCTTCAACACATTAAATAAAATTACTTATTGAGTAAAAAATTTTATATATAGAATAAATAATTAATGAGGGAAAAAAACCTGAAGTATCTTCCATTATTTCTTCTAATATATCATAACAGGCATTACAAATCATTGGTTGATCTATAACAACGAATAATATCATAGTTAGTAGAGATTCCTAGATATGACCATTTAATGTATTATTATGAACTAATAATACCTTTGTGTATCTGTTTAGAACGCATTCTAGCTGAGGACTTGCGTGATGATGATCCTAGAAATGTTAGAACAAAGAAAATATTAAAAGAAATTTTTAAAATATTCTTTTAAAAATATAAACACATACACAATATATAAATAATATATTAAAATACCTCGTTCATAAATAGAAAACGTCATTATTGATTGTTTTGAATGTTTGTATTCATCAGTAGTCCTTGTAGCTGCAATAAATATAATAAGATATTTACATCTATAACAATTGGTTTTATATATCAAATATAAGTATAACTTCAAACCTTTTTGCAACAAATCTAAATGCTCTCAAATTAGTACCCATTGCATACTATAAACTTACTTAATATTTGTTTCATTTTTAGATAAAAATATATTAAAATATAGTCTATAAGATATAATGATAAAATAATACCTCTAATTTTTGACCGCTTTTTAGAATATTGATTAGCATAATTATTTTATGCCGCTTATTTTCTTCGCTTCTTTCTCTGTATATATGATTGCTTTGCTTTTTCTCTTCTGTTAAGTATATGGCACTTTGCTTGCATTTTTCCTGTGTACAATAAACAGTAACAAACAACTTCAGTTTTTGTAATTGTGTATAAACATCATGAGAAGAAAGGGGCGGTGGGGAAAAATAGACTTCGACATAGGTTGTGTAGAAAAGAAAGTAAAAGAAGAAAAATGAGAAGTTTTAAGGGATTTGGATTTCAATATGTATGTGAAAAGTCAATTTTGCTCTTTAAGGTATGAAAAAATTACAGAAGTTGTGTCATCAGAAATGTGCGATCATATATATAATAGATAGATATAAGATAAATAGAAACCCACAAGAATAATTTAATCCATAAATTATTCACATCCCAGAAACAACAAGATTCATAAATCATATAACATCCCAGAATCAAATATCCTCTTCTCGATTCTTTCTTACCTTTTCATGCACAACAGTGAGCTGCTATTTAAACTAAACTAATAAAGAAGGAGAACCCTATGCAACTGATTATAATAGTAAGAGATTCACCAAAAAAAAAAAAAAAGATTATAATAGTAAGAGATATTTCCAATCCAAAACTCAAAAGTTTAAAAGTGCCCACAAGTGAATAAGACGTGTACATACATATACAAAGCAAAGTGATCAGCAGCTTTTGGGAACCATGTGATGCACTGTGTGGAAATTTGATCCAGCTCCCCTATAACTTAGTGGTCTTAGTCTGTTGTAATCTTCTTGACCTGCACCAAATACATACATACATATATATATATTAAGATTTCCATTAATTTTCCTACTAAATCGGGATCGGATTAGATCTAAACATTACAAATTCCAAAATCAAAATAAAAAAACTGAGCTACCCTCCCCCACCCAAACAACCCCACAAATAAAAAAGAAATTAAAACTATTAATAATAACTAATAGTTATTATTATTAATAGTAATAAAATATTAAATTATAAAAATTTAAATTATATATTATTTTATCCTTTTCATGTTTATGTTGAGTGGATAATTACATATCCGGAGTAGTAGAGGAAGAGATCGGAGAGAGATGGTTAACAGATTAAGAAACAAGAAAAGGATCGAGCCTAATCTCTATATATTAGTAATTCTAGTTCCACAAATCTGAAGAAAGTAAATTACCAAAAACTTGAGGAACTTGAAGATATGACAAAATCATGTATGTATTTACCAAAAAATAAAAAAAAAAAAAATGGAAGGAGAGAGAAACAGATGAAGAGGTAAAGAGAAAATAACATAAAATTACAAATTCCAGATCTAGATCTAAACAACCAGATCTAAACATTTCAAATTCCAAAATCAAAATATAAAAACTTAAGTCCCCTCCCCCACCCCAAACAACCTCACAAATTAAAAAAATCAAAATACAACAGTTGAACTTACCGCGGAGTTGAGGAAGAAGAGAAAAGAGTAGTAGTAATGAAAGAGGGGAAAAAAAGACTGCTGGAATAGGTATGGCAAAATTGTATGTAAAGTCTATTTCCGGATCTAGATCTAAACAACCGGATCTAAACATTTCAAATTCCAAAATCAAAATAAAAAAACTTAAGTCCCCTCCCCCACCCCAAACAACCTCACAAATTAAAAAAAAATCAAAATACAACAGTTGAACTTACCGCGGAGTTGAGGAAGAAGAGAAAAGAGTAGTAGTAATGAAAGAGGGGGAAAAAAAGACTGTTGGAATAGGTATAGCAAAATTGTATGTAAAGTCTATTTCCGGATCTAGATCTAAACAACCAGATCTAAACATTTCAAATTCCAAAATCAAAATAAAAAAACCAAGTCCCCTCCCCCACTCCAAACAACCTCACAAATTAAAAAAAATCAAAATACAACCGTTGAACTTACCGCGGAGTTGAGGAAGAAGAGGAAAGAGTAGTAGTAATGAAAGAGGGGGAAAAAAAGACTGCTGGAATAAGTATGACAAAATTGTATGCAAAGTCTATTTTGCCCTTTAAGATATGACAAAATTACAAAAATTGTGCCATCGAAATGTGCGATCATATATATAATAGATATATATATATATAATAAAGCTTGTTTTTTAGGCCATTAAGACTAACTTGGTAACCAAAAATTATTAAGGAAAAAAATTAAAATATTAATAAAAAAGAATTTTTAAATTTTTAAATTTTTTTTTTAAGGGTACGAGGTGTCTTAGATAGATCTCAGACTATAAGAGAGCGTCTTTAAACTAATTCACATCTAGACTAATTCTTATTCGAGTCAAGTTGATCTCTACCAAGAGTAAAAGTTAGTCCTAAATTTTAAATAATTATATACATAAGATGAAATTTGAACTCTTAATATCACTTTAAGTCAAAAAAGCGCTTTATCAATTTACTTTTTATTTGAAATTATATATTCAATAGTTATTTTTAATGTAATAATTATAATTTTTATTTTAAAATAAAATATTTTTAAAAATTGATTTATTGAAATAATAATATATATTTTTTTAAATTAATTAAATCAATATATATTTTTATTTTTTAAATTAATTTATTCAATGTTGTCTTCCATGGCTCCTTTACAATTGGAAGACCTAAAATCTTTTTCATGCTTCATGCATTCAATCCCACCTTAATTTTTTTTTTTAAAAAAAAAAAAAAGAAAAAAAAGAAGAAAAAAAAGATGAACTTGGCTTTGATGACCTAGAAGAAGAGCATCTCTTCTAGAATATACCTTAAGAAGAATTAAGAGCGAATTCCCAATTCTACCCCTATAATATCCCCATTTAGAGAGAGACCTGCATTGTTTTTTAACAATTATGTCAATTTAATTAAACTATATTTACCTATTTAAGTTTTTAATCTAAATTCAAAATTATGAAATATTAATAAAATTAAAAATCTAAATATATTAGATATAATTTGACCTGAAATACTCGCTCTCACAGAATTTTTGAGCAGTTATTAAGGAATGAGGTTAAACCATTTACTCAATTATACGTTTTAAATTCATAAAGCCTTTTAAAATGGATCAAAGCAAACTATACACATTTTACTATTTATAATAAGACACTCGCAATAAAAAAGTATGAGTTTAAAACTTTTATTTAATAGTATATTTCAAACCCGTAAAACTCTTAATATTCGCTCATTATAACGAAGATATACCAAAAGAGATGATAGAAATATAAGAAACAAACTTAATTCATTATGCTCATAATATTACAAAAGGATCCTTTTATAGAGGGGATCCGGACTTCAAACATACAATTCAATCTTGCCTAAAGACAAGAGGAATCTAAAGGACAATAATATACGTAACACGTTGAAAGAAATACAAGACATAGAGTAAAAAACGCTGACATAAAGTAAAACATGTTGACATAAAGTAAAGCATGCTTTGAGATAAAGTAAAGGTGATTATAAATGATGTTTGTTTGGAATCTATCGAGGTGTAGGGTCAATCAGTACTATCGTATCCATCGGAGTCTTCATGTGGAAGTGAGCCCCTAAAAATATCATCATCAGAACTATCAGGAGATAGTCGTCATCATCAGAACAATTTGGTTTAGAGTAAATGATGGTTCATTGTCATGTAACATTATAGTGGTAGAATTATCTGTTTTGTTCTAGGTAAAGTAGGATTTCAGCTTCAAAAGAATGGTTGGCCCAAAAGGAAGGACCATAAGGGCAGAGTAAGTTGAAGTTTGTCCAATTTTGGGCCTAGGTTAATAGTACAAGGATTTGGGCCTTAGAGATTCGGTTTTTGATGGGCTGTTGTTGTAGCCATGTTATGGGGGATCACGCAATGATTTGTTCTAAAAAAATTTCAACAAATTTTTATGTTGGATTGCTGCCCTAGTTTTTTACCATCGCCCACGGTAAAGGAGAAAGTAAAACTTGCCACGTGTTTCTCTAACCAAACCTAAAGTTCCCCTTTTTAAAGGCCTCCCCTTCTCCACTGCGCTTTGTATTTGCATCCTACCTAAGGTGGATCCCTTTTTACTATCTGTTTTAATTTCTTTCTTCAGATTTGTTCATTTTTATGTAAAAGATCTGGTGATTCAATGGGTTATGGTTGACTGACTGTTTTGGATTTTTTTCAGTGTTTTCTTGATTTTGATCGATTGTTAAAGAGGAAGAAGGTAAAAGAAGAAGATATGGGTAGCTCTGGATTCTCATGGAAATTGAATGATCATCCTAAACTTCCTAAGGAGAAGATTATTGCCATGATTTTTTTGGATGGGTGGGGTGAAGCAAAACCAGATCAGTATAATTGCATCCATATTGCCGAGACTCCTACCATGGACTCTTTCAAGAAGGTAAATAGTAAATCAAAGTTTGCATTTTTTTTTTTTATTATTTTGTTATTTTCATATCTTGTTCCTAATTAAATGGGTTCTTGATTTATTTTTTTTTGTTGTTGTTGCTGTTGTTGTGTGGTGGGAATAAAGGGTGCTCCTGAAAAGTGGAGATTGGTGAAGGCTCACGGGAAAGCCGTTGGATTGCCTACAGATGATGATATGGGTAACAGTGAAGTTGGTCATAATGCTCTTGGTGCTGGAAGGATCTATGCTCAAGGGTGAGAATTTATAAATATATAATATGTATATATGTATATGTGTGAGTATATATCTGTGCTATTTTCTCTCTTCCTGTTTTTTCACAAGGGATTTGATTTGTTCTGTTTCAAATTTTTCCTGATTTAGTTTGTTTTCCTTTTCTTTTCCATAATAAGAAGGAATTTTAACTGTATTACTAGTAGCATTTAATGTGCATCACTTTACTGACTAGAGTTAATTAGAATCATGAAGGGCCAATTTTGTTTCTATTTTTGTATGTCTATTTTTGAACTGAGTATTAGACCAAAGAATTAGATGGGAGAACATAGCTGTTGTTCTCAGTGCATATTTTGTAGACAGCACGCTTAAATTTGTAAGTGAATTTTTCAAATTAGTAATTTTATATTTGGTTGATTTTGTGTGTATATATATATATATATATATGCCGGAATACAGTGCCAAGCTTGTTGGTTGACTATTTTTAGTTGTTATTTTTGTGTTGACCTTGTGATGGTTGACCTTTCCCTAAGCTATATACTAAAGAGTCTTGATTCCCTTTCTCAACATTTGTTTATATGAATCCTGGCATGTCTGCTGACAATAGCATTCTTGTATTATATTACCTTTAGGGAAATGCCAAAATTAATATTTTATATGTGCTCTATAATTGGTTAAATTAATTTGGTGATATTCATGAAGAACTTTGAACACAAGTTAATGGTTAGAACACATATTATATTGTTTTTCAGAATGATTGGGAAGTTGTAAAGCGAGGTTGGGATGCCCAGCTTCTTGGCGAAGCTCCACACAAGTTTAAGAATCCTGTTGAAGCTATCAAGAAATTGAGGGAGGTACCGAAGTCCAACGACCAGTACTTACCTCCATTTGTTATTGTTGATGAGAGTGGGAAGCCTGTTGGACCTATTGTGGATGGTGATGCTGTTGTGACTTTCAATTTCCGAGCTGATCGAATGGTTATGTTGGCTAAGGCCCTTGAATACCAAGATTTTGATAAATTTGATAGAGTTCGAGTTCCAAAGATTCGATATGCTGGAATGCTTCAATATGATGGAGAATTGAAGCTTCCTAGTCATTATCTCGTTTCTCCTCCACTGATTGAGAGAACATCAGGAGAATATCTTGTTTATAATGGTGTCCGTACTTTTGCTTGCAGGTAAACTTTGATCTTCTTATTTAGATAGTACTCAATGGCTGTCCTATTTTGATTGTGATTAAATTTTAATATCCTTCCTTCATCATTCTTTCAACAGTGAGACAGTTAAATTTGGTCATGTTACCTTTTTTTGGAACGGAAATCGATCTGGGTACTTCAATGAAGACATGGAGGAATATGTTGAAATTCCTAGTGATAGTGGGATTACTTTTAACGTTCAGCCAAAGATGAAGGCTTTGGAGATTGGTGAGAAGGCTAGAGATGCTATCCTTAGTCGCAAATTCCACCAGGTAGTTTGGGGGAAATACATTGACTTGTTCTTCTTTTCTTTTAAGTTTTCCAGCTACTGCATATATCCTAGGGCAACATAACGATGATATTCGTTTGTTACAGGTTCGAGTTAACCTACCGAATAGTGACATGGTGGGCCACACGGGTGATATTGAAGCGACAATTGTGGCTTGCAAGGCAGCTGATGAGGCTGTTAAGGTAATGCTGCCTCTTTGTTAATAACTATAATGCTTCTATAACAAATTATAATCAGCCTCAACTTGTGTAGTACATGGATAGAGACCTGCTATTTGAAAGATCAGCATGTCAGAACAAAAAAATAAAAACGCTTTGATATGCTGATTGAATTGGTTTAATCCTTTTTTTTTGCAGATGATCATTGATGCAATAGAGCAAGTGGGCGGGATATATGTTGTCACTGCTGATCATGGAAATGCTGAGGATATGGTGAAGAGGAACAAGAAGGGCGAGCCTCTTTTGGACAAGAGTGGCAACATTCAAATTCTCACTTCTCACACTCTTGAACCAGTAAGTACACAGATAAATTCCGCGTCACCTGTAACTCTATTTATTAATTTTATGCTCATGATGGAGAGGCCGGCCATAGAGTCTGCATTATAAGCAGGCCAACATTAGTTCTTTGCATACTTCTAGACCACATGCAACTTGCCATCACGCAAAGTAACATGTTTTGATATGGTAGATATATATGTTGAAAACCCTCTTCATGTCTCCTTAAACTTGACCATCAATAGTTGTCTTTGCAAGAAAATATTTTTATGTCTTCAACCCGAGTAATCCTAAATGTTTGAATATCCTTCAGGTTCCTATTGCAATTGGAGGACCTGGGCTGGCACCTGGAGTCAGGTTCCGTCAAGTGGCCAATGTTGCTGCAACTGTTATGAATTTGCATGGGTTTGAGGCACCTAGCGATTACGAGCCAACCTTGATTGAGGTTGTTGACAATTAGGCTTTAGATATTTGTCTTCTCAAATTTTGACATGAATACATGAGGTAGCAATGGTTGACCTTGGTTGATTTTTCTCTAGTTCTTTGCCTCATCTTGGTTGACTATTTTTAGTTGTTATTTTGTGTTGACCTTGGTTGACAAAACAAGAAATCTGCCGTCCTCCTACAGCTACCATAATCAACAACACTAAATCTCACTCCGAGTTCATAATTTAAAAAACAATCTCTATATACTCAAGTTTAAACTTCAAATTCTCCATGTACACTGCAATCTCCTTCTGTCTAAGCTTCTTTCTCTTCTCCTCCATCTCTTTTCTCTTCTCCCCTTTCATCATCTTCTAACTTTCCTTCCTTTGCAATCCAACTATTGAAACACTCATCTTCAACACAATCAGTATGAGTGTCTTTGATCACCTTTTCACTCTTCACACCACCTAAACTCAATTCATTATAACCCCATACTTTTTCGGACAATTTATAGACCGTTTGTTCATGAGCCTTCAAAAACATCTTATCCTTGCCTTTAATCTCTTCGAAAAGGTTAGGATAAAGTGTTTTTGAAGACTCATGAACAAACGGACTACAAATTGTCTGAAAAGGTATGAGGTTATAATGAATTGAGTTTGGGTGGTTTGAAGAGGGAAGAGGTGATCAAAGACACCCATACTGGTTGTGTTGAAGATGAGTGTTTCAATAGTTGGATTGCAAAGGAAGGTTGGAAGATGATGAAGTGGGAGAAGAGATGGAGGAGAAGAGAAAGAAGCTTAGACTGAAGGAGATTGCAGTGTACATGAAGAATTTGAAGTTTAAACTTGAGTATGTAGAGATTGTTTTTGAAGCTATGAACTCGGATTGAGATTTAGTGTTACTGATTATGGTAGCTGTAGGAGGAAGGCAGAATTCTTGTTTTAGTTTTATCTTATTTTTGAAATTATGATGTTTGTTGATTTATGGGTAAAGAATATTTGCATTTTGTTTCTTAAATTTATGGGTTAGAATATTTGCCTTTTGTTGCTTAAATCGTCAATTAATGCATAATTTTCTTCTGTCATTTCACATCATATGAACTCTGGAACTACCGTGCCACCTTCACCAACATTGACATTGAGATCTAACATTGTAAAACAAATTGAATACTTCAGGTTAAGTATGAGAAAGATTTTCACCTTTTTTCTTTGCTTTTACTTAACTGTGGTGTTCACTTTATTATCTCTTGATAATGATATAGTTTTATGTGCCCTAATAATGTGTGTTTTGCTTGAAAGGTTTAATGCAAAAGGGTTGAAAAAAGTAAAAATTGAAGTTGACACGATGTTTTTTAGCAAATTTTTTTTTCCTAACCCAAATTGACACGATGTTCACGAAAGATTTCACCTTTTCAACTTATAAATAAATGTATATATACACATATTATTATATAACATGCATTTCAGGTCAATTAAAAAAAAAAAAAAAAAAAAAAAAAACATGCATTTCAGGTAATGATTTCACACATTAACCCTCCTATCATTCTAAACACGTAAAAAAGTAGCAGTTTTTTTTTTGGTAAATACAAAAAAGTGGCAGTTATTCACGCACCCTCCTTTCCCAATCATTTTGCTTGTTTTTTTTCTTTTTCCAAATGACACCTAAACTTTTTTAAATTTTGTGTATGCACCTGAACATATTTTCTCTCTAAAATGACACTTGAACAATTAAAAATCACTTTTTTGTTTTGTCTTCCCTCCAATTAGTAGAATTGCAGATTACCGCTAAGCTAAACAACTTAAGTTGTTAGTATTTTAAGTAATTTAAATATATACAGTATACATAACCAACTTGCTATTATTTTCTCTTCCTCTGTTAGGATTCATCTTCTTCTCGTTTTCTCCCACCACAAAGCCTTTTCAGATTAACCTCTGATAAACCAATAAAAAATCTATTTAAAAAAAGAAAGAAGAAAATCTCGGATTGGGGTCGATCTTTATAGCAGTGATACTGTTAAACACAAATTAAGAAATAAATATTTCTCTTGCAGAAAGACTAGCCGAGGTAGAGATGGACTTTGATGGCAATCAAGAAGACACAAACGAAAGCGAAGTAGAGCAAGGAATGAACGACAACAACTGCATCACTTGTTTGGAAACCCCAAAATTCAATACATATATGATGCCCTAGAATCTGAAACAGTAGTCCTCGTGACAACAGAATAAACAGTATCACTGCTACATTTTTTCATATTCCTCCGTTAGGACTCATCTTCTCCTCGTTTTCTCACACAACAAAGCTTTCCAGATTAACCTATGATAAACCAAGAATAAACCCATTTAAAAAAATAAAAAATTGGTTGACGGTGGAAAGAGAATTGAAAGTGAGTTGAGATAATGCCGGTTATTTTGGTTGGAAGAAGAGGAGAAGAAGAAGGGAAAGAATAGAAACTGGTAGGAGAATGATCTTAGCCGCTACTACTAGTAGTAGTTTCGAATCCCTTGGGGTGGTTAGCGTCATGTTAAAAAAGCTATGTGTCGGACCCTCATCCTCGATTAAGAGTTGAACTCTAGCGAGTGTTCCGCAGATCGAGTTTGGATTAATCTCACCAGATAAAGTGGGGACACCAGACGTCCCAAGTAGGTATAAAAAAAAGAAGTGGGGAGGTCTAATTATGGTTCTTCTTGGTCATGAGACTGAAAATATACTCTATATATTTAAATTACTTTAAATTTTAGCAACTTGACTGCAAAAATTAAAATTTTTTTCTATAATAATAAAATATCTCTAAAATATATATTTTTTTTAAAGTGAAAAGACAAAAATACCCCTAAAAAATGGACACAAATTAAAATCAAAATTTAGATATTCACCCTTATATTTATAACTAACTAGTTACATAAGACAAGCTCGTGTAAATCCCCAAACTTTTAACATTGAAATATAAATGAAGGGTAAATTATCCCGGTAACACTTTAATTTTTCGGGATTCTAGGTTTTGCACCTAAATTTTTTTAACCGCCTAATTTGCACATCCGTCCAAACTCAAAATTTGTCTATTTTCCAGAGGTATTTCAATATTTTTATATTTCAAAAATTTTTTAATTTTTTTATTCATAAAATATATTGCAGCTGGCGGGATTTCGAACTCGCACCGCACAGGAAATAGACCGCACATGAAGTGTTTTGTTGTTGCGCCATATACATTATTTGTATTATTAATTTTATTTATTATCTTTAAGGAATAGACATTATTTGTATTATTTTTAACATGAATTTTATTTATTATGAGATTTTTTGTTTTATAAAAAATAATTATTTTTGTTGTTGGTTAGATTCGAACCCAACATCACGATGAATTTAAACACACTTTGCCACTTCACCAATTTTGTAAATTATATAATTTTTTACAAGAATTTTATTTATTATCTTTAAAAATATTTATTTTATATATAAAAATTATATATTATATATCTTGTGCCCCAAACCGTACGCTCTCTATATTTATAACATTTAATGGATGGTTAACATTCTAGTGACATTCTAGATATTCTACAATCAACTCACAACATCTAAAAACTATTTCAAACTCTATTGAGTAATAGTAATTTTCATAAATAACTTTATAACTATATTTTTAATTAATTAAAATCTATAATTTTTTTTTTTTAAAGAGAGAGATATCATTCATGAAATATGTAACCAATCCAAATGGAGGCTATCCAATACAAGAGGATGAGAGGTATAAAACCAAATAAGAGCATGTGATAAAGAACAACCAATTTTTGCTAGAAAATGAGTAATACCAAACCGTCTGTGTAAATTGAGCAACCAAACCTATAATTAATTATTAAAAAAAAAAGTAATTAAAACTCACTTGTAACAGAAAGATAAAGTCCAAATCAATGACAATATTCTTGAATAGAGGAAATGGTTAATGATAGGGGAAAGTCAATGAGTGGTTTAAAGGAGTAACAAAAATAATTAGATTTAAAATGTATGAAAAAAAAAATTATCATTTTTATTATTATATGTTTTGATATGTTTTAATAATAATTGTTTCTATTATTCCTATTATATTACTATTATTATAATTTGGGTAAAATATTTTATTAAAATCTTTTAAATTTCAGAATCTAAGTTTAGCACCTAAACTATTTTTGTCGCCCTAGCGACACTCAATTTTTTAAATCGTCCAGAATTTGCACTTCCGTCTAGTTTGACCGTTATGTCAATAATTTTTTCCGTCAAATCCCCTTTTTCACTATGTTGGGCAGAGGCATTTTTATAATTTTCAGCAAAAACCCTAAAAGCCCTAAAAAAAATTTCTATCTTCTTCTTTTCTTCTTTCTCTTTCTTCTTTTTCTTCTTCTTCTCTTCTTCTTCTCTCTTCTGTTTTCTAATTCTTCTTCTCTTCTTTTTTATCCTTCTTCTTCTCTCTTCTTCTTTTGTTTTCTTCTTCTTATTCTTCCGTTTTCTCCTTCTTCTTCTCTTCTTCTTTTTTCTCCTTCTTCCTCTCTCTTCTTCGTCTTCTAATTCTTCTTCTCTACTCACCCCCGATTATTTTTCTTCAATTTCAACGGGACTTGGGCGGCGGTGAATTGGGGAAATTTGTTTGAAATTTTAAAGCAGCAAACGATGTCCGACATCATCAATAAATCGAAACTTTTTTTTTCTTTTTGGTTTTTTTGTGCAGATTTCACACTAAACTGGAGTTTTTATTACTATTATTTTTCTGTTATTCCGTGTTTGTGTCAAACTCTATGACCTTGTCCCTTCTTTCATGGAAATTGGATATTTCAAATCCCAACTTCCGACTTGGACAGACCGATTTTAAAGAGAAGAGAGGGGAATGGAAAGACCTGGGCTGCTAGTGAATGCAATGGGTTCTTTTTCTCTATTCATAGTAGGTACGACGACCCTCCATTAATTCGAATACGTAACATGATCTTCTTCAACCCGCTTTTCTACCCATGGCCGAGTCATAAACTATATCTATCACGGTGGAACTCTCAAAATTTTATAAGAACTGAGACCTAAATGATTTCTTCTTCTTCTTTTCTTTGAGCGAACAAAGGAGAGAAATTTTAGGGCTTTTAGGTTTTTTATTTAAATTACAAAAATACCCTTCATAATAAATTTTGGAAAAAATATTTGAATTTTGAAAAATAAAAAAAAAATTGAATTTTGACAAAAATGTGAATTTTGGAAGAAGTTATAATAAATTTTGGAAGAATATTTTTTTTTGAAGAATTTTTTTTTTTTTGGAAGAATATAAATTTAAAATATATAAATTTTGGAAAAAAATTGAATTTTGAAAAATAAAAAATTTGAATTTTGAAAAAAATGTGAATTTTGGAAGAAGATATAAATTTGGAAAAAGATTTGAATTTCGAAAAATAAAAAAATTTATTTTTGAAAAGAAATGTGAATTTTGGAAGATAATAGATTATTGAACAAAATTGAACAAGATAATAAAAAATAAAGTAAAATTTATATAATAAAAAAATTAAAATGATGATAAAATGTATAAAAACATTTAAATGTGGTAACAATCAATTCTCCAAAATGTATTGATGTAATGTTTACCACATAGTTATTCTTCATGAGAATTTCAAATTCTCAAAAACAAAAGCATATATATATATATATATATAATATATATTTGTGAAGTTCATTTTATTTGAATGTTTTCTTAGTAGATCAACTCAATGAACTCATGAAAGATGCTACTATATAGCTACTTTAGATTGGATTGATGTGAACTTGCAAAGAAAAAAAAACACTATTTTTAAAAGATTTATAGTTGAAATGTTGAGAATGAAAAAATGCAACTCATTAATTCTTTTCTTTCCAAAATATTCCCTTCACATTTGAGGAGAAACATATGGATTTATAAGTTAAGAACACTTAATTTAATGACATAAAAGTTTGTTAATCCATATATATATACTTGAAGAAGAATATTAATCTAAATGTAAATTAGAAAAAAAAAAAAAACTTGAAGAAGAATATTCAAAAGAATTTTAAACCAAAAGTAAGTAGATGTAGGTAAATTTCAAACATAGAAAAGGCAAAGCCTACCTAAAAAATAAAATACTTGAATTCAAGCCAAGTGTTAGGTGGGAAAAAATGCTTAAATGAATGCTAATAAAGAATATATATATATATATATATATATATATATATATATTATATCTTTATATTTAATTTGTGAACAAAGAACAAGTAAGATGGATAAGTTGCCCCCATCTGCCGTTATGCGACAGGGGTGGCACGTCTGTGGATAACTGTAACTCTGTTTTGGATGATATGGATAATGCATGACTACTTAATTACCAAAAAAAAAGATGGATAAATGTAAGTTGAGCTAATAGTAGACTTAATTTATAAATACAAACGATCATAAATTTGAGTTATATTTAAAATAAAAAATAAATAAACAATATATTTATTTTATTAAAAAATAAAATATATATATATATATATATATATATATATATAGAGAGAGAGAGAGAGAGAGAGAGAGAGAGAGAGAGAGATTTGGAGGTGAGTGGAAAATGAATTGAAACATTGGCCAACAAAGAAGTTCTTATGAAAAGAGCATATTTGCTAAGATTATTATGGTTAAAAGAGGACCACTAAAACACAAATTTGGAATTGATTCCTATTCCTTCACAAATTGTAGTGGGAATTTCATTATTTTGATTCTATTCTTGGAAGATTATGTGGGATTTTTTCCAAACAAGTACATGACTTTCCCCCTAGGGGTACTTAATTGATTGGAAAATGCATATTCAATATTTGGAAAAAAAAAACAAAATAATGAAAAGGATTTTAGTCTATACTTTCTCCGTCTTTTTTTTATATGTCACAGACAAATAAATAAACTTTTCAAAAAAAATATACAAAATCTTGATATATCTTAGTTGAAAATACTAAAATATCCTTTAACTTTATTTTATTCAGTAAAATAATTAATAAGTATGAGTTGTAAAACGTTAATTTTAGATGTATGAAGAGAAAAATATCAATAAATGCACATTAATTTAATTTCTTAATGTGTATATATATATATATATTAAAATGCAAGTTTTGCTAGGAAAGTTCTTGTTTCCTATAGGTTTAGTATCTCTAGGGTTCTTGTGGAGTGTGTTCTAAATTTGAAACATTTTCACATTGAGACAAATACACGAGTTTAAGGCAAAAATCATGTCTCATGTCATGTGCACTTCTTTTTCTTCTTGAAGGATGTTAATATGACAAATTAGAAACAATATAATATAGCTAATTAAACTTTGATGATTCTTTAAGCATTCTATTTCCTTCTAAATAATAATAATAATAATAATATAATGAAAAGTATTATTTCAAACACTTCATGTATAAGTTACCCTTTGTGATTATTATATATATATATATATATATATATATATATATATATATATATATATATATATATATATGACATATATATTATAATTTCCCTATTTTAATTTGAAATTTTATCATGTTTGAACTAATTATTACAAAATAATTAAGAGAAAATTTATTAATAAACAAAATTCACATCTTAGTGAGCTTGCTAAAGTTAATATTAAAAATATATATATATTTTTTAAAAAAAAGTCAAAATTGATCAGAGTTAAAATATTTTTAAATTTTAAATTTTTAAATAATGAAGTGCGGATATACTCACACTGTTGAACTTTCCTGAGTGGATTAGTTTGGACCGGAACGACCCGAAATACCACCTCAAACAAAAAAATGAAGGTTCAAATAGACTAATGTAATATATATATTTTATGGTATATGGATAGCACAAGGTATCCAAGAAGGATTCTAAAAATGGGCGACCTCATATTCATATTTAGACTAATAATCATTTGAGTTGGATAAGTCTCTTATATTTCTGCAATCACGCTTAAGAAGAACTTATCCAAAATCACTTATGCCCTAAGATTAAATTTTTATAATATTTTTATTTATAATTATTTTCATATCATATTTGAAAGAAATATATTTTACAAGATTTGATTAAATACATAAAATATTTACTCATTATAAACTAGTAATTAACCAGTGCATATAATAAAGTCACAAAACAATATCAGATAACAAGTTTTATGCAAATTATTATACTTATGTAAAATATTAATATAATTATAAAATAATATTTATCAGTAACATTTTTATTTATTTATTTATTTTTTTAAAAAGAAAGGTTATCAGTAACTTTTTAAAATCAAACTTTTGAAAAATAAAAATTATCGGTCGAACAAGATCGCTCTTCCCAATTTTTCTCTCTCTTCCTCAACGTCTAGTGAGAGAGAAAGATCTCTCTAAATATATATATATATATATATACAAAAAATATATTATACATATATCATTGGCAGTTACCAACTTACCATTTGAACACTCCTGACCTCACCCGTGGCCTCCCTCCCTCCAATTATATATATATATATACCAGGAAATCTGATTCTCCATCTTCATAACTCAGATCTCAATTCCCTCCTCTCTGCAGTTCTTCAGATTCAGGTTAATCTTATTTTTCTGTAACAAGTTATTTATCTTTTCTAATGATGTAGTAATCTTAATGATGCAGCTCCTATACTGTTTTTGATTGCTGCAATTTTGCATTCTCTCCTTTTTCTTTTCTCTCAATTTCGTAATTTAAGCTTTGATCTGATCTTTAATCGTTTAATTCTATGTTTACAACTTCGAATAATGTTAGATCTCGTCTCGTATTTGTATATTTCGTTTTGCATTTTATTGTTTTAAAGCGCTTGAGTTTTTGATGAAGTACTGTGCTTGATTAGTTTGAAATTAACAGTGATCAATTTGTAGATCTTGTATGAATATTCCATCTTTCTCTTCTCCTGATGGATTTGTGCGTTTTAATAGGTTGCATTTACACGAGAATGTTGTCTGTCTATATTTGGCTCATGAATAGGTGTTCCGGTGGTTTAAATTAGGCTCTTTCCTGCAGTGAAAATATTTGGTATTTGTCCGGGTTGTCAATTTAACACATGATCTGATCTATTTATATGGTTTGGTGGCGGTGGTAGCCACTCATCTTACTATAAAGTTGACAATTTTAGTGGTCTACTCAATGACTGCATGTTGAACTCTCTACTCATGACCTCATGTGGTCCTTTTTCTTGATCAATAGGGAATGAACTGAATAAAGTAGTTCCTGAAGTCATGTTTTTAGTATTGATTTGATTAAAAGGAAAGATCTGAAAATTCACCTATTGATTTGGTGTTGAAACAGATGGTGATTAATTTGTGCCTACAAATCAATCTGAGGATTTAAAACTAACTATGTTTCAGTACTTTCATCTTCTTTTTCTTCTATTATAGTAGTCTGTACTTCTATTCATCTTTGTGACTGATTCTAGCATGCCTGCGGTACCCATGTTTCGCACCTAAAACCAAGAAAGAACACTTTTAAGCATGTGCATTTAAATGTGCTGGATAATTGTCATGTTTTGTTCATTTGAATCTCATTTTCCATTCTGATTCTTTTGTTGTAGATTATATAAAGATTCAATCTAGTTGGCCCTCATGGGGACTGTTGTTGATACTGTAAATCAGGTACCTTTGCTTCGCAGATCTTTATGCACAATGTAATCTTTATTGAGATTTACCTATTATCTAAATCTTTAGGGTCTCACTGTTGAATTAAGAAACAGTTCAATGGCTAGAATGTATTCAATTTCCTCACATTACTTGGTCATTTTTTTAGATTGATTAACTAGTAAAATCAAACTATATCATAGTGGACTCTAGTGGGAACTTTACCACGTCCCCATTCACTTCTGTAGAGGTTTTGATATAACATATAAATTCTCATTGCAGGGAGCAACTCAGAGCCTAGCTGACAAAAAGGTTACAGTTGTTTTTGTCTTGGGTGAGATATCTGTTTCCTTCTGCTCAATATTGCATTTTTTCAACTCTTATCATGTTAAATAAAAAAACATTTATTTGGCATTGACTTCCTGAAATATTTATTTCTTTAGGTCATACACCTCATTAGTTGTAGAAACAATTTTTCATTTTTTTATTGTTCGGTCTTATGTGTCTGCTTCATTTGTTTTGGATGTTTAACTTTGGATTAATAAAGCACAGTATGAAGACTCATTATTGTCTTCTTTTCTTTTTCATGTTGACCAGGTGGCCCAGGTAGTGGCAAGGGAACCCAATGTGCAAACATTGTCGAGCACTTTGGATACACCCACCTTAGCGCTGGTGATCTTCTAAGGGCAGAAATAAAATCTGGTTCAGAAAATGGGTACCCTTCTTATTGTGATATTTTATATTATATATACATATTGTTTTCAAAGTTTTAAGATTATGCTGCTGCTGAAGTTCCTTTTGTTTGGTATCTATTCTTTTCTCCTGGAGTCAAATTATGCTATACTATTCCATTTGACTGGTGGGAACTCTGAGTTAGTACAACTAATTTCTTTAATTGTTTTGGTATATGCTCATCATATGGTGATATATATCTGCTCAATCATTTATATCAATTGTCTCTCTTGTAATATAATATCTTACCTGCATCCCTGTCAAATCTTATTCTCTACGAGAATATTCCATTCAAATACTTCGGATAAATTCTGTGTAGCCAAAATTTTTTGATCTATGCACTTCCATCAGCAGAAGAATGTTTCTTTTTGTTTTGTTTGGTAGCAGACAAATATTGGCCCCACTGACTTTGGTTGTTTCTCACCAAAAAGGTGTTAACCAATGCAAATTCACTATCTTTTTTGGATTTATTGAATAGCATGAAAAAGAAATCTTGATACTGTATTCTGAGAAATCTAATGCTACTACCAAATTTGTCAAAGTGGAACATTATTTGTGCACACTGAATACACATGTATATCCTGAATCTGATTTGCATTAGGATATTCTCATCATGCACCATAGTTTTGGCTCCATTGTTAATATGGTTCATTGTCTTCCCCTGATGTGTAGAACAATGATTCAGAACATGATCAAGGAGGGGAAAATTGTTCCCTCAGAGGTAACCATTAGGCTTATCCAACAAGCTATGCTCGAGAATGGAAATGACAAGTTTCTTATTGATGGCTTCCCTCGCAATGAGGAAAACCGTGCCAATTTTGAGCTAGTTGTAAGTCCTTAGAGGACACTTTCCTACTCTTGTATGCTGTGGAAGATTTATTCTTTCCTGCATTTGGAGTTTCATCTTTTGTATGCTTCAAATAATTGACAAGGTCTCTTTGCTATTCTGCAGACTGGAATAGAACCAGAGTTTGTCCTCTTTTTCGATTGTCCAGATGAAGAGATGGAAAGGCGCCTTCTGGGTAGAAACCAGGTCAGATATGACACTGGATTTTGCTAGGGCTTTTGTCATATTCCCATCTTTTACATCTGCTGCTGCTCCTTTTGTTTTTTATTGATATCTGTTCTTTTTTTCCATATGCTTTCTGTTTATTCCATGTGAAGGGAAGAGAAGATGATAATATTGAAACAATAAGGAAGAGATTTAAGGTTTACATGGAATCTAGTCTTCCAGTTATTGAATACTACAGTGCAAAGGGGAAGGTCCGGAAGGTAAAAACTTTATGCCTGCTTTCCTCCTCCCTTCTCCCTCCTCAAAAGAAATTGCTTAAGATGATTTAGTGATGCTGCATGTTTTAAGAGTAAATGAGAATTTCTTTTTCCACAGATTGATGCAGCAAAGCCTGTGGAAGAAGTTTTTGAAGCAGTGAAAGCTGTCTTTGCCCCAGCAACTGAGGTAAAGCTTCACAGGAAATTTTTATGTTCCATTTTTTAGGGCTGGTAGGTATATTGTATTAACATTTAATGTAAAAAAGTGATATGCGTCTGTCCTTAATTATAATACTTGAGTGCTGTACTGTATATGAAATAAAGTGCTCAAGGTTTCACATCCAGAAAGTTCATGTAGATCTGCAAATGGAATTGATCACTTAGTGAGAGCTTGTCTTAGTTTGACTGATTTGATGAGCCAACCCTCTTATTTTCATTATTGCAACTAAGCAATTATTCTCTCAGATTAGATATGCTCATTATTCTAGATTGATGAAATGGGATGAGTGGTTGCTCATGTCCATAATAGGAAACTGAATGTTATTTAATTTAAAACCATGTCTTGCCTGGAAATGTACACATTGGATTGTTTAGGGGAATTATGTTAAGGCAATATGCTGGAAGTTTATCACTTTCATGTCAGACAATGTTGTCAATGGGATTAGACAGTTACCCACTGACCTCCCAAACATAATGCATATATACACAGAACTATTCTAATTTTAATAGTTAGACATTGAACTTTCCCCTTCATTATTACTGAAAATAAATTGAATAATAATTTCAGAGAATTGAGTTTCTCAGTGCATGCAGATGCATATGAAGTACTTTGAGAAATAAGAAGATAACATCTGAAGTATGACATCGACATCCAGTTTCATATCTATTATTTTCTTATCTAAGTTCTGACTGATTAATATTTTAATTTTTTTTTATTCCTTGAAACTACCGAAAGAAAAAAGGAAACTTTTAATTATTCTGCCATAAGTTCACAGCCATGGTGGCTTTCTTCAATCTCTGCTCCATATGGAAGTTTTAACCAGGGATTTTGAAGTTTTCTGCATTTGTTAGTGAAAACAGTCCAGATTTAGGTACCTAGTTGATTGGAAGGAAGAACCAGTTTCCTGGTAATAGTTTGCATTTCCATAGAAATGCATTTTGATCTGAAATGTAGCTAGAGATTCTATTACACTATTGTAGGTGTGTCTTGGTGTATACCATCCATGAAAAGGGAGAATGATGGCAGCTGTGCCTTGATTCATCACTTTGTTGTACTTAAAACTAATACTGAAAATTGCCTTTTCCTTTTCTGCAGACTGCTACCGCCTAAGATGATGTCTTGCTCCGGTTACATTTTGGATTCTAGTTCTGGTAACACATCTTTTGCTGACTCCTTGAATCTTATTAATAAAGACCAAGGACTGAGAAAATCATGGTTATCTTTTTCTCTTTTTCTATTTTACCACTTTTCATATGTTCAAAATGTTACATAGAATGCTTCAAAAGTAAACAAGAGGGAAGGATCCTCTTACAAGATTTACTTCAATACCAGCCATATCTGCATACTTCTGTTTTATTAATTGATTCATTACTTTCTGCTTTTGTCCTTTCCAGGTACTGTGCTATTGGCATATATACTGTTGTGAAATGTTTTCTAGTTGTCCGAAGCCATTCTTATTGCTTGAACAGAAAGTTATTATGGCTTTTTTCTTTTATCTTTTAGTGTTAAATCATTATTTAGCAGATGAGATTATAGTTTCATGAGGTTGGTCCCTCTCTCTGTATCGACATTGCAAAGACTCAATTTTTGGAAATAAGATTTGGTTTATAGTTTACTTATAGTCCTTTTTCTCTTTCATTTGTTCAATAAAATAAATTAATATTTTTCGTTTGGATATTTTCGTTTCCACTCCACTTTTTCTTTTTCTTTCTTTTTTTTATGCTAAACATTTTCCTCTGTTCCGTTTCCTCTTGTGCCATAATCGAAGAAACACATTTATATCCCGGTAACCATATTTTTTTTTTATGGTGTGCTTGTCCGGGTTGACCCGAATAATATACACCCGAATCCAGCAGCATAATAGCTGGTTTGACAGCACTAAGGCTGAAAGTGGGTGTCGAACTCCCAACCTTAAGGTTGGGAGTGTGGGTGCTGACCACTCGGCCAGCACTCACTTTGACCCGGTAACCATATTTGGACAAGTGTTTAAAGAGTTACTCTTTTTCATTTTTTTGGTACCATTTAGGGCGACCGGTGTCTTCACCTTTTCGGTGAGACTAATTCGGACTCGACCTGCGGAGCTCTTACTCTTTTTCATTTTGCAGTTTACTTATGTTGAGTTTTATATTGAGTTGTATTAAAATTATGAAATAATAAATTCTTGGATTCAATATTTGATCCATTTTTTAAAACATTATTTCTAAATCTATAACAATTTAAAATGGTAAAATAATAATAATAATAATAATTTCAAAGAATATCCATAAAAAATAACTCCAAAGATGCACAAATATTCTCTTTTATCAAGTGATCTTAGACAAATTAAATTACCTTAAAATATTAAGGTCTAAATAAAATAGTGATTTTACTTTATAAAGTTATTTAAATTAAATGCTATAATTATAATTAGTTAGTTTTAATTATAATATTATGATTAAATAATTTTAAAAATAAAATAATGGTTGAATAAACTAGTAAATATTTTATTTAATATTTTTCTGAAAATAATGGACAATTCCAAGAATAATTTTTCTGAATTAATGGAAATTTTAAATGATAATTGGTAGATATCATAATATGTATCTTAATATTTATCTTTTATATTTAAATATATCATAATATTTATTTAATAATTCCCTACTCAATTAGAAGTCTATTCTAACTAGGAGACCACATATAATTATAAATACAAGGCTAAACAAAGAAGAAAGGTAAATGGAATTCTTCTCTAAAAACTCTAGTCTTTTCAGCGTTTCTTCTAGTTTTGTTTCGACTTAAGTATCGGAGGAGCTTCACGGAGCAATCTCCGTTTGGTTTTATTTTTGACAGGAACGAAGATTCGGGAGATCGAGATTAAGGTATTTAGAGATTGAATGCCACATCATAATTAAGGATTGCTTGTTGATTCGGTCGTCCCCGATGCGTCTACACAACTCACCTTGGCTCCTACTTCGTCTCCTTCACATATTGTTCCCTTAAATTCCTCATCCCCTGCTCTTCCGTCCGAACAACCGCCCGCTCCTGCTTCTGCTCCTGTTTTTCGCGAAAGCGATTTGCTTCTTTTGTTCAATCGTGTTAAGGAACTTGAACAATAGGCACAACATCAACGGGAGATGCCTACCCCGGCTGAACCTTCTACAGTGGTTGTGCCCCATCCGCCCGTTTCCTCCTCTCTGCCTAGTTGCGGTCGTCCAGCTCCATCCGATGTTGCGTCTATTGGCACGCACTTGTATTCTCCCACTCGCGACGCAATTCCGCCCCCGGCGTCGGCCTCCACACCATCCGATCGGACGCATCCCACACACGCATCTGCCCCCACCCCTAATAATGTTGACGCTCTTGTTCCATATATGCACCAAGTCAAACAAATGTTTGCCTCTTCTAAGCGTTCCTCTGTGACTTACAACCCAAAGAGTCCAATCCTTTGATTGAGGAATATCGCATGGCTCGGCTCCCTAAAGATTTTAAGGTTCCTACTTTCCAACCTTACACAGGGGAGTCCGATCCCGATCGTCATCTTAAACACTATGACACAGTCATGGAGATGCATTCGGCTGATGATGTCACCCTTTGCAATTGTTTTGCCAGTACCCCGGAAGCAGCTGCTTTAGACTGGTTCATTGCTCTCCCTCGTAATTCTATTTCTTCCTTTACACAGTTAGATGCTCTTTTTCTTCAAAATTTTGCAGGTAGTCGCACCTTAAAAAAGTCCAAATGACATTTGCTCTCTATCAAGCAGCGGCCAGGAGAATTGTTGTCTTCATATTTGACACGGTTCAATAAGGAGACACTTAATATTACGAATCTTTCCGAAGAAGGATATGTTGAATCTTTTTGTGAAGGGTTACAACCAAGTCGATACTCAGAAAAATTGAATCGGATAGAACCAACAACAATGAAGGAACTTTTTGATAAAGTTGATAACCGGGTTAAGGGTGAGGATGCCGAAGCAGCAAAGAAAGAGCGACGAAAAGAGGATGATACCGATACTTCACGGAGAGATAATAGACGATACCACTCCAAACCTTATGATAGGCCATATGATTCTAAATATCGCGATCGTCCTTCGCGACCATTTTTGAGACCCTCGGTGTCGGATAGACGTTACCCTCGTAACTCATACAATGTTGACTTACCCGGACGTAAGAGTCCAAATAATGGACGATCCCGTGGTTCCCATGTTCCAACCCACTCTTTTCAAGAAAATTTTACTCCTTTAAATCATAGTCCAACTCACATCCTTGCTCTTGTAAATGATCACAAAATCCTTCCTGTACCTAAGCCCATGACAACACCAAAGGACAGACGTAATGCCGACAAATATTGTACCTATCATAAGGATATCGGTTATCAAACAGACGATTGTTACAGATTTGAAAAGGAATATTGAGAAAGCCATTCAGAATGGTTTTTTAAAGGAATTTATTGCCAAACAAGATAATGTAGACGCTCCTAGATCTTCAAAAGATAACCATCCTCCTCGTGTTATCAACATGATCACCGATGATTGTTTTCCAGAGAAGAGACAAAAGATGGCTGATGACGTTCCATTAATCGTTTCAATGCACATAGAGGATTGCTTTGTCCGACGCATCTTGGTAGATACGGGTAGTTCAGTCAACATCATCTACCGGACCGTGTTAACCGCAATGGGTATAACACCACACACCGGAGCTCGGGACAAAGTACCTTTGGTTGGTTTTGCTGGTAACATCATTCACGCAGTTGGAATTGTTCAATTACGTACCACTTGGGGCAATGAAAACAATAGAATTACTCGATTAATAGATTTTTATGTAGTGAACGCACCTCCCGCATATAATGTCATTTGGGGACGGCCAGGGTTAAATATGATGGAAGCACAGGTTAGTACTTTTCATAATAAAGTTTACATGATGATTAATGGTTTTGTTCATAGCATTTCAGGAGATCCACAACCGCTTCAAACATGTTTTGTTACGGAAAGAAATGCTATACAGACAGAACAAACAATATTGGACGATAAACAAATGGATGATGTTCAAACTGCCCCTTTATCGGAACTTGTTGATTGTCGGATGCAAGGGGAGGATGATATGATCATCCGTATTGGCAGGTGTTTGGCTCCACAGTTACAGGAAGAGTTAGTCCAACTATTAAATGAATTTCAAGATGTGTTTACTTGGCAGACGAAAGATCTTGGGATGATTTCATGGAAGTTAGCTGAGCATCGTCTAGGAATACCAGATTCTGTTAAACCCATTGTTCAGAAGAGACGTTTTTTAGCAACAGATCGACAAGTAGCAATAAAAAAAGAAGTTAATGATTTTTTAGATGCAGGTATTATTAGAAGTGTCGAATATCCCACATGGGTATCCAATCCCGTGCTTGTTCCAAAACCAGATGGATCCTGGAGGATGTGTATAGATTTCACATCTATCAATAAACATATACCTAAAAGGCCATTTCCTCTGCCAAAGGTTGATCAACTTGTAGATGCAACTGCAGGCCATGCACTATTATGCTTCTTAGACGCACAAAAAGGGTATCATCGGATCTTAATGGCAATCGAAGACGTCTTTTATAACACCTTTGGGTCTCTATTGTTATCGGCGTATGCCGTTCGAGTTGAAGAATGCAGGAGCATAGTTCCGGAACATGATGAATAAAATATTCACAAAACAGTTAGGTAGAAACGTTGAGGTGTATGTTGATGATATCCTCATCAAGACACCGGACGCATCTCATTTCATTGACGACGTAAGAGAGACTTTATTGACAATTCGTCAACATGGGCTGAAATTAAATCCTAAAAAATGTTCTTTTGGAGTGGAAACAGGTAAATTTTTGGGTTATGTTGTTTCTCCTAAAGGAATTGAAGCCAATCCAGCAAAACCACAAGCCTTGCTTGAAATGAAGTCACCTACGACGTTAAAAGAGGTTCAACGGCTCACCTGGACGCATCATCGCTTTAAACAGATTCCTAGCCGGGGGCGACAAATCTTATCCTTTCTATAAGGTCGGAACAATCATATCAATTTTTTCTTCCTTCTTGATACTTTTTTCTTCTTGCACTAACATCCACTTAACGGTCTTGCGAAATCTTAAAGCGAATGATTTCCAATGGACGTCGGAATGTCAACAAGTTTTCGAGCAATTGACGGATTATCTTAGCTCACTACCTTTGCTTACGTCTCCAGCAGACGGTGAAATCCTCAATCTACATATCTCCATATCGGAATTCTCCTTGGGCTCCATCCTGTCTGTCACTAGAACAACAACGGAACGCCCCATTTACTATCCGAGTCACCTTTTACAAGGTGCCGAGTCACGGTACTCCACTCCTGAGAAACATATTCCGATGCTTGTCATCACTGCCCGAAAATTAAAGCCTTACTTTCAAGCTCACATTATTCATGTGTATACTAATATACCAATGAGACAAATTTTACACCAACCAGACGCATATGGACGCCTCATGAAATGGGCCATTGAACTTTCTGGACATGATATTGAGTATCGTCCACAAAAAACTATCAAAGCACAAGCCCTTTCTCGATTTTATCCTTGAGTGTGCTAATCACACAACTGATAAATTTAATCCACAACTTCATTGGACAGCTCATGTAGATGGTTCTTTCGAGAAAGAAACACAAGGTGCTGGCTTTATACTACAAAGCCCAGAAGGTACCCGGTTTGACTATGCTCTGAAATATCACTTTCCTGTTACCAATAATGAATCCGAATACGAAGCTTTAATCGCCATGTTGCGTACAACTATCTCTTTTGATATAAAGCAATTAACCACGAAAACCGATTCGCAGGTGATCGAAAGTCATGTCAATCGGACATACGAGGCCAAGAGCCCAGTCATGCGTCTATATCTCTCCAAGGTACAATACCTTATGACATTTTTTGATATTGTAAAAGTAGAACACATACCACGTCATCTCAACAGTGAAGCTGATATGTTATCTAAATTAAACACATGAGAACAAATTGCAGGACGATGGATGCAACCTTTAACACAAAGGTCTATTAATGAACCTATAGTAGCGTCCGTCACTGTGTTCACTTGGATGACTCCACTCGTTCAATACATTCAACATGGAATTTTACCCGACGATGCCACTGAATCCCGACGGATCAAAACAACAAGTCCGAGATATACACCGATCAAAGGACATTTATACAGGAAAACTTTTTCATGGCCGTTACTCAAATGCATTACCGAAGATGAAGGTAATTATGTCTTGAGAGAAATTCATGAAGGAATTTGTGGAGCTCATATTGGAGCAAAAAGCTTAACAAGAAAAATCATGCGTGCAGGTTATTTTTGGCCTACCATGGAAGCGAATGCCATAGCTTTCGTCCAAAAATGTCACAAATGTCGGATTCATGCCAATCTACATCACCTCCCAACACATGAATTGCATTCTCTATCAACACCAATTCCGTTCTGCCAATGGGGGATGGATATTGTTGGCCCTTTTCCCAAGGCTTCCGGGGGAAATGAGTTCTTGTTCGTAGCTGTTGACTATTTTACGAAATTGGCCGAAGCTAAAGCAACTACAACCATCACGGCCAAAAAGGCCAAAGATTTCTTTTGGGAACATATTATCACTCGCTTCGGTATTCCTCGTGTTCTTATCACCGACAATGGAAAACAATTTGAAGCTCGTGAGTTTCAAGCCTTATGCGATGATTTACATAATGACCATCGATTCACTTTTGTTGGACATCCACAGACAAATGGTCTTGCTGAAGTCACAAATAGAATTATAAAACATGGTTTGAAGAAACGTCTAGATGATTGCAAATCCAAATGGGTTGATGAATTACCTAGTGTATTATGGTCTTATCGCACTACTCCCAATGCGAGAACCGGTGAATCTCCATTTACCTTATGTTTTGGAACATAAGCAGTAGTACCCGTGGAAATAGGAAGTCCATCTATACGCATCGACTTCGCTAATGCAGAATTCAATGATAAAAAATTGATAGAAAATTTAGTGTTGTTGGAAACCAAACGACAAGAGGTTGCAGCTAAAGAAACTCGCAACAAGATGCAGTTGGCAAAACAACATGATAAGAAAATACGGTTACGTCCCTTACTTAAAGGAGATTTGATTTTACGAAAGAATGTTGTTAGTCGCCAAGAACCGTCCAGGAAATTGGATCGGAGTTGGGAAGGTCCGTACATCATCAAAACCGATTACGGAAATGGAAGTTATAAGTTACAAGACATAGATGGTCGAGAAGTTGCCGGAACATGGAATGCTATAAATTTGCAGAAATATTATGCTTAAGTCCTTCAGACAAAGGCACTCATTTCCTTTTTCTTTTTCGTTTTTCTCATAAAACTATCCTAGCCATAGTTTTCCTCAGTTCTTTATTTTCCATTTAACATATGGAGTTAAAATTGTTCCTTCACACAAGAATATTTCTTCTTAGTTCTTATCATACTTAATCTATTTTGATTACACATACAATATTGAACTTACGTTCACAAAATGATATGAAGAACAAAATCATGCATTTCATTGTCAAAAACAAATTACAAATAATCCACTTTCAATACATCCTTTTACGTCAAAATACATCCTTTTACATCGTCTACATTAATCATCTGTTGGATTTGTTCCAACAATATCATTTGAAATTCCATTAGTTATATCATCAGGATTATCTTCCTCTCCATCATCTTCATCTTCATCATCTTCAGCGTCCGATGAAGGCGGGGATGGAAATGGCTGAAAATACCTAGACGATTCAAACGAATCATTCCATGGCACTACATATTTTTCAGCATTGGCGGGATCCAGGTACTGCAGATACTTGTCTGGAAATTTGAACTTTGGATGCATCTCATGAATACATTCTTCAGCAGTCTTAAAAACTGATGTCACTGTGCCATAATTCATTCCGGCACAGAAGAATTTACACTTCTCCGATTTTAGAAATTTTTCAATGTATACATTTGCCAATTCACTCCGTTGATCCCCCCTTTCGTCTGCATACTTCTTCCTTATTTCTTCCGCCGCTGCCTCCCATTTCTTTTTTGCGGCATTCTCTTCGTTACATTCTTCCTCCAATTTTAACAACTTCAATTCCAGACTTTCTACTTTTTTCTTCAACTCCGACGCCTCCTCCTTCACCAATTGTGTTTCAGCTACATACTTCTCCTTTTCCGCTATCATGGACTCATTACTTGTTTTTAATTTTCGATTCTCTGTCTTCAAAATTTGACGCAAGCCCCTCTCCTTTTCCAGACGATTCTCCAAAGCTTGGCTCCGAAGAATCATTTCTGCATCCGCCCACCATGCCTTCAATAAAAACATAAATTTCTTTCATGTTTGGATTGTCTATATATATGCATATACTTAGACATTCACAATTTTACCACAATACCTCGCATTTCCTTTGAGCCCATGTTGACGTAAACGTAGTAGAATCTTGAACTGTCAATGATACACTTTCAGCTGGAGGCACACTGGCCATCAAATATTCTAAATATTCTTGACCAGACGATAGCTTCATCCCTTCTGTAACATTCCAATTTGGCACAAATTTGGCATGTGCCTCTCCAGCAGGAATTTCTTCCGTAGTAACTTTTTCTTTTCCCTTCGTTGAAGGTCCAGATCCTTTCGAAGGACGCTCCTTCGCTTTTGAGCCACCGATGAATTTGTTTTTACTTTTTTTGGCCGCACCTTCGTTGCGTCCTTATCTTTCTCCTTGGCTATTGTAGCCAAAGACAAAGTCGCATCTTCTTTATTAGACGATGCCTCGGTTGAATCCGACACTTTCTTCTTTTTATTACTTTCTCTATACTTGCCTGAATATAATAGAATACACCATCAAAAGAATAACTTCCACTATTGGGTGGGGCATCGGATACTTTAAAGGAATAAACAAGAGACTCACTCTCATTCTTCCTTTTTGGGTTTTTCCATCATCCGAGCAATGTAGCCAAGAAATGAGGCTCCTGCAAAATAAATTACAAGTTAGACAAAAGAAGAACGACATACAACCTTCTTATTTAACTTGCATATAACATCCTTACTCAATATTTCTACATTAGAAAGTCGATTTTCAGTTAGACCACTCAATCTCGGAAGTTCTTCCGGCCAATCCAAATACATATTTAACACAAAGCCAATCGAATTCAATCGAGCAACTATACTCGTCCCGATATCATCATCCTTGTATCGGCCATGCGAAGTGGTTCCGTGTATTCCATGGATGAACAATACCTTGCGTCTGAAAACTTGGATGCCTCACAAACATGAAATATTGCTTCCAACCATGATTACTTGTTGGTTGATCCATTAAACTTACGGAACGTGGTCTTTTGGTAAAATAAAAATAACCACGACCTTCCTTCGTCCCAAACTTTTGTGAAATATAAAAGTAATGCCTAAATGCTTCCAAATTCACTGGCACTCCTTGCGTCTTACATAACATAATAAACCCTACAATCACTCGTACACCGTTCGGAGTCAATTGCCCTAGTTGGATCTTCCAAAACCTTAATACATCGACAAACAACGAGTGTAGAGGAAACCTGAGACCAGCACGAAATTGCGCTAAGTATACAGTTAGATATCCAAATGGCACATACGATACTGGAGTTTTCTCATCTGGAAAAATCAATTCATATTCCGTGCCAATACCTACATCAGCTCGCAACCCTTCCTCTTTTTCTTGACTTAATTTGGAAAATACATTCAAATATTGTGCTTCAGATAAATTTTTCTCTTTATGACTCGATAGACGAATGTCGGGACATTCCTTCACTTCACTTTGTTTTGGAGGAACATAGCGCTCCATGCTATCTTCTTCTGTTTCATTCACGAAATGGAAATGACCACTCCTGTCCCCAACACCTATATACCATCTTATATGCCTTGCCATCTCTCCTCCTCTTATAGCCCAACATTACTACCTTTATATTCTCAAAATTATATTCTCTTCTTTCTTCTCTTGGGAACCGCAAGCCTTCATCCGTTGCATTACCACTCCCACGACTTTTAGTTGCAACAGATGCATCTCCTACATTTCCTTGTAATTCTATTACATCCTCGGATGCTACTAACAAATCATTCTTTGATTGATCGTCCAAACTGTCTGCATCACTTTCATCCGATAATATTCTAGATATTTCATTTTGTGCACTCATCATAGATGATTCCTCTTCACTCACATGCCCACTCTCAGCAAAAGCAGATGAACTAGATGACATTTTAATAAAAGAAGGAAAAGAAAATACTTGCAGGTTTATCGGTGGAAGACATTATGAGACGCAAGCTAGTAAACAAACGACAAGAATCTGCAAATAACAAAGTTGTACTTAGAATTCTATTGGATCTCCTCGATGCAAAACAAGAATCATATGCATACCTTATGATAGAAACATAAAGCAAAAACAAGATACACAAGATCCCACACACAGACGATAAGCCAAAAACACATACATTCCGATTAAATATAAATTCATAAGATCTAACTCACCAGTCGGAAATCCTTTCTTGATCGTCGAAAAATTGGCACGATTTTCAAGTCACAGCTCCTCAACAACTAAACACAAATGACGGAAGTGGCAAAATTCTCACCTTTCCATTTTATTTATCCTCTCTGACGATAGTGGGCCACAACCCAGCCCATTAACATCATTTTCCATCAACGGTTCAGATGATTCTAACGGTCACCTCAAAAACTCACCAATCACCCTTCGGATAGTATTCCAATCGTCGCATCCATAAATCCTTCTACCAATCCAATTCCCATTTATTCTTTGAAGGGCATTTATGGTAGATATCCTAATATTTATTTTATTTTTTGAAGGACATTATGGTAGAAATCATAATATCTATCTTAATATTTATCTTTTATATTTAAATATATCATAATATTTATTTAATAATTCTCTACTCAATTAGAAGTCTATTCTAACTAGGAGACCACATATCATTATAAATACAATGCTAAACAAAGAAGAAAGGTAAGTGGAATTCTTCTCTAAAAACCCTAATCTTTTCGACCTTTCTTCCGGTTTTGTTTCGACTTAAGCATCGGAGGAGCTTCACGGAGAGCAATCTCCGTTTGGTTTTGTTTTTGACAGGAACGAAGATTCGAGAAATCGAGATTAAGGTATTTAGAGATTGAAGACCACATCAATAATATATATACATATATTTGTAGAAGGGACAAACTAAAAAAATATGAATGATTTGATTTGGCAGATAATTTTTTTAAGTAAACTTTAAATTTGAGAAAAAATGCATTATAATTATATACATATATATATATATATATATATATATATATATATATATATATATATATATATGAAGCTCAAAATTAAACTGAAAAGCTGTTACTAGTTTACTTGGATTAAAATAAATACTTTTTAATACAATTTTTCAATATTTTCAGCATAAAATAAATCAATTTACAATTATTTTTTATTTAATTTAGCAAAATATTATGGAAACAACTTGTATAAACATTTTTTTCCCATTTATTTTTACCCTTTTTTTCCCATAAGGATCCGGTATCTGAACTCACACGGGTCAACTAATCCGAATTCGGAGCGGGTCAACGGATTACAGCTTTAAATTCATCCCAATTGTGGTTGTAGGATCGAACCGTGGTTACCCTACAAAGCTCAGCCCCATGCGTCACTGAGCCAACCAACAATTGGTTTATTTTTACCTTTAGATTTCGTCAAATAAATTATATTTTATTTTATTTTTTTTGTGATATCAATTACGTAAAGGTATAAAAAAATTATAATCTTTTCATATGAATATTAAATATAATAATAAATATATATTTTTATTAGAATTGGAATTGGAATCAAATAAATTCTATAAATTAAGTAAATTAAGAAAGAGAGTTTTTTCCTTTTTAGTTAGATCATTTAGGAAAAAAATAAAATTTAAAAGTATTTAATGAACAATTTATGATAAATTTTTACCAAAATTATTTTGAAAATAATAATAATTGGAAGTAAGTCGGGTCTTGAAACCAAGCCCGAACCCGGCTTATAGTTAAAAGTAGCGTAGCGATTTCCTTTTGCTTTCTTCTTTCTTCTATTTGCCTGAGGCCCAAGCCCTAACTCAGTCGAGGCTCCAGCGCCACCGCCACCGCCAACGCACTATCTGTCTCCGGTAGCTATTAAATCTTCGCCTTCCACCACCGGTTAACCCTTTCAGAACCGCCGCGAACAATCCTCTTCATCCAGTTTACTACGCCATCTTATTTTATCGAATCGAACGCGTTAAATCCGAGCTACATATATTTCTTGGAGCACAAGCTGCCAATTGGGAACCATTCGCCGCTTTTCCATCGGTAATTCAGTTTATCAAATATAAATTTCAATCTTTTTGGTTTTCCAGTAAGTAAAGCATCGCAGGAACTAATGAAAACCGCAGCTTCCGATATCCGTTTATCGCTTGTGTGACCCACCGTTGGTTAGGGTTTTTTTTACCTCTTTCTTTTCTTCTCCTTGAATGTTTATCGTTATGATTTTAGTTTATTTAGAAACAATATGAATGTAAATGGAATTAGCTTTCCGTTTCCATAACCTAATTCGTTATCTGTAAAATTCGTGGATATTGCAGTCAGTATTCTTGTGAGTGGTTGTTTGATTGAGAAAGGGTTTTCTTTTTCTCCCCCAAAGTTTTCGTTTTTCATTTCTTATAATGATCTAATATTAGGGCATTACGGAATGAAAATTTTACTAGTATAGATTCTTTCTAATGGATAGAGTGTCCGATTGGATAGGTTTATGCCTTTTGAATATTTTTTTTAAAGAAAATTTGCTAATTTGTTATAAAATTGCCGGTAATGCTTGCTTTAAAATATTAAATTTACTAGCAGATTGAGTTTAGACTATCCTTTTAAACTACTTTCTACTGTTTTGTTTGCTGCCTCATATACTTCTCACCTCTTCTATTTTTGGATAAAGTTATCCTCCAATTCATGTAAATGAATTACTGCATTCTCTCTAAAGATAACTAGATTGTATAGACTGGACAAAGAAAAATAAATTTATGCAAAATAACTTCCTAGGTGTAATATTATTTTTTAATTTCTTTTGTATAATTTATGTATGCCCTTTCATGTGTCACAAAGAGCTCAAATAGCTTGTCAAATATAATTGTTTTGCTATGTGCCTCTTCAACTTTTAGCCTTCTGTTTCTCCATGTAAAATTTCCCCTGTTCTTTAACTTAGAATATGTACAGGATTTATCTAGATGCTGATCATGCTACAATTTTCTGATAACTAGAGGGACCATCTCTTTTGTTCTGTCTCACAAGTAAGAGGTGGCAATGGCTGGTTTCTTACCTGGTGATCCTTCACAACATGGAGTATATGAAGGTGGAATTTATAAAGCATCTCAGGACAAGCAAGAGGAAGGTGCTGGTAAATGGTATTTCTCCAGGAAAGAAATTGAGGAAAATTCCCCATCAAGACAAGATGGAATTGATTTGAAGAAAGAAACATATCTACGGAAGTCATATTGCACTTTCTTACAGGATTTGGGCATGAGGCTTAAAGTGTAAGTCTTCTTCTTCAATGTTTGCCTGCTTTTTTGTCATTTACAATGTTGGAAAAGAATGTTAGATGATCATGTGAAATTTTTACAACTGTTATGATTTTGTTCTTATTAATTCTTCCTTTCAAGAAGTGCTAGAATAAGTGAAGATCCACGTTCAATCTTTTTTACTAGTTTTATTTGTTAGAAGAGATTATGGAAACAGACCCCCCAGGTAATGTATAAAATGAGGAATGAGAAATATTGCATTAGCTTTGGATGTAATCTGCCATGCTCTCTCTTTCTCTCTCTTGGGGTAGGGGGGTTTATTAGAGTTTTGATTCTTTTTTCCTTCCTGGGGGGTGGACAATAGTGAGGGTCTATATGTGGTTCTCGGTGAGCCTTTATTGTTTACTTAACAGCTATTCTCTAGGCTTCAGTTACCGCTATATATTGGTATTATGTTGCACTTGAAAAATACATTTACATGTGCAGGCCTCAAGTGACCATTGCTACGGCAATAATATTTTGTCATCGTTTCTTTCTCCGTCAATCACATGCAAAGAATGACCGAAGGGTGAGACTTTTTCTCTTTGACCCTTTATATTGTTTGTGTTTCAGTACTGTTAAAATTGTATATTTAAATGCTGTATGTGATGTTTTATGGAGGTAATTATTGTTTAGGAGCTAAGAGTTATTCTGTAAGATTAAATTGTTATGCTAGAGGAATATCCCATTTGTAATTAGGCTATACTGAATTACAAAACGTCACTGTTTGGCGACTGAGAATGAACATGGAATGTTTTTGTCCTTGAATACCAGATTAAAGAGTGTATGTCAATTTTGTTGACCAATTTTATTATCCTGACATTTTCCAATTCCTCTTGATGTGGAACCAAAACCGAATGTGATTGTTTCCGGATATAATCTATTAATGTGCCCTTGAACATATTTTTTTCCTTTCCCTTAAAATGGGTTTAACTGAAAATGGTTCTTTTCCTTCAATGATTGAAAACATTGACAAGAGATTTGAAATGTAGTCTTCTTATCTGTTTTGTTTCTGTCGTTTGGAGTACTTGAGCATTGTTTTATAGAAATATGCTAAAGATACTTGCAAGTTCTGAGCTGGGTGGTTTTGTTTGTGACCTGGGAGAAGAGCGGTAGTTTAAGTTGGTGAGACTAATGTGCCATCTTATTGGATTGATATAAATTATGTGATCCTGTCATATCTATTTCGATATTTCTATGCTTGATCATTTTATCCATTTACCCCATGGAGGAAGAAATGTTACTGGATCTAATTTACCTTCCTCCACAGTTACACTGCAAACATATGAAATGTCTGATTGGCATCAGTTCTCAGATGAACTGATGAAAAAGATTGGGTTTCTGGAGACCAAAATAGAAGATAAGTACAGAGGGATCACAATAATTTTCTAAAATTTTCGATAAAACAATATTTAATGATGAATAGCTTTAATTAAAGTAGGCCTGTAGGTGTTTTAAAGTTCCTTTCTTCTATAGTTCTAGCTTTATAAATTAACTGTTGGAATATTGTCTTTAGAGCACCTCTACCTTTCCTTTCCGTAAAGTTGTTGGTGAGAGGACTACTTTTGGTAGCTCCATTAGAAGCTTAGGATGACAAAGCACATTTCACTGTTCCTATAACTTTGACATATCTGATTTTCCCTAAAATAAATAACTGTTATTGTAATTTTTTTTAAGGACATTCATCTGGAGTATTTGGAATCTTGTATACTTCTTTGGCTTTATGCCTGTCATTAATGGATAGTATCTTGTATTCTTCTATTTAATGAATTCAATACCTCAATAGAATTCATTGTTTTCACAACCACAGAAATTTTCTGAAAAAGATGATATACATTAATCTATTTTTCTCTTCCACCTGTCTCTCTCCCTCATCTTCCTCTTTCACCTTTTTCTCTTTAAATATTCTATAATCTGAATAAATGTTAGAAGTGGCCTGTGTTATTTGAACATTGCTAGAGTAAAATGAAAAGGACCTCGTTAGATAGTGAGGACCGCAATAGACCTGTCTTTTCTCTCCAATTGCAGGGCTTCTGGAATCTGGTCTTTGACTTAACTTTTTATTTTGGCAGACAATAGCCACAGTTTGCATGTTTCTTGCGGGAAAGGTTGAGGAAACTCCTCGTCCATTGAAAGATGTCATAATGGTTTCTTATGAAATTATTCATAAGAAGGACCCTGCAGTCAGTCAAAGGATCAAACAAAAGGTATTTTTATTCACTTAGAATTTTATCTAGCAGCTTCTAAAACTTTGTCAGACACTGATGCATTGCTTTTAATTCTATGCTTTTTTTCCCCCTCTAAATAATTCTTTTTATACATCTGCAGGAGGTGTATGAGCAACAAAAAGAACTGATTTTGCTTGGGGAGAGGGTGGTTCTTGCTACTCTGGCTTTTGACCTTAATGTTCACCATCCATATAAGCCCCTTGTTGAAGCTATTAAAAAATTCAAGGTTGCTCAAAATGCCCTAGCCCAAGTTGCATGGAACTTTGTGAATGATGGGTATGGTATATCAATTCTTATAATTCTTGTATAATGCCCCTCAGTCATTCTTCCTTCTTTTTGACCCGGGAAAGCGGCATGCAGGCTTCGGACGTCTTTATGCTTGCAATTTAAGCCCCATCACATTGCAGCAGGTGCCATTTTCCTTGCTGCCAAGTTCCTTAAAGTAAAGCTCCCCTCTGATGGTGAGAAGGTTTGGTGGCAGGAGTTTGATGTCACCCCACGTCAATTGGAGGGTTGGTGTTTCACCTTCCTTTGAATAACTTCTAATACTGTGGTTATTAATCATCCTTCACTGGGGATGGTTAAGGTCACAACAAGAGAATGCATTTAAACTAGTAATCTATGAACTTAAAATTAATATGTTCATAACATTTACTGAAATGAACCATGAGAAAAAGAAGGAACATGATGGGGGGTTTGGAAACAAAAGATATTGATGGCATAAATTATTCTAATTGAGATAGTTCTAGATTATTTACTGGTTCATCTTGGTTTCTTGCAGAGGTTAGCAATCAAATGCTGGAATTATATGAACAGAATAGGGTGCCACCTTCTCAGGCTAGTGAAGCAGAAGGTAGCGCAGGAGGTAGTCATAGGCCTTCATCTAAAGCGCCCGTTGCCAGTGAAGAGAATATTAGCAGTTATCCTCAAAGCAGTGGGGCTACTTCAAAGATGGGAATTCCAAAGCCACCATCCTGTAGGTCTGTTAATGATCAGCCAATTATGGAAAATCCTGCTGGAGGTGTTAGGGGTGCTTATAGTCGAAATAATGACTATGGAAATTCTGAAACACATAGCCTTCCTGAACATAAGGGAGATGAGATTAACAACAGCCATCACCATGAAAGAGAGCAATTCCATCACCAGGGAAATTCAGGGGAGGTCAACACATCAAGAGTAGGTTCTGAGGCATATGTTGAGGAAGAACCGGAAAAGAGTGCAGGAAGAATAGAAACTAGGGACACTGGTGAATTCAAAGACAAATATCATGGTCGAATGTTGGAGCACAAGGATGGTGCTGTTGGCCAGTCACCTCAAGATTTTAAGAAGCAGCTTGGGGACAAGGTCAAAGCTGTACGAGAGAAACGAAAGAAGTTGGGTCCTGAGGTACCTCTGAAAACAGATTTTCTGGATGAAGAAGAGATGATTGAGAGGCAACTGGAAGATGAAATCGTGTTAGAGAATCCAAGAAGTGATCGTGAAAAAAGGCAAAGGTCTAAATCTTCAAACAGGCCAGAACATGACAATGTGCACCATGATGAGGTTGTAGATGGACGTTATCCAGTAACAAAAGGGCAGACATCATATGGAGAAGATTTTGACAATGTCGAGGAAGGAGAAGTAGAATTTGATGATGCTGATCGGGGATACCCCTCGCCAAAGTCAGTCAATCGGAAAAGAAAGGCTGGAAGCCCTGTGGACAAAACAATAGATGGTAAGCGCCATGATTATTTGGCTGGTTCCCAGAAACATGGTCACGGTGACTTTCCGGAAGATAGCAGGAGGATGGGGAGGCTCAGTTATTCAGAACGGGACCACAAGAGGCATGTACAGGAGAACCATGTTTGAATCTCTCTCTCTCTCTCTATCTATCTACCTGCTTGATGGAAACTTTCAAGTTTTCTGTATGCTGGACTCTGGGGTGCCTCAGAAACTGATATGGTGTTGACCTGCTCTGCTTAAGTATGCAGCCAGTCTGTTTATGACCTTTCCCTTCAGGTTATCTCCCTGCTGTCTAGCCACTTTGAGGATAAGTGGGAAAAGAAAAAGACCAAAAAAAAAAAAAAAAAAAAAAAAAAAAAAAAGAAAAGGGTAAGGCATGTACAAGGACGTGGATAAATAGTCATTATTTTTGTTGCGAACGGACTTATTTTGGGTCCATATTCTGTTTTGTTTTCTAATACAGTATAACATATTGGGAAACTTCTTTCTCAGCGGATCTTTTAAGATAAATCAGGTTTTAAGTTAATTGGTTGAAGAATGCCAATGCTTTTCTTGAGCAATGATATTTATTCTCTTTGATTTATGATTAGCCGCTATATCTATCCAGTGATGTAGTCTTTATACCTGTAAATATTTGTTTTCTGCCTGCAAATTGATTTCGTGGAAAGTAGTAATCAGTAACCGATACAGCAAGCAAATCATACCATAGGGAATTCTGAAGAAACTCAACTTACCAGAAAACCACAATGCAAAATAAAAAAAAGAGGGTTGTAGGGAACGGATTAAAGTTTAGACATAGCTTTATGTCCTATTAGCAGTGACTACATTCTAGAAGTTTCAGACCACATTATATCCCATGAAAGCAAGACAATGAGACCCTCTGTGTGTAGTTTTGCTAATTTCTACCACTGCACTAAATAATCCAAACGAGAATGTCAACATAAATCATTGATTTAATGGGAGGCAAAACCCGAGCCTCTGGAAGGAAGTGAATAGATCTTTATACTATTGATACCTCCCTGAAAAACTCGTAAAACCTCATAGCTAAATCTCCTGTGAAAAGTTGAAAATTTCTCTCAAAAACCATTACCATGCGGGTGCATGCCCAGATGCAATGGGATATTGTGAAACAGATCTTTGATGGGATGATGGGTTGCTCCTATTTCTCGCCGGCATAGATGTAGGCATACCAGCCTTCTGATGTTGAGGAGTAGAGTTCTGATTGCCATTTTGAAGAAGCCACTTAAGATAGCTTCTGGAGTCCTTGTCTGCCCGCTTTTTCTGCCCAGAAACTGACTGGTTGATCGCTGCTGTATCAACCATTGTTGTAAGTGCTTCAACAGGTTCATAAGGGAATGAAACACCACCTGCCATACCATCATATGATAGAATGCATGCTACTGCATTTACAGAGGCCCCAAGAATGTCTGGAAGGACTTTTCCTGGATTCATCACCTGGACCACATAAATTATTAGATCAATTAAAATGAACTTTGTAAGGCATAAATTTATAACATTCTACAATGCCTTTTTACTGTGCAAAGCAAGAAGTGATATATATATATATATATATATATATGTATATGAACGAGAGATTACCTTGAATGAAATTGCAGCTGATAGTCTCTCTCTTAGACAGTAAACCTGAGCAATGTCAAGAGCCATTGACTCGAAAGGTAGCCATCGATCAACGATGACCTTAACTGTATTATCAGGAGAAGACATGATTTTCTTTCCTCGTTTAATATCTGACATATCATGACTCCCTATTTTAGCTTCATCATTATCAGATTCACTTTCCTCATCCTCATCTTCATTTAGAGGAGCAACAACAATTTCTGTGGATAGCAGTAACAACAGGAGAGGCCCAATGATGCTGCAGTTCCTAATATGCGAACCCCCATCTCCACGGGTTATCTCATCGTAAGCAATCAAAGGCTGAGTATCAAATTTCTTGAATAACAGCTTAAAGTTAGTAGACTGAGGATGCAGCCGAACTTTTTCACCACCTGCAGTTTCTACAATGGCTCTCCTTCCCCCTTTGAGAGGAGGAAGTAATCTGCCAATCATTGGATATAAGCCAGCAACAAGGACAGCATGAAGAATACCAGGGTCATTTGCATTCAAACTACAATGAGATTGATCTGCTGATAGAAGCCCAATACGAACTAATTCAGAGTGGAGTTGCTTGCGCATTGCGGATATCATCTTCATGGTGCTTGAAGACACAAAATATTGAGAACAAAACCATGCTTCCTGTCCTCTTGCTTTTGCAGATTTCCAGCATTCAAATCCAGCTATGACAGCTAATTGATCACTACAGCCACCATATAGTGAAGCCAATTCAGATTTTGCAGCTGCAGCTCTTTGCTTTTCATTAGGTAACATAGGCAATGTAAAGGGATCTCGATAGTCGGATGCACAAGCTAAAGTTAGTGCAGGGTCAAGGCAATTCAATAGTATTGCAACAAAAAGCATCTTGCTTATAAGTGGATGAACAGGTAGAGATCCTAGCGTCTCCCCCAGTGCAGTAAGTTTCTCATCATTAGACAGTGCACCAATGTCTTGCAGAACAAGAATAGCATTACGTATAGTCTCATAGACAGGAGGATCCAATGTCTTCTGCAAGAAAAATTCTATTTTGCACTTGGGATCAATTAGCTTCACCTGCCAGCAAAAAGAAGTTGCACAATTACAATATGAATTAGGCTTGAAGACAAGGTGGGTCACCATTTTTGTACATAGAGCATGTTGGGGTCGGAGGATGCAAGTGATTAAGAGCAAAAGATAGTTCAAATTTGCCATCTTGTAATCCTTGACATTCAATTATTACAGATTCTGAAACAAATAGGAGTGAACTTTAAATTAAGTAGACATGTATCTATCTGTAGTAAAAAGACTTCTAGAAACTTCTGGAGCATCTTTTCTAGAACTACAGTACTTCATCATTAAAACAACTTATAGTTGGACAATCTTGCTCGAGACATATATCTCAAGTTTGACACTGTATGAAGGCCCTTTTCTTACACAACCCCTGTCTGCTCTTTATTTTTGCCCCACTCCATGCCCCTCTAAACATGTATGACCCAAGGTACTTTATTGGGGGTCAAGCAATACATCAGATCATATTGTCCTACTAAGGTGTATTGTCAAGTTTGCACTACTATATCTTGAAAACAAGAGTATGCTATTGGATCCAATATTTGGAAAGTAAAATTTGAGGAAAATATTCACATTCATCACAGTGCACTTTTATATGGAATTTGAGGCTTCGCAAGGATTAAACAAAATCATTCAGGATTTAATGAACTACATAGAGCATGCTTTAAGAATAGAGGAGATACTAATTTAGTCCAAAAGATAGGTAAGTAAACATAAATCAAAAAGTGCATAAAGGAGAAAACTAGGTATTTACTCAATGAGTACAAGAAAAAAAAAAAAAGGAGAGTAGTTATGGTGGCACTTATATGAAAAAGGATTGAACAACTCCACACACCCTCATCAAACAATTGTGCTATGCATCAGTCTAGATTTTTAAGCCCCACTAACTCAGTTCCATTGCCCATCTCCTTTTTCCAAAATCGAATACTTAAGTCAAACTACTGAAAAACATAGAGCAAGAGTGAAACTTTAGACAAGTATAGTTTTTTCTTTTTTTTTTATATGAACAAGTATAGTTATTCATCAAAAAAAAAAAAAAAAAAAAAAGTATAGTTATCTACTGGGAAATCAGTTGCCAACATCTCTAAAAGCTACAAAAAAGTAACATATGCACCTGCAAACATAGCTCTTCAATTGGCATTCTCTTGATCTCGGGGACTTGAAATTCTGGCAAAGAGACTGCTCTAAGTTTTGAGTAAAGGTGATAACAAATCCCTGGCTGGCAGCGTCCTGCACGTCCTTCTCGCTGTTTGGCACTAGCTTTTGAAATCCAAGAAGATTGAAGGGTTGATACATTGTTGTAAGGGTCATAACTCTTCTCCTTCATTCTGCCACTATCTATAACATAAACAACATCATCAATAGTAATAGCTGTCTCAGCAATGTTGGTTGAAAGAACAATTTTCCTGCAACCTGGAGGGGTGTGTTTGAAAACCTTCTTTTGCTCCACAGATGGAACCATAGAATGCAGAGAAATGATTAGAAACTTAGAAGAGTCACTAAAAAAGGGGCTAGCATGCAAACGCCCTCGTATTCGGTTTATATCATCCCAACCAGAAAGGAAAACGAGAATTGCTCCATCTTGAGAGTCAATACATATTTTCCTCAAAAGCTGCTCAATGAGCACTGCATCAATTAGTTCAGGGTCAGCGGTTGATAAGTATTTGTCAAGCAAATGTTGCTCCTCCTCAGAGTTAGAAAAGCCTTTCTCCATGTGCTTTTTAACAATTTCAGCAGCCTCTTCCTGATTCCCTTCTTTAGCCCAATCAAGAGCAGTCTTTCCATCATTGGCCCTTAAGTGACAGTCAGCACCAAATGAGAGGAGCATACAGATGTCACCCACACTGCCTCTCCCAGCAAATACCATCAATGGTGTTATTCCAGTTGATGAATGCTGGTAATTGAATGTCTTCTGGGCTCCATCACATGAAATAAGTCCTCGGAGGAGATCTAACTCATCACTGGACACTGCCAAATTAATGGCTTCATCAAGTGCAACTCTGTATTCTTCAGATAAAACAGACTCCTCAATTGCCCTATTCCGAGAAGTACAATTGAGGTGATTACTTTCATTTGATTTCACGAGTGAGAGTACATCCTCCAGAAAGAATATTTTCACCTGAAGAGAGCTTCCCAAGTCATGTGCAAGTAAGAGAAAATATCTAGCAGACATGAAATGGGGTATAACTCACAGGATAAGTAAAACCTGGAACTCGGATAATTGGGCAGCCATTAAAATATTGGGAGTATCGTTCAGCATCTAATGTGGCACTCATCAGTACCTGTGAGATAGTGGCCAGGTCAACAATTTAAGGAAGACCTAAAAAAGACTAAAACTCAATGACATGAAGCAACAAAAGAAGATTTGTACTAACCAGTCGTAGATGGGGGAAGACAGGAAGCATGTCTCTGTAGATAAAAGAAATAAAATAAGCAGGGATCTTTAGTCTTCAGCATGAAAATCTTGATTAAAACAATAATGAACCACTAACTTGATAATCATATACAAATAAGAGAGGAGTTGATCAAGGTAACAAGGTAAGCCATCCAGAACTACTATTGCTAATCTAAAAATATGAGCCAGATAATTTTCATCTCAGGTAAGCGTAATGCTAACATTCACTTTCACGTTAGAAATAGGCACATAAAGTAAGCTACCTCAGGACTGCCAGCATGAAGTCGGAGTACCGATCCCTTTCATGAATTTCATCCTACAACGAAACATTGTTATATATCCCTTCTTTTGACAATTAAGTTGAAAGAGATGTAGTACGTAGCATATAACTAACACATGGAAAGACACAAATATATCCATAAAAATGAAACACGGAGATAATAAGAACATTTCTGATGCAGCTTAGAATTTATTCATGGTAGCATAAAAAATCAAATTGGACACACAAGTTTCACCAGAAAAGCTAAAATTCTCCTAAAATTCCAACCATTTATAAGTAGCTACCACAGATGAAACACGTGATTTGAAAAATGTTGCAGATAATGTGAGGCTTTCAAAGGTAAGAAGCATAAGATGTCTTTTACTATTGGTGCAATGGTATGACACATTAATAGATGGATTACATGGATGTCAATATAATAGAATAATAGGGGATATGTTGTAACATATAAGAGTTATAAGTATAAAAGAAACGAACCACAATTATGTAACTTATTTCTGAGGCCTGATTCCTCGCCAACTGTTTTGATCTTTTCCTCCTCACCTCATTGCTTCCTTTACTAACTAAAACCCTTAACAATACCCCATTGGTGCAGAACACGATTGAAGAATGCCTTCCACCTTTGCTTTCCAGCCGTATCTAGCATTTTCACATATATGTTTTCAAAACTCTATAATAGAAATGCGCAGGTATAAGAACATGAAAATGTTTGACAGGAACCATAATGATGACACCAAGAAAAAAAAAAAATGGACTTATATGCATAGACAAATTGGAGATCACAATTTGGCTTCAGCCATCTTATAACACTTATCATAGGAATAAAGAAACAATCAAAGAGATCATATCCTTATATGAAAATGGAACTAAAACATGATTTTAAGATCACAATAACCATGGAAATATAGTACCTTATAGCCAACAGTATCTCCAACACTTTCGCCTCTTTCAAATGAAATTCTCTCAGCAACTGTATGTAAAGAAAAACACTCATTCAATAGAAGGGAATTCAAAAAGATATTATATGGAAAGAATTTTCATTAGATTTACAGATTTCACACCTGATGTAGCAGAGATTCGCCTTGGCTGTGTGCAGACTATTTTGCATGTCTCTCCTTTACTCCACATATGATCCAAAATAAATTGGGGGACCTGACACATGCAGGTGAATAAAGAAATTATTTAGACAAAAAACTCCCAAAACAACAGCAAAATGTTGCTCTCAATAGCTGAGCCTATGACAGTAAAATCTGGATAACCAGCAATACTGTTATGAAGGAAGTGATATCAATAAGAGATGAGAGCTGACCAATAACACTAGAAGTGATATGATCAGATAATAACCAATTACTTTCTCCTGAAATTGATAGAGTGCAGACTGACATGCCACAGATAGACAAACATAAATTTACATACAAAGGGGGAAAAAGGAATGATGTGCATCCAGATTTAATTAAAATGCTTTCAACTTTAAAAGGCTTCAATTTAGAACTTGCTCCATAAGTAAAATCAAGTAAAAAGGTCAAAACCCCAGCCCAGAAAGAGAGAGAGTTTGATTGTTTGATCAGTTGCTAGTACGCCAATTAAAAAATTCCTTAGAATCATCTGGTTCAAATAATTAGCTGGTCATGGTGCTTTCAAAGAAGAAAAAGATAATTCTAGAAATAAGGAAAGTGTAGAAAAAACAAAGTATTCATGAGTTCCCTAGATTAATGGCATGTTATGTGAAGAACAGAAAATGTAGCAACCAAAGAATAACCTGAGTAGTTTTTCCGCAACCTGTTTCACCTGATATGAGAACCACCTGCTTCCAGAAATGGTTAAACCCTGAAGTCTCACAAACATCATATGTAGAACTTATGTTCTGAAAAACAAAAATATAAAACCTGATGATCTGCAAGAGTTGACGTAATGACATCCTTGAAAGATGTAATTGGAAGCTTAGCCCTTTCTTCAGCTATCTGAACCATATGTGAAAATAAGAATACTGTAAAACTAGCACCGAAGACAAAGTTCAAGCAAGATCAAATTTAAAAACAATTATAATAATAGGCAAGACATTTAAACAAGGAAATCCATAACACAAAACGTAGAAGGAACCTGTCGCATGTTCTGAATCTTTTCTATTCTTGAAGCAAGTGATTCCACCTTCTTCAAAATTTCATGTTTACTCATTGAAGGTTTGCAGAATATATCATGTCTAAATTCTCTTGATTGATGAGTATGCTTATCATTTTGACCTGTCATATTCTGATCCATATCATCACCTGGAGGATAACGCATAAATATCTCCTGTAAGATAACTTTAGACTCTTCTGAAAATGAGAATACAGTAAGCTTGTCCTCTGGTTTCGTGCTGTCTTGTGTCTTTTTATTCTTATAAACAGAAAGACGCCGATCCTTCCCACGCCTGCACAAGGCAGAAAAATAACAAAATTTATGGAGAATATATTTCAATTTCAACCATATATGCAGAGCATCAAGAAATTCGGATTACATTTCTAATCATTGGTAACAGAAGCATGCCTTCCACTGGAATATATTTAAGGGCCTATATACTCACCCAGAACTTTTGGACTGCAACCCCATTTTATTGCACAAAACATGAACTGTGGCACGATCACGGTTTGACAGATCAGCTTCAAATGTATACACTGCACGATTTGATATACATGTAAAAATTCCAATTCATATGTAATATTGAGAATTTGAGACCCAGCAGATATTTGTAGTATGCGACTCTAATCTAACTATGCACACATTTACATTAGTCATTGAAGAATCCTAAGGCATATGAAGCCCGGAAGAAAAGGGGAAAACCAAAAAGAAAAAGAAAAAAAAGAAAGTTAATCCCTTGATGAAAACAAGCAAGCAAATACGCCATTTTTCTCAGCTGAACCACCACAACGTTTAGCACAAACAAGCAGTAATCTCAAAAGGCGCTTAAAATGAAACCTTACTAATACTCACTTAATAAACATCAAAACTAAAAAAATTGTTTTAAAATGTTGAATTTCTTTTTCCTTTTCATTTTACCTTGTTCATTGGACTCCTTGAATTGCTCAATAACTCGAGAGACCTTAATCCGAACCTCTTCTGAAGGATTTACAATCGATTGGCGCCGGCGTTCCCATTTACGGGGACGATGAGCAGTAGCAGCAGCACCTCCAGCGGCTTCGCTTGCTTCCATTGTTGTTTTTCTCTTATGGCGGTTGGGGTTTCAGTTTCTGTGTACAAGGGGCCTCTTCTTATTCTGCAACATTTCCCTTAAATAGTTATGACTGAATTTGCAATAACCAACCCTTTTTTTTTTTCTTTTCTTTTTCCCAAAAAGTCACTCAAAATCAAAATTGCAAAACATTATAATAAATTGGATCAATATTATTATGATCCTAAAAAAAGAATAAATAAATATAAGATTCTAAATTAGATATTCACCTAATAAATAAATTCGACCTCTATTGCCCTAGCAAAATCCAACACTTACATAGGGGAAAACCCTAGAATGTCTATTATGTTATATAAAAAATATGTTTCATTAAAAACTTTAATCAAACAAAAGATTACATATTCTCTTGTATACTCCTCCTAATCAAAATATTACATCTAATCTATGAATTGATATATTCCAATTTGGTGCGATAGTTTATTAAAAGTTGAAGTCGATAATGCTTTTTGTGAATAAATTTGATTGAATTAATTTCTTGTCGAAAGATAAATCATTGTATTCTTCATATATATTAGTCATTCATATTAATCAAACATGTTGATAACTTGCTTGGTAAATTGTAATAATTTTTATATGATTTGAAGAAATAATAAGTGTCTTCTTTGTAGAGAGCTCTTACACATAAAAAGATAATCTATCTAAAATTTTAGAGATATCAAAAAAATCGTTTTAATTTCATTTTAATATCTTTTGGTTTGATATGAATTAAATCTTGCTAATTAGTTAATAGTACTTAATCTACTGATTAAGATAAAATTTTATTTTCTTTATACTTTCATATCCTTTTTTTTTTTAAAGAATACTCACTAAAACGGTAACAACAAATTTGTCTAGTGCTTCGAACCATACAAAGTTCATTTCTAATATTTTTAATATAGTTCTCAATAAATCTACTAATATGTTTCAAAGCTAGGTATCACATTCACTCCCCTTCCCTTTAAGGCTCAAAGGTCAATTAGTGTGGGCCCCAACCGAACATAATCGGGGTCGGTCAAACATCAATCGGTGGGACATCCGAGATTCTAGAGGTGGCCCCGCTGCCGATCCAAACATCATCGCCCGAACGGCCCATCCGAGATTCTAGAGGTGGCACCCACCCAACTCTGGGTGGATTTGTTCATCAAAGGGGGGGGGGGGGGGGGGGGGGGGGGGGGGGGGGGGGGGGGAAGGCCGCCCCCCCACAACACACAACACCCACCCCCCCCCCCCCACCCCCCAGAGGCCCCCCCCCGAGAGGAGGGGAGGGAAAAACCGGCGACCAACTTGGTTTTTTTTTGGGGGTGCATCAAAAGGGATACCTTTAGTTGACTATAAGTACCTAGACTCATTCTTATATATCATTACTCATTCACTTATCTTTTGTAGGGGACGAGGTATCACAAGTAAACTACATAAAGAGGCCATAATTACATTTATAAAGTATTGAAAATTTCATTAGTTGCTAAACTAATGAGATAACAACACGTAATTGCATCCACCAGAAGAGAATAAGTGACATCATAGGCCATTCTAAATTTTCACGAAAATATTATGTAACGAGTTGTATTTTATATCTCACAACTTTGATTTTATTATTTAATTTTTACACAAATGCATATTTATTATTATTTTTTTTATTTTGTGTGGTGTCCGGGTTAACCCAAATAATCTTACACCTCCGATCCCGCTGCATAAGTCTAATGGGGTAGCGGTGGGTGCTAACCACTCGGCCACAACACATTTGACACACAAATGCATATTTATAGATGATGCTAAGCAAGTCTAAATCCTAATCACTGCTAGGAGTTGGCATCAATATTCCAAGCATAAAGTAATCTAAAAATATGATCCAAAATGCATTTAGCTAGGAAGATTGGCGACCGCCGACAATCCTCACCCCGATACATTTCTACATTGCGACTACGCCAAATTTTATGGATGGTTTCTCAGAAGACATATGACCCAGCCACAGTAACTATTAAATCTATCGAAGGGGTGATTAAGGTTAGTAGTTATCCACTGCTCCATAGAAGAACACGTCCAAAAATTATGGTGGGATGGTGGCACCTCTGGTAACAACAATCTCTCTTAAAATACATAAAATTTTAAAGTGAGTTTAATTATATATAAAATACATTTTTCTTAAAAATAGTCAATCATATCTACATCGAACTCATCGACGTATATACTCATGATCATTACTATTAGGGTAAACTATCCCGATGACACCCCTTAGATGTCAAAATCCAGGTTTAGCACCTCAAAAAAATTTTGTTAACAAAGTATCCTTCAAGATTTAAAACGTTCCATAACATGCCCTTCCGTCAAGTTTGACCGTTAGCCAACCATTTTTACTGTTTTGGGCAGGGACATTTTTGTCAATTAATAAAAAAAATTATAATTTTATGAAAGGGTAATTTTGTAATTTTCAAATAAATCCTAAAAACCCTAATTTTTTCTCTCGCTATTCCTTTTCTTCTTTCACCCATGGTGGGTGACGGTGGCACAACAACGACGACCACTATTTAGGAAATGGGAGCGCGGGACATGCGCAAACAACAAAAGCAAGAACGGAAGCAGGCAGCCTCTTTGTTCACTCGGTTCAGTAAAAGCCGAATTTCATTTCTTCCTCAACCCTTCTATCCCCCTCTGCCTACTAGATTGGAATACCTTACAAGCTCCCCCATCCAGTGAAGCTGAAGGAGAAGGTTTAAGATTGCCCGATACTTTCACTTCTTAGGTGTACCCATTGTGAAAAAGGGACAAGAACAAAAGCTTCTAAACTCATCGACTCGACGGCCACAAACAACAATCCAATTGATCCGCCAGAGAAGAAGAGAACACAACACAACGACAACACACGATACACCAACGACAACACAACGAGAGTGACACAACCGTAAAAGCAACAATGTCGGCGAATGCCACATCCAAGCAGCCGTTGCATGTTCCCCGGTGAAATTCATGCTAGCGCCGAAGAGGAAGAAGAAGTGTAGCCAAGCCCTAATTAACTACCCAATTCTCATCACAGAACATTCAACAATCATAAAATTTCTCCCCATCACATTTCTCAAAAATTACTAACACAAACAACAATAAAAAATTAATTTTTTTTAAAAAAAAATAAAATCTCAATCAATTGTTCTCCAGTTCATTCGCCCATAAGGTATCTACATTCTAATTCCATAAGAATCATCCGGAAAGTTGGAATATACACACAATTATATATATTAATTGAGTTTGTTTAGTCTGTTTATATTTTAGTTCCAATTCCACGTACGAAAGTTGCTAATTGTGAGGAGATGAGTAATTAATAAATTACCTCTTTCTTCTTCCACCTAACTATTTCCACTACAGTCCTAAACTTTCTCCCTTAATAATGCCGTTGTGCTGCTACCGCTGCCAACGACACCGCCTCGAAGGGAGGAGGATAGCTCGTTGCAGCCATGATTACCGGATACACAACCCAAATCAATGCCCCGAAAAAAAGACTATTACTATGTATAGTTTTATAAGGAAATCACAAATGATATTCTCTTTTAAAAAAAGGCTGCCATCGCTGCTATTGTCAACCGCCGTCGTCGTCATAGGCGGCGGCAATTGCCATTGATATTGAGAAGAAGAATAAGAAGAAGGGAGGGAGAGAAAATTAGGGTTTTTAGGATTTATTTTAGTTAAAATTACCCTTCATAAAAATTATAATTTTTTTATTAATTGACAAAAATGCCCCTGCCCAAAACAGTGAAAATGGTTGACTAACGGTAAAAAATCCGACCTAACAATCAAACTTGACGGAAGGGCATGTTGTGGAACGTTTTAAATCTTGGAGGACATTTTGTTAACAAAAAATTTTGAGGTGCTAAACCCGGATTTTGACATCTAAGAGGTGTCACCGGAATAGTTTACCCTTATTATTATTCAAGTGAGTTTAATTATATATAAACTACATATTTCTTAAAAATAGTCAATCACATCTACATCGAACTCATCGACATATATACTCATGATCATTATTATTATTCACAATAACTAGCATTACTCATAAATACCAAAATTAACACCTGAACTTGTGTGAAAATTTACAATTGATTGTTGGCCTACCATGCTTTAGTGTTGCATGCAAAATGCATGACACCCCCAAGTAGTAATGGAGAATTTTGTTCTCATTAGCAAAGATCGCTATTAATATGCTCATAGAGTAATTATTTGAACGAATAATTTCTCAAACTTTAGTTTGTGAGTTGATAATAAAAATATGTAAGACCATTTACTAAATACATTTTATTAGAATCATAAAATATTCAAATGACTTATATAAATATTCACCATGTTCAAGAAATGTTGGGAAAGATTGCATAAATATTGATTTACTTGAGAACAATACTCTAACCGGTAATGCAAAATAGTAAAAGTTTTTAAATCAATAAACTTTTGGTTTATTGTCGTATCATTTATAATTTCTCTTCCAAATCATTCAATTAATTTTGTATTGCTAATTACAATAATATGGTACTAAAATATACGTCATAAACTTAAGCATTTCAACTACACTATTACAAAATATCAAAATAATAAAATATAACATATTATAGTAAAATATTAAATACAAGAATAAATAAACTAAAATAATAAAAGATAAACATAATATAAGAAAAAATATAATAAAAGGTAAACCAAAATATATTAAATAGTATTATAATTCTTGCTTTTGAATTTTCAAAAAAGTCAATCATATTTGTATCAATATTATTGTGTGAATAATTATTGCCAAAATTTTAAAAATATTATCACTTCCAGTAGTAAGATTATTAAAACATTATATATAACGTATACATAAGAAAAGATGAAAATAAAATAAATAAAACATAAAAGATAATTACAAATTTATCATTATTTTTTTTTAAAAAAAATATATATATATATATATATATATATATTTAGTGATTTAAGACCAAATGAGACTCTTGAAGGAGATCTATTAGGGTTAAATGAATCTCTTACAAACACCCAAACAGTTTGCTTCAGAAAAAAAATATAATTTTTTAAATAAAAAATTAAAATTTACAAAAAATATATTTCAAAAAATTATTGTTTTGTTTTCAAAATATTATATTTTTATTTTTATTTTTATAAATATTTGATTCTAAATCGTTATAATTTTAATTTTTTAAGTATTGTGACCCTCTAACTCCAAGGCGTAAATGAATTAGTAAGAAATTCTTTTAACTTAAGTGAAATTAAGTTTAAACCCCTACTCAGCTATTTAAAATTTAAGTTAGAATTTCCTCTCTTAGGGGATTAACCGGCTCGAACGAGTAGATTTGGTTCAAAAATACCATGGCATGACTAAGAAAAAAAAAAAAAAGTATTTTGGCCCTCTTGTATTGTCTTAGAGATAAAAGATTAAAAATCTATCAAGGATAAAATTGATATTTTAAGGGTGTGCATATAGAAACCCATAATATATTTGGGTTTTCAAAAGTAAGCATAACTTTATGGGCTGATAAAATTCAATTAAAAAGCCCATAAAAAATGAAGGGAAAGCCTAGCCTGTTGTCTCCGCCCTGCTCCTCCATTCCAGTTCCACAAAAATCCTCGGCCGGCCGTTGTATGTTTCTCCTCCCTGTAAATGAGGTAAATTTTTTGAACCTCCAGTTGGGAGAGAAGAGTGCCAAAAAAGAAAGTTTTAGGATTATTGAAAAAGCCAGCAGCGATTTCGAAATTTCAATCTGGAACATGGTTCAAAGTCTCGGTCGAGTCGGGCCTGACTCGGTCGAGTTGTCTCTAGATCGACCATTTCCGATACAAAGAGACAAAAAAAAACCGAAATGATACTAACTCAGTACGATTCGGTCTTGACTCGGGTTGACTCGGCCGAGTCAAAGCCGAGTCACTTACAACTTACAAGAAGATCTGTCATGGAAGAAAATGAAGAAGAAGAGGAGGAACCAGAAGAAGAAGGAAAAAAGGAAAAAAAAAGAAGAATAAGGTGAAAGGGTGAGAGAAAAAGTAATGTACAGTAAACTAAAAATAATATATATTATATAAATTTGCTTTCAAAATATTCTTGAGTCCCGTGAGGCTGCCACTCACAATTTTTGAACCATGTTTTTTTTTTTTTTGGTAATTGAACCATGATTTGGAAATTATATATATATATATATATAAATATGTAATAAAAAGAAAAAAAAATGCATAATTTTCGAGGATATCAATATATATTATATTATATTTATAATTATAATTTAAAAATATTATTATTTTAATTTTAAATATAAGTGATATTAGTATTATATTTAATAAAAATTTAAATTTTTTATTATCATCTCATAAATAAAAATTGTTTTATTATTATTTTTCTAAAAGTTATAATATTTTTAGAAATTCTTTCATTTAAAAGTTTTCACTTTTAGAAATTCTTTATAATACTATGTAATTATAATTTATCTATTACTTAAAAAAGAAAATAATAATTAGAATCGGACAATATTTGATTTGAGATTTTACAAATAAAATGAGTGAATATAATATTTTTAAATTTTAAAATATAATTTTTTTAAAAAAATTTATAATTAGGGATTACTTCATATATTTTTTAAGAAATTCTTTGATTTAAAAGTCTTTATAACACTCTACACTAGGTAATTATAATTTGTCAATTACCAAAAAAAAAAAATTCTAATACAGTAGAACCCCTCTCGTCCGCCCTCGGCTGATCCGCCACTCCGGTTGATCCGACCATATTATCATTATTTTCCTTTTTCACTTTTCCCTTATTTACTCCGTGTTTCCTCCACTTTATATATATATATATATATATATATATATATATATATATATATATTTTATTTGTTGTATGTTTATAGATTATATATGAGCAACAAAAGGCAAGCCACGGAAAAAAAAAAGAAAGACAAATTTCTCCCAATTTTGGAAAATAATGGTGAAGAAACTGTTTTGGAAGAAATTTCTCCAAATTATTAAAGCTGTTTTGGAAAATAATAGTGAAGAAACTGCGAACGAGGATTCAGACGGTGATGCTGACGAACCCCTACCCGAATTTCACACACTGACGCCAAGAATGCTTTTGATATTGCCCTTCAGTACATCGAGCGGAACTCAACCTCAACACCTATGGACATTTCGTGGATCAAGAAATGGAGGAATATTGCAGCTAAGTCTATAATTTCTTTTGCTAAACAAAAATCTATAACTGATTTTTTTTTCAAGTAATTTTTTACTACATATGTCTATATACATACTTATATTTGTATAACGCTTACATTCAAATTTTTAGTATTACCCCCAGTCCCAAAGGTGACGGATTAGAGAGGTTCTACTGTAAGGTCAATTACTAAAAAAAATAATAATTAGAATCGGACAATATTTGTTTGAAATTTTACAAATAAAATGTGAATATAATATTTTTAATTTTAAAATATAATTTTTTAATTTTTTTTTTATAAATAGGCATTCAAATGTGTTATTTCTTCATATATTCTAAAAACATTTATTTGAGCAGTCTATAGGATGTCTCAATCAAAAGATATTGGATGGGAACATGCAATTCTTGTAGGAGGCAATCGAAAAAAAAACTCAATGTAATTATTGCGGCAAAGTGGCTCATGGTGGTATCACTAGATTGAAACAACATCTAGTCCATGTAATTGGACAGGTAGAACCGTGCCCAAAAGTCCCGGATGAGGTGAAACGGATGATAAAAGGCCAATTAAATGAAGGAAAAGGTGAGCGATTAGCTTTGAAACGAAAAAAGGAAGCACTTCTTAATACAATTGGCAAATCAAGAATGGAAATACATGAAGTGGATGATGATACTGATGATGATCAATTGAATTTTAATGAGGAAGAATTGTCAATATTGGAGAGAAAGCATTTGAAACAAACAATGAAAGAGAGTAGATACATGGCTTACATGCAAGAAAAAAGGGGTAAACATATGAATTTTTATTTGACTTATTTTTATTCTTTATTTTTTTAAAAAAATATATATATTTATTATATTTTATTCTAATTAATTTTAACTAATAAACATACACAGGAAATGCTGGTACTAGCTCTTCAAAAGGGAAAGAATTACCTAGTCGTGGTCTTGATCCATTTTTATTTCTATCAAAACAAAAATCGGTTAAACAGATGTTTTCAAGTGACAATTCAAAAAGAGTTGGTAAGGCTATTTCAAAATTCTTTCTCTTCAATGCAATACCTTTTAATGCAGCTGATAGTGGACCATATTTTCAATCAATGATTGATGAAATTGCGAAAGCAGGAACGGGGGTTAAAGGTCCTTCAGGGTATCAAATTGGGGGCCTTTATTTAGATGAAGAGATAAATGAGCTTGAGAATTATATAAGTTCTTTTAAGATGAGGTGGCCTACTCAAGGATGCACACTTATGTGTGATGGTTGGAGTACACGTACAAAGCATCCAATCATTAATTTTATGATATATTCGATAGAAATATGATATTTCATAGTTCAGTGGATTGCACAAATAAGAAAAAAACTGCTCAATTTGTCTTTTCGTTAATGGATAAAGTAGTTGATGAGATTGGTGAAGAAAATATAGTTCACATTGTCACCGATAATGAACCTAGTATGAAAGCTGCTGGGGAAATGTTAATGCAGAAAAGGAAGCATTTGTTTTGGTCTCCTTGTGCTGCTCATTGCATAGATCTAATGTTGGAGGATATTGGTGGCATGAACAATATAAAAGGCACAATTGAGAAAGCCAAAAAAATTACATCTTTTATTTATAACGGTGATAAAGTAGTAAATCTAATGAAACAATATACCAAAGATAGAGATTTATCAAGGCCCGGTATCACTAGATTTGCTACTATATTCATTGCTTTAGAAAGTCTTGTTAGATATTGTGTGGAGTTAAAAAGAATGTGCACAACTGAAGAGTGGTTATAATTTAATAACACTGCCAAAAGAAATTATGAGGCAAAAAGGGTAGAATCCTTAATACTTTCAGAATCTTTTTGGAAACAAGTAAAAGATATTTGTGCAATTATGGAGCCACTTGTTCAAGTTTTGAAGATTGTTGATCAAGATAAAAAGCCCACTTTATCTATTATATACGAGGCAATGGATAGAGCAAAAATGGCAATCAAAAGAAAAGCGAAAGGTTACAAACAATATTGGGATGTCATTGATAATAGATGATACAAGCAACTACATAAAGACTTGCATGTTGCTGGTAAGAATTATTTTTTAATTTGTGTTTATTTTTAAATTTAGTTGAAATATTCATAATATTGTTATTTTGTAGCATACTTCTTAAATTCAATGCTTCAATATTCGGATACATGTGAATACAATACGGAAGAAGTTCGAAAAGGCTTGAAAAATGTTATCAAGAGGCTTGAACCAAATATTGACGTGCAAGTGAGTGCTATTAATGAGGTGTGACATAATATAATTTTTTTCTTTTTAATTTAATATTACTAGTTATTATTTTTCAAAAAAAAGGTATAAATTTATTGATTTTTTTTTTTTTTCGGATCAAAATATTTATTGAAAAAAGAGGAGAGTTTGAGAGTCATCTTGCACAAACAACAGTAAACAAATCACTTCCAGGTATGAAATTATATTGTTTATAATTGAATATAGTTATTCAAAATGATAAAGACTTACTTTTTTTATAAAAAAATAAATAAATAAATTGTAGGTGATTGATGAAATAATTATGGTGAAGATGCACCTAATCTTTAAAAGATTGCCATAAAAGTTTTGAGTCAAACATGCTCATCTTCCGGTTGTGAAAGAAATTGGAGTACATGGTCATTAATTCATACAAAGCTTCACAACCGTTTAGCAATTGATAAATTGCATAAGTTGGTGTATGTGCATTACAATATGAGATTGCGAATGAGAAATTTGATATATCATAATCATGACACTGACTATTATAACCCAATTGATTTGAATTACATATTTCATGATAATGATATATTGGAAGAATGGATTACAGAAATTGAACTAGATGTAAGTTGGTTAGATGAGCATGTATCTAATGACAATGATGAAGTTGGAAGTCAAAGCAATGATGAAAATGATGATACAGAGAATATTACAGTATCCCAATTTATTTCGGAAAGACAAAAGGTAATTGGAGACTCTTCTAAACAAAGAGATAAGGATGGTAAGAGAAAATTGACATCTTTTATGTCCAATCAAGATGATAGTGGTAGTAAAAGTCATGATCATGGTGGAGGTGGTGATGAAGATAGTAATTGGAACAATCAATATGTTGTTGGAATGACATGGGCACAAAGAGATGATAATTATTATCGTACTCAAGATACCAATCATAGTTATCGTAATGGAATAGAAACACAACATAATTTTTTACATAGTTTGATGGAATCAGGTGATAATGGCGATGATACTCAAAATTCTATCTAGTGAAAATATTTTATTAATTTGTATGTTTTGAATAAAAACAAAATTTTGAATTATTTGATTTATTCTTATGTATTAGACTTTATTTATATATATATATAAATATATTCTTATAATCTTTATATATAATATATTAATATTGTTTTTAGAAAAAAATCATTGGTAGCGTGTGAATCTTTTCTCCTTAATTTTTTTTTATATATATATTATAATTGTGCACAAGATTTGAGGTAAATAATATATATTGTATTTATAATTAAACTTAAAATATATATTATTTTAATTATTAAATATAAATGATATTTTTTTGAGAAGAAATATAAATGATATTGATATAATAATAATTTAAAATTATTAGTAAAAATTATTTTTTTATTATTATTATTTTTAAAAGTTATAATATTTTAAAAGATTCTTTGACTTAAAGTCTTTAATTTTAATTTTTTTTATAATATTGTGTAATTATAATTGGTCAATTACTAAAAAAATTATATATATAATTAAAATTGGTAAATTACTAAAAAAAATTAGAATTTATCAAGATTTAATTTGAGATTTTAGAAATAAAATGAATGAATATAAAATTTTTTATAAATAGACATTTACATATGTTAATATTTCATATATATATATATATATATATATATATATATATATATATATATATATATATATATATATTGAAATATATTTTTATAATTTTACAATTATTTATATTAAAATTATGATTAATTATTATTATTTATGAATTTTATATTAAAACTATTGTATTATTTATATTTTAAAATTATATATAATTTTTTTTTTAATTAAATATAATAAATTTTGTATCGTCCGATACGATGACCGAGTCACCGATATTGACCGAGGGAGGACCGATACTTTGAACCATGATCCGGAAGGGAGGAAACAAAGCTCGGAATTTCAACCCGATTGACAACCAGGTATGTTTTGTGAGAAACCATAGATCTTGGTGCCACTTTCTGATCAAATTCTTTCTTTAACGTTAATACTAGTATATGTATTATGTTGGCTGAGTTTGGTAGAAAACCTTGATATGATCCCACCAATTCTCCATGTTTCTGTTACTCATCTTCGCCTAAGTGATATTGGGGGGTTTTCCGGTTTCCTTTGCCTTCCCGTAGAGGACTAGGGTGAACTTAACCAACTTTCAGAATAATGGGGTAGACTTCATTTTTTATTTTTTATAAAATTTAATTATAAAATTTAAATATTTTAATTTTTTAATAGTATTTTTTATTTTTAATTATTATATGTATTTTTTCTTTTAGAACCTATTATTATATGTATTGTTAATTGTTAAAATAATAATTATAGTATTATTTAATGTTATAAGTATTATAGTATATTATAATATTAAATTACTTGCTATAAGAAAATAAACATAAAGTAAATATTAAAGATATTGTCCGATTCTTTAATATTTTATTTTAAATATATTATACCAAAACCTTATGTTTATATATATATATATTTCTCTTTAATTATTTGTTATAATATATATTTTTACACATATCTCTTTAAATACTTTTTTTTTATTCAAATATATAATATAATGATTTTTAAATTAAACTAATATTTAAGTTAAAATAATATTAAGATACATATATAAGTTATAATTATTTTATTTTTACAATTTATAAATACATAATATTTGATAATTAAAAATAAAAATATTTTTTTATATTTTTACATTTTAATATTATTATTTATTATAAAAAAAAGTTATATCATCACAAGTTTTAAATATATTATTATTTTTATTTTCATAATAAAAAAGAAATAAAATTTATATTATGAAAAATCATAAATAAAAAAATATTGTTTTTGTTGTAAAATTATTGTTAATAAAAAAAATTAGAATAAAATTATAAAAACAAATATTATCTTGTGGCATGAAATGTGATTGGGCCTAGAAGGCCTAACCACAAATTATACTACAATCTAAGTGACTGGGTTTCAGTTATGTTTGGCTCATGCTCCATCCGTGGTAGATGTGTCCACACCAATAGTCTCAATAATAGGGATTATAGTTTGCATATCATGGTTCCTCTGACTCTACGTTGGTAGCCCTTAAAAGTTGTTTTCTCTTACTGCCTCGTCTTACGCCTCTTCCTCATTGATTAGAAATTTTGATTTTTTCCTTAAAAAAAAAAAAAAATAAAAAATAAAAAAAAAATAAAAAAAAAGAAATTTTGATTTTTTTGTACGTAGGAAGCACATGAAACTCTTTTATGTGTCGAATAGGTTGTAAAATGAGAATTCACTCTCATGCCCAAAAAATATATATATATATATATATATATGAGTGTTATTCTAATAATTTAAATAAACTAAAGAAATAATGCAAAATATACTTGTAATAAGACCAAAGGTCCAAATCTGTCAAGCATACCCTTTGATGCAGTACACATAGATCGATAGAGATAGACTAATAATCCACTATAATAATCCACTACCCCCAACTCAAAGTCTCAGACATTTTCAAATTTTCTAAATGTAATAGATGTTGATGTAGATTAATCATATTCCCAAATATAATAAAAAATTGCCACCAATTATAAAGGGAAAAAAAGAAAACCACGTCATGTTTAACCATGTATTGAGTAATCCTCAATGAATAGTATTATTGAACCCATGTATGGCTTATTGCACATTAGCACGATGATTGTTTCACCATCAATTGAGTAATCCTCAAAGAATAGTAAGGTTTTGAAGTGTAATAATCACATCTCTACACGTGAGTGAGGTAAAAAGCATTGAGTTTTAGGATGTCATCTCTCTACTAAAGTTGTAATAAGCTTCAAATATGAACATGCAACACCTCCAAATCCAGTTATATCTATAAACTCTTTGACTCTCATCAATGTAAACTCATATAAATTTCAAAATTATCTCATGATAAGTGAAGTCTCCAAAGAGTCAAACGGCCAAATAAGTAAAGATCGTTGATTAGATTGCTCTTTTAATAATTGGGAATCCATAATTTTTATCAAATCGAATCAAGTTTTTTTCATTATATAATAAGCCCTTTTCAAAGAGCTTTTCTTTTAAGAAGACACACAATAAAAAAAATAATAAAATTACCAATCGTTTTCGTCTATCATTTTGAAATATACAAATTGTTCAAGAATAGTTAATGTGGTTCAATATACACTAGCCTGAAAGAAGAAGCAATTGTTAGTATATAATCAAGTCAAGAAACTATATTTTATTAGGTTTCCATAGATATTTTTTAATGAGAATACTAGGAAAACAAAATCTAAATAGAAAGTTTTTCTACTTCATAATATCAAAAGGTACATGATAACCGATACATGCCCGTGTTAATAATAATCACCATATTAGAAAAATAAAACTTGTTTAGACGAGAGCGGAGAAATATAATCCTAAAACTCATCCTAAGATACATGCATAACTATAGCGATGGAGAAATCATTTGATAAATTGAAATGATCTTTTATCTATAACTATTAGCAAATGTATTACATTAATTAAGAAGAAATTGCTCATCATTGACTTGAAAACTATTACAACATGAAAATATTTTACAAAAATATTTTGGGTAGTTTTTTTTTTTTTTGAAATCGAATTTGATAGCATTATGACTGAATTGGGTGTCGAACCCTCAACTTTTAGGTTGGGAGCATAGTTGCTGACCACTCGGCACAACCCATTTGACAATATTTTGGGTAGTTGAATCTAGAAATTTAGCTATTTTAATTTTACTAGCATGGAGATGACAAACGTTTTAACTCAAATCTCCAATAAAATAAGTACTCTTTTTTTTTTTTTTTTTTTTTTTTGACAACAAAAAATAATATAATAATTAATAAATAAATTACTCAAAAAAAAAAATAATTAATAAAATAAAAGTTCCGTATATTTTTGTTTGAGAAAAACAGTTATATAATACTAATTAAAAAAAAATTGTTTGGAATAATAAAATAAATAAAAATTTCATTAAATTGAAAAAGAAAAAAAAGTGTATATAATTAAGAGCTGAAACTGAATCCATACTATTTGATCGTCAACCTCCGATATTAAAACCCTTCTCGCGCCTCTTTTCCATCACCGGACGGCGTCCACCCATTGCCGGCAGCAGCGGTCTTCTTTCTTCCAGTCAGTTTCCTTCGCCTTCTATTCGAAGCTTAATTTTTCCTTTAACCTATCAAAATTTTCTCGTATTCAGTTATTTGGAGGTTTATTTTTCTTTTTGTGTATGGATAATGATAATATTGCCATGAATTCCTTTGATTTTTGTGTTTATTTTCTTCTGCTTACTTTATAGTTGGCGTCTTACTTTTGTTGATTTGGAGAAAAGTTGGCATATGCTTTAAAATTACAGGATAAATCATACTCTCTGTTTATGCTCACTTACTTAGAAGATCCTTATTTTGACTTGAAGCTAAGATCTTGACAGAAATTGAGTATATTTTATGTATTTATGTTACTGTTTGCATGATGCGTTTAACTAATTGCTTCTTTCTACTTCAAAAGGGGAATAGATTACTTGAACTAAAATAGGGAAATTGGCAGGGAATGATTTTGCTACTCCGATTGCAATTTCGGGGGCAACTTTATCCATGCTTGTTTGTTTATTATTTTGTTTTCTGATGAACTGTATGATTTGGTTCTCTAATAAGTTCCAGCCTCCAACAGAGGGACAATGAAGTAATTTTAAGAATCCTTAGGCCAAATTGGCACGAACCTTAAAAATTATACACCCTTTAACTTGTATTCTCTAAATGAAGAATTTCCAGAATTTGTATTCTCTTTATATATTTTGTTTTTCTGGGGTTGAGAATTGATGTCGTATGCACGTTTGTAGTATTGTAATGGTAATAGCAAATTATTGCAGCCCAAACGGATCTCTAGGTCATGGGTAGACATGGAATCAGCAGAAGTAAAAGGGGAAGCTTCTTCTTCAAAGTCTAGCGTATATATATAAAATTCCTGACAACAAATTTTCAACATATGAAAATTACAACACACAAAAGATAATCCAAAAACATTTTGGATACCAAAATTCAATAATACTTTCCAGGTGTTGCGAGATTACACCAATACTTCAAGTGCAACCTCCCCAAGTGACACCTTTTAACCCACTTTCAAATGAACCAAAAGTTGAGGGATGTTGGGCTTTTATTCTTCCTTTAAATGTCTGAAACTCCACAGCCCATCTCTCTTTCTTTTTCTCATCCCTGGGATTCAATACTCATTGAATTTTCGCATGAAAAGTCTTCTGGAGTCCCTGTCGCTTTCCACTTCCGAGGCATTGGAATTTTCTTCGAAGTTATGATTGTTTTCTTGTTCAATTTTATTTGGCAGAGACAATATTCCTTTTTTCCGGCTGCATTTTGGGAGTATGGTTGTCCAAGTTTAATGTGTTAAAGGCGATTGATTGATTGAATTTATTATTATTATTTTTTAAAATGAGAATTTAATTGATTAACTTATCTCCATTCTAGTTTCTTTTAGTAGTTCTTTTCTGTGCGCTATTTGAAGATTACGAAATCATGTTATCTGATTATTCTTTTGATGAATCATGAAACTATGAAATAAAACCAGGAACTTGTTTGTTTCCTCCTTTTGAAGCTGTTCTTTTATTTTTCTTGTTCTTTATGACATCTTCATGCAGAAATAAAAGCTATTATATCCTCTCTTTTGTAAAAGATTGAATAAGTGAGTTTTCCTTATCTTTTTTTTTTTTGCAAAGAAGGCGTGTATGTAACTATTAAACTTAAAAGACTTCATGTAGTGTAAATGCAAAGGATGTTGTGTTAGAAAGTAATTGAGAAGTAAGTTTTGTAGTAGATTATGAGAAGTTATTTCAGGAAACAGTTAAATGTATCAAGATGACTTGCGCTGGATCATCGAGTGACCTATTATTGTTTGTTTGTTGATAATTAGATAAGGAGAAGACATGGATGTTATTCTAAAGCTCAGAGACTTTCTCATTTCATGATAAATTGATCAGTATTATTGATAAAATTTTTCATGATGTTGATTTATTGATGTAGGCATGCTTGTGATATCTGTTGATGGCAAGTATTGAAACTACCACCATGGAGCAGTCTAAGAAATTTAACACTGCTGGCAAGCTGCAGAATCCATCAGGATTCAAAAGATTTGGCAGGTCATCTCCTTTCATAAGATATGGGCTTCCTATGATCTCACTTACTGTGCTGGGCACACTAGGTCTTGGCCATCTGCTTCAGGGCAGGTTAATCCTTATCCACCAATTGTCGATGTGTATCTATTGTATTGCACACTATTCTACAATAATAAACCATTGTGTGGACATCTGATGCATCATTTTTCTTTTTTATTTCTCTTTCCTTTTGCTTTTTACTGCATTATTTACAGCATCTGCTTACATATTGGATTCAGATGTTGAAATTGCACTTGTTTTTGCATAGGATGTTCATCACAGTAAACTGTCTCTTTTGTACCCATTTACTGATTTTAATCATTATTTGGCTTCATAATTTTCAAGACTGCCCTCCAAGTGAGGCCATTTGGTAAACATTTGGTTTTTTAAGCTTTATTAGTAACTAAGGGTTTCAATTCTTTTGGGTCCCAGAGAAGGGTAAAGAAAGTGAGAAATGCATAATTTATGTTGTGTGCTAAGTAGCAGAGTTGCCGTTTCTGATTATATAGTTGTATACAAGTATAATGTTGTATCTGCTTCATTTTATAGCTGTTCACCGTGTTTTGGCTAATTTTCTTTTGCTTTCTGAAGTTTTTGCTAATGTTATCCAGGAAACGCACGCCTCATTCAGCTCCTACACTGTCTTTCTATCTATATCAACTGAAAGTATTCATATACATATACATACAAGCACCAAAACCCCCCGATTAAACTAAAAAGGACTTACATTTTTTTTTTTTTTGGTCTAATTTAGCAAGGACATTGCTAAAGTGAAGGAGGATCAAGAATGGGAGATTACTGAGGCAAGGAAAGCTCTATCAAGAACAGGGCCAATCAATGCATATAAGCCTAAAAAGATTTCACTTGAAGAAGAACTGAAGGTATGGATGGTAACACATACCCTTTTGGCATTTGTTTTCCTAGGCTCTTTTTACCCCCTATTTGTTTCTCATTTGTAGGCTCTACAAGACAGGATTGACATTAACAACTACGAGTACAAGAAACTCCCTAAACCCAAAGAAAGAAATTGAAAGTAGCCAGCCCTTTTAACTTTTAAGTAGAGGTGTAGATTTTGTCTTTGAATTTTTTTTTTTTACTTTTTAAAGCAGTACCTTGCTTTGTTAAATGAGTCTAATTTATTTTTATTATTTTACATAATTTTGTACAAAATAATTAATAATTATTGGTTATAAAAGTATTATATAAAGTGTATCAGAAGAACAAGATATCTGAGTTTTTGATATGGCAATAAAGTGTTACACAAGTTTACACATATTAGGATGAGATTTTTTTTTTTTTTCTGGGAATTCAACTTAGAAGTTGAATCTGGAAAATGTGGAATACATTTTGGAATATATAATATATATTTTTTTAAGTGTATATACACTTTCCTATGAGAAAGTGTATAAACATAGCGATTATCTAACTTCAATTAATGATTTATAAATTATAACTTATGCAGTAAAATTTGAAGAGTTTCATCATATTTAGTGCATGTTTATCATATTTTATCTCAAAATTAATAATGTAATTAATAATTTTTGGTAAAATAGTCTCAAATTATAAATTTTTGGTGAAATTGGTCCCTAAATTATTATTATTTTTGAAATGGTTTCTATACTATGTAAATTGTGAGATTGATCCTTCTATTTGAAAAATCTATTAAAACATTTGTTAAGTTTAAAAATAAAAAATCAAAGATATTTATGTCATTATAGTGTTTTAATATACTTAATAAAAAGGTAAATTGGCAAAAATAGTCTCCAAACTATATATCTTTAGTAAAATTGATTTCAAAATTGATTTTTTTTATTTTTTTGGTGAAATTGATCTCTATATTATGTAAATATTGTGAGATTGATCCTTCTATCCCAAAATCCTTTAAAATATCCATTAATTTTTTTAAAAATAATTTCAAAAGCATATATATCATTACAGTTTTTAAATATACTTAATAAAAAATATATATACACATATATGCAACCCTCTCAAAGACCTTAACAATCTTCCCTCTTTATGAGTGATAATCGAATCCCTTTTTTTTTTTCATAATAAAAAGCAACCAAACGGTTATGTTACATATATTTATAGTTTTGCTATGTTTAGTTTTAAATATTTTATTTTGACATTTTAAATACTAAATAACTTAGATTTCAGCCATTTTTATCTTTTTGGACCAAAAATAATTTAACTAAAAATATAAATATAACCAAAAAAATTCTTAAAATTTCAAAGGAAAAAAAAAATTAAACCGATTTAATTATAAAATTGAAAGCCCTTAGCTTGTCACAATAAGAAAGATTACTATAAATGTTACACGAAGTTGAATGTTTGACACTTGTCTTGAACGTTATGTAAGAGTCGGGGTGAAGCCTTATATGAATAAGAAGAGTTGAACTCTGTAAACGCAAATCTGGTCAAATTTGAATTAGTTGAAGTTGTGGAAAAGCGCATTGTAAATGTTACACGAAGTTGAATGTTCAACGCTAATCCTAAGTGTTATGTAAGAGTCGGGGTGAGACTTTTCCCAAATAAAAAGAGTTAGACTTTATGAACGCAATCGAAATCAAATTTAAATTAGTCGGAGTCGTGAAAAAGTGTACTGTAAATATTAAAAGAGGTCAAATATTTGACACTCATCCTATAAGGGCCAAGTAAGACTGAAGATGAAACTTTTCCTTTAAGTAAAAAAAAAGTGGACTATGTGAATATAATTCTAGCTAAATTTAGTTAATAGTAGCTAAATTGGACTATGTAATAGCTTTAGTGTAAATATAACATGAGGTCAAATGTTTCACACTCGTCATATGGGCCAAGTAAGACTGAGGATGAAACCTTTCCTAAGTATAAAAAATTGGATTATGTGAATATAACTCTAACTCTAGCTAAATTTAGTTTTTTTTTTTTTTTTTTGGGGTGTAAATAGCTAAATTTAGTTAATAGTAGCTAAATTGGACTATGTAATAGCTTTATATACCAAGATGATGTTATAAATGAAAATTATAAAATTGAAAATAAGGTTTTTAGCATATGGGGTAGTAGTTTGACAAAAGTTGACATATGTACACATACATACCCACCCATTATTTACACCTACTCAAGTTTTATAGTGGCTGCTTTTAGAAATTCCAGAAGAACTTCACTTCCCATAATTTCCCCACCCTTTTTTCTTTTGTTTCCTTCCCTTCACCTAATTTGGTTTTTCTCAAAAGGAAAAGTAATGCTGCCCACTATTTTCAACAACAGCAGCAACCAGCTTCCAGCTGACCACCACTCCCCCAAGAAAACCACCGCCTCCGCCGCCGCCACCTTGTTCAAATCCCAAAACGCCTTACGCCTCACCGCTTGGCTTTCGATTACAGTCCTCTTCCAGCTCTTGATTATCGCTTTCTTCGCTAGGAATTATTCATCCAAAGCGCCATCCCCACAAGTCCAGAAACAGCTTCTGCGGCAGTTTCAGTTTCAAACCCCTTATAAAGTTAATAATAATGAAGATGATGGCGACAGATCATGTGGGTTTGGTAGGGTTTTTGTGTATAATCTTCCACCCATGTTTAATAAGGAGCTTTTGGATAACTGTCACGATTTAGACCCTTGGAGCTCCAGATGTAATGCCATTTCCAACGGTGGTTTTGGGCCTACGGCCACCGGATTAGAAGGCGTTGTACCGGAGAATCTTACTCCGGCTTGGTACTGGACTGATATGTACGCTGCTGAAGTTATATATCATGTTAGGATGTTGGATTATAAGTGCACAACTTCAAATCCAGAGGAAGCTACGGCTTTCTATGTTCCTTTTTATGTTGGACTTGCTGTTGGGAAATATTTATGGTTTAATTACACGGCAAAAGATCGAGATCGGCATGGCGAGATGGTTCTGGATTGGGTCAAAGATCAGAAGTATTGGAAGAAATCAAATGGGTCGGATCATTTCCTTATGTTTGGTAGATTAACTTGGGATTTTAGAAGATTGACACGAGAGAGTGATAGAGAGTGGGGTTCCAGTTTCATTTACATGCCATTGATGAAGAACGTGCTGAAAATTTCAGTCGAGAGGAGTAAATGGGATCCGTTGGAAGTCAGCGTGCCTTATCCGACCGCGTTTCATCCTCGATCTGAATCCGACATCTCCGACTGGCAAAGCTACGTCCGATCTCGGAAACGGGAGAAACTGTTCTGTTTCGTCGGGGCGACCCGTAAGAAAATTAAAAACGATTTCAGAGGAATACTGATGAATTACTGCAAGAGTGAATCTGGGTCGTGTGGAGTAGTCGATTGCTCGGAAACCCATTGCTATGACGGCGCGCCGGCGATTCTGGAAGCTTTTCTAGATTCAGATTTCTGTCTTCAACCTAAAGGTGATGGGTTTACGAGAAGGTCGTTTTTCGATTGTATGTTAGCTGGGTCTATTCCTGTGTATTTCTGGGAAGGAAGCTTTAAAGAACAGTATCAATGGCACATGCCTCAGCCGGAGAAATATTCGGTGTTCATAGATCATAATGATGTTAGAAACGGAACGATTTCTGTTAAAACAGTACTTGAGAAATTCAGCAGAGAAGAGGTGAAGAAGATGAGAGAAACCATTATAGATCTCATCCCAAGATTCTTGTATGCAAGGTCCAGTCATGGATTACAGAATAGCAAAGATGCTTTTGATATCACCATTGAAGAAGTTTTGAGAAGATTCCACCACCACCACCACCACCACCACCACCACCGGAAAACATAAAACAGTGATGATGAAAAAAGGTACCTAATACCATATATTCAAGTTCTTCAACACAAATTCTTGGCAAAATTTTTTTTTTTTTTTCTTCAATTTTCTTGATTCATTACAAATTTTTTTTTTTGTCTGTATATTATGAAGAATTACAACACAGATATATTTTTTTAATATATAAATCCCATCTTAATAAAATGATTTGAAATCAAATTTTTAGACTTTTTGGCAGTTTGACAGCTAAATAGTTGAACCCATCTTGAGAAATTTGATGAGCTGTTGTTGGCTACAAGATAGAATAATCTTGAAACATTTCTTGGAAGTGACAAATGAAAAAGGTGAAGAAAGTCATTCTAAAGGAAAGTTGTGATAATTATATATATAATTGTGCTATAAATATATATATTTAGAGAGAGAGAGAGAGAGAGGAAAAACACCAAGAAAATAGTGAAGAAATTCATTGAAAATTATGTGTGTATATATATATATATATATATATATATGTGATGAATAGACAACAGCAAGTTGTGTACTGTTTTATTTGATATTTTTTTTTGTCTATTTTTAGGCAATAAAAATTTTTATCCAACTTTGCTTCTTATAGCATACTCCATTATTATTTTTTTTAATGTGTTTTACTTCTTGTAAGCACACATTTAAAAAAAATTAAAAATACAAAAATTAATATATATAGATATACATATTTTAAGTTGAAAAGGCTAAATATTTTTTAATTAGGGTAGAGTGTATTGAGAGTTGTAAATAAATTATATTGTTTACGAACTTTTTTTTTAGCTCGTTTATTTATTAAATAAATTAAATTTAAATAATTTTTTAAACTTGATTAATTTTTAAGCTTACTCAAATAATATTCTTAAACATAATTAAATGTTATTGAATAAATTATAAATATTTGTATATATATTATATATGTTATTAAAAAATTTCTAATATTTAAATTAGGGTATGTATATAAGTTTTTTATCTCGTTTTCCCTAATCTATAGTGGTGGCTCTCTTTTCTTTACCTTCTTCTAGAACTGTAAACAAATGAAGTTGTTTGTGAACAAAAGCTCGTTTATACTCCGTTCGAGCTTGATCATTTATTAAACAAATAAAACTCAAATAAGTTTTTAAGCTCAATTAAATTTTAAATTTACTCAAACAGTTTTAAATTTACTCAAACAGTGTTCGAAAATTTAACAAACCAGGCTTAAACTTTCGATGTTCGGTTCGACTTGACTCGGTTATAGCTCTAAATGTATTTAAGTTTTATTTCTAATAAGTGTTTTTAAAAGGTATAAAATATAAAATATAAAATGTAGTAACCAAAAAGAAAAATAATTTTTAATATTCATGTAAAATTAATAGAAGTATTATAATCATTTTGTAACAACATTTCAGTCTGTTAAGTCAAATTGTGACAATATTTTCAAGATCTATGTAGTATTAATTAACTATAATACAAGCTTAAAAAAAAAATTAACTATAGTACAAATATTTAAAATTTTGATTAATATTTCATAAAAAAACAAGTCATATATCTAAAATTATTTAAAATATATTAAAAACTATATAATTTAATAAATTAAATACAATATTTTATTCATTTTAATTTTAAATAAAGTATTTTAAAAAATTCATTAATAATGATAAAAAAAAAAATAGTAACATCTATAAAAATATGGAATTGTTTTCACAGTTAAATTTAATGTATTTTAAAACTAGTTTTAGATGGATTAGAGTTTTATGTTTTTAGAATAATATTCAAAAATTTAATGTATCATATAAAATTTTACAAATATATGTTAGAATTAAATTTTACAAATATTAGTTAATTTTACAAATTAATCTATAATTGATGAGATTATTGGTTCTTGGAAAAGAGAAATAATGGTTACCACAAAATAGTAAATCTTATTAAAAAAAAAAAACAAAATAGTAAATTCATACAAAGCACTCAAAAGTTATTTAATAAAATTTAATTTTGAAACTGGTGAATCATGTAAGTGCATTTATAACATAATTAAATATTAATTTTGATTTGACATCTTAATATTACTTAACAAGTAAAATATTAATCCTTTTCCAATTAAAAACTAAAAATTTAAAACCACTTAATTTTTTTTTTTTTATGTATGAGCAAATTTTATATTTATATTTAAATTATAAGCGAAGAAGTATGTTTAATTTTGTTATAAAAAAAATGAAAAAAAATGAAAACTATTGAAAAAAACAAAAACCACATCGAAAAGTAAATAAATAAGGAAAGAAAAGGATAAGGGACTCTTAAAAGAGAAATACTTTTTTAAAATAAAAACAAAACAAAAACGACAGAACGAACAATAAATTGCCAATTTTGATTTGACCCTTTAAACGTGAACCACATGATTCCCCACATTAAGTCCTCATAAATTATATCCAAAGCTAAAATATGTAAAATATTTTGTTTTAATTTTATAATTATTATTATTTTTTTCTATACTTAATCTTAAATTTTAAATTTTTTAGAATTTAATTTTTTTGGTTATATTTATTATTTTAAGTTGATCAATTAAGTCAAATTTTTTTAATTTTTTTGATTATTTTAGTTACCCTTATTTAATTATGCAAGAGTATTTTCCATAGTCTATTAATTTAGTATGTACTTTTAACATAAGTTAAAAAATAAAAATAATTAAAGAATCAACTTCTAAAAAAATTAAATTTTAATATTAAAAATTTTAAAATTAAAATAATTATGATACTAAAATAGAGATTTCCCCCTTAACTTTAAATTTAAAAAATAAAAAAATTAAAGCTACACTTCATTCTCTATTATAGGACATACAATGCATTACAAACGTATGATCATTACGTTTCAATCATGAGATTATGAGAATTTATAATTTATAACTATAACTTGTAATAGAATTTTAATAATAATGAGTATGAGATTATGTCATGAGATATTAATAATATTATTTATGAAATATTGAATAAAATTTATTTTATAGACATGGTTTTCTGAGAATGCAACATAAACGAAGAAGATTTCACTAGTTTGCCAACTAGTCTTCAAAAATGTCACATGTCTCGGGTAGTTTTTTGACTTTGACCCTCCAATGATTAAGTTAATAAATAAAACTAGAATTCTTCTTAAAGTACTAGGAATCCAAAAAAAGTCTCTTAAATGGTTATCTTCTCTTAAATGCTCCTCTGGGAGTGCATAATGCTCTCAAAACTTAACCTTGCTAGAATGAAAATAATGATAACTTTTGTATGTTGAACATGTGTTACCGTATATATCTATGTGAAGTGAGTAGCCAATAGTGGGACTACACTTGAGTACCGGGGGGAGGGGGGGCATGTCGGTAGTCATGCTAGTTGCATGACTCTTCTATCTACTAGAAGAGGTCGAGCTTGCTGAAATAAGCTTGACCTAACTTACATGTTATATCCTTATTAAACTATCTTACGTATGTCAGAAGTCCACACTTCGATACATTTAATAAAGATTTATAAAGTGTGGTTGTTAATACTTCAAATGCACTTACTCATCCATCTAAAATCATTTCACTCACAAATAATTTTTTTTTTCATTTTTTTTTAAATTTACAATATAATGAATTTAATCTCTTATAAAATATTTCCTATGAGCAGCTTGAATTAAGCCACTGAATAAAACTAGAATAGAGGTGTGAAATATACATACATACATATGTGTATATATATATATATATATATATATATATATATTTTTTGAAGAATTATAATTATTTGTAGATATCTTTTGGGGTCCATTTTTGTGGGTTTTATTCTTTGTGCTGTCTGCTTTGTGTTTCCTTTGGACATTCTTATTTACTCTGTATGGGTTTATTTTTTTATTTTTTATTTTTTTTCTTGTACCTTCTTAGCACTTGTAATAAATGCCAAATGCATCCATGGCTCTCCCCAAAACCCTTCACCTTTATGAAGTATAAGAAGAATTTCTTCTTTACCTACGCCATAAGGCATCTTGGATATATATATATATATATATATATATATATATATATATATATATATATATATCCAAGATGTGTGTTATATGTTTTACCAGCCCTAACCCTCGACCCTAGATTCATCTTTTTTTTTTCTTTTTTCTTTTTTTTTTTACTTTGGCGTGAGGTGTCATAGATGAGTCTCAAATTATGGAATGACACATTTAAGATAATCTATATTCGGACTAATTTCCATTTGAGCCGAGTTTTGCAGGAGGAAGCTCTAGTCTCAAATTTTAAACAACTGCATACATGAATTGAGGTTTAAACCATCAATCTCATTTAAGACAACTAGAATTTCTTACCAACTCATATACGCCTAGGGCTTCTAGATTCATCTTCTTGACTATAAGATCTTTTTAGGGTACATATAATACCTAATTATATTTATATATTACTATATATGAGTGTATGAAGCGGTGGAAGACCGACTCTCTCTTTTGAGAGACATGAATACTATATTTTTTTATGGTGGATTGACAGTCTCTCTTTTAGTAGCTAAGGTCAACTTCTTTTGAGAAGGGTGACTGTCTAACAAAGCAAAAATTAGTCTTTAAGAACTCCACAAATAAGTAAGTTTTTATATTTTTATCTAAAAACATGTTTTGATGATCTTTAGGACAACTAACTTGAAGGCTGAGATTTAGCCATCAAGGTAAGCGACCTCGACAGGCAATATCAATTGGTGGCACTAGGCACAACGCTTTGATGATTTTGGAAGATCCACCCGTTGATGTTAGGGCTTTGATTCCTGAAGATACTAGACCAGTTTGTTTTAAACGGATGTTTAATTTATGTTCCGGTCCATTTCTTATTTTTATTTTGGTTCTTAGACTATTTTATGTCTATCTTTTGTATAACACCTTTTGTATCTTTCTTTAACTTTGTACTGTATACCATCTCCAAACTTATATAGTAGATAGACTCTTTGGTAAAAATTACACTTAAGTAACTCCAAATTTGAATAGTATCATATTTCAAGTGCATAAAATACCTAGTTGGGAAATTAATTTAAGAAATTAAATTGATTAATTATTTGGAATTAAAACAAAACTTTGACTATGTCAAGGTTACTACTAGACAATTAAAATAAACCAAAATAGTTAAGAGTAGTTTATAAGTTGCTTTCCTGTCATTAAAAGATTATGGAAAATTGTGTTAATTAAAATGCTAAACAAACAAACATTAATTAATGAATTCATAAAAAAATGTTGTCTTCATGTGATAAGATTCTTCTCTCTCTCTATCTCTCTCTATCATCTGCATTTGTGTCAATAATAAATTTTTAGAAGAGAGAGAGAGAGAGCAAGTGGATTGAGAACGATTTCTCTCAGGCTTCATCTCGACCGTACACGTTTTATTATTTATTTATTTATTTATTAAAAAATCTTGATTCTTCTTCCATATTCTTCATCATGAGTTGTGTGGTAATAAAGCCAAAAATATAGCATTGGATCTTTCTCTTCCATAATATATATATATATATAACATCGATTAAGAAGAAGAGTGTGACATTTTTTTTTTTTTTTTTAAAAAAAAAATTTAAATTTTGTGAATATAATTATAATATTTCATTTTATATATAAAAATATGATATAAAATATATATACGAGTTTATATATTTATTATCAACTCGAAATATTTTTTTAATACAATGAAGATGATACTAAATAGTTAACTTTAACTACTGTCAGATTATAATTACATTACGAGATATGAGTTGTGACACTTTAAGTAAGTAGTCAAATTTAAATGCACAACATACAAGTATTATATACATATAAATATAGTTATAATTTTTATTTTTTATTATATCAAATTTTTATGTATTAAAAAAAAATAAAATTAATTTTGAAATTACATGTGATTTAATAATTTTTGTACCTTATAAACAGACAAAGTAATCAAATTACCTCCAATCTCAAACTAAAGTCTTGGGGATTTAAAGTGGTTGTATTCAACTTTACTATTAAAGATAGGTCGATTTTGGGAAAAAAAAATTTGCTATAATTAATTCATTTTCATGTGATATAATGAATTTTATTTTTCATAAACGGAAAAAATCAAATCTAGCAGTTGGCTATTTTATGTGCTGCAAAATAAAATAGCCTTCAAGTTATGTTTGACAAAGTATTTGTAGGGGATTGGATTTTCAAGGCAAGGGAATTAGGTTTTGAATTGGTGATGGCTTGTGAAATGTAAATTTGCTAACCCTTTTTGGGTATATGTAGGCTCGTCTATATAAAAAGTACTAAAGTAATATAGTTGTCACGTGTGCACCACAATCGATGTAGTAAGTAATATGTTGGATGAGCTGGATTCATTTTAGTCTCATTTATCATGACTGGATATTAGAGAAGTCATACGAGTGATATGTAGGCTTGTCTATGAAAGGTACCAAAGTGATATAGCTGTCACGTGTATAGGACAATCGATATGGCAAGTAGTACGTCGGTTGAGCTAGACCCATCTCAAATCTCCTCACCTCACGATTAGAGATCAAAGAAGTCATACAAGAGTATTAAAGAGAACCTTCAAAAGTTATTCTTTTGTTTATTCATACGCTCAGAAAAATTCTAAAAATATTTACTAACTTAATCAGATTGACTTTTTACAGGTTACCTGAAAACCATTCCCCCATCAGTCTCAAACCATCTATTCTTATCCTATCAACTCAAGCTAGGATTTAATAGGGTGGATGGAGCCGTGGGATTTCTTGTTGTTCTGTACTTTGTTGTGGCAGATTTGGTAAGCGAGGAATCACTTTATTTTTGAGGATACTGAACCATCAATTACACAGTTGGTGCCTTGGTGGCGTATATTGAAAAAAATGTTTCCGAGTGGCCCATTCACATACATTTTATTATTATTATTATTATTATTTTGTACGAGGTTCTAGATGGATCCATCCAAAATTATTATTATTATTATTATTTTGTACGAGGTTCTAGATGGATTCATCCAAAATTTTAAGTAGACATCTTTAAGCCATATTTAAATAGTAATTTATTCGAGCTGAATTAATCTCTAATGGAAGAAAACTCTAGTTTCAAAGCTGAATACATGAATTGAAGTTTAAACATCGATCTCACTTAAGTCAAAAGAGCTACTTACCAATTCACCTGCGTCTTAGGGTTACATTTTTTTTTTTTTTTTTATACATACTGTAATGTGCATAAGATACTTTTGTGAATCAATTAGTATTTAATTTAAACCAACCATAACTATGTACTTCTAATCCTAATAGATTAACTCGGAAATTAGTATATCCAAATTATAAGAAAGCTTAAAGTCATTCATAACTGGAGGAAAATGGTCAAATTTAACCCATGATATTTATGGTCTGTCGACAGTAATGGTAAAGACTTTGTTTATAAATAGCAAGATTAATTACCACTCCAAAAAGACACAGAGAAAAGTTCAGTCTTACTCTTCATCAGAAGAACAAATTCTTTAAGTTGATAAGTAGTTAAAATGTTTATGGATATATAATCTATATATCTATGAACATATATTCATCATCAGACAAGATAAGATGAAGTATTCTTTCAATGTCTCTACATAAAACAACAATCCAAACTCACCCAGCAGCTTGAAAGTCTCCAAAGTCATCGTCTGGTGTATCTTGGTTTTTTTCAGGTGAATCTGATTCCTTCTTCTTAGGAGATATTGAACTTGTAGATTCCGAAGGTTCCTCCTCCTCGAGACTGAGTTTCGAAGGCAGCTCAGAAGGAGAATGATGAGGTGAAATGACCGGCGAAACTGATGATGATGGAGGTGGAGGAGGAATGATGGATATTGCAGCCTCCTTTTTAGTACTACCCTTTTCCTCCAATGAGAGGTTATTTAGACTCTGCTCAAAGAACTTGGACCTTATACTGCGCCCACTTTTCTGTTGATTCTATATAAAAGGTGGGTCAAAAAGACATTCAGATACTATATAAAAGCACAAATTGAACACTTAAAAGAGAGAGAGAGAGAGAGAGAGAGAGAACTAACACTTTTTATTTGAAGTACAAGGGTCTCTCCCTCTTTTAAGCTGTAATCAACAGATGAAGTTTGCTGGTATTGTTGTTCCATCTCTTCAGCAGTTTTCTTCTTATTTAAGTACCTATTATATTCACATTTCAAATCAACTTTTCAATCTGATCAACAGTAGTAGTGCATATGGAACCAGTAAAATGTTTATGGAGGAGGTGAACAGAGAAGTCTACTTCATATGGTCATGTAGTGCAGCTTGGAAGTCATAAGCTTGAGTTCTTTCTCGAAATCCAAGACCAATAAATGCATGACGATGGCGGCCACCTGCAAAGATGTACCAACTTTTAGAATGCATAAAACTGAGTCAATAATACACCTATTACATACAAAAATAACAAGTAACTGCTCCAAACTATGAGATCTGATTTAGAAGCTCAAAAATAGATGCTTTTATGCATGGTAGATATCTTTAGACAAGTATTTCATACAAGGTGGAGATGATGCAATCAAAGCATCCACATCAATGTTTATGGTTGTAGCATTTTTAGTGGAATAAATTTCGTAATCTAATCACTATCAATTTCCCACTCTCTCCAAATCAACTTGAAACATAATAACTATCTCTTTTATGGAATAACATAACAAGTTTTATTAAAGAAAAATAAAAGAATACACTCTGAGTCATATCAAAATAAGTTAATCTATTTCAGACGTAACAAACCATTTGAGAGACAAATATGATAAATATGATCCGTTGGTGGTACTTAAGTTTTGCACTCTCATTGGATCTGTAATCACCAGCAAGATTTCATGAGTAGTCAACCTTCTTTAAGTAGCAATAGTTCTCTAAATTATTAGTTTTCCAACAAAAATATTCATCATCAGACGTTTCATTTCAGAACACAAGTAGGTACTTCAAAAAGCCAAAGTTTATTTTTCTAACTCCTCCATATGTCAGCACAGGAAAATTTAAACTACTACAGACTGTTTCTAAAGTAAAAAGGAGTTTATATTAAAAAAGTTCCCAAAGGAACAGAAGTCTGACAGGACAATAAAATTTTCTTCCCATTACTGCAAAAAAGTAGCAGGGATTATAATAAAAACCAGACTTCGAGCATGTTGGTTTAACTTGCCATATAAAAACTGATGTCCAATAGATAATTCAACTATCTTAACAACACTTGAAACTTCTCTAAAATCTAACTTTTCTAAAACTGTATTTCAATCTTTTTTCATTTGCTTTGATCTTCTCTCTGAAGAGATGTCATTTTTTTTTTGATTGTCATGGTAGACAGACAAGCTTTCTCTCTGCCCGCAAATCATTTTATGCTATAGAGTTGTGCCATAGGAAATCAAGAAGCCCCTCCGGTCAAAGAACTTTACTAAGATTCTAAATCATACCCATGAGTGACTAATCTCAACCTCTCCATATGCCCCAAAATACATAACAGTTAACCCAGTAGAAATGCTGAAAGCAATCCACTACTGAAGTTCTAAGTTCTTCAGTCATGTGGGTTTGTCAGATTTGATGATGAATGACGAGACTTCGTTGAGAATTATTTGTAAATTTTAAAGGCTATTTAACTGCTTAATAGAAAAACAGATACAAATGCATACTGTGGACCTTTTAAAAGTTCTATTGAAGTTCAAAAGCTGAATCATAGAATAGCTTAAGTGCAGCAAGGATTTTTCGCCGATTATCTAAAAATAAGAAGGTTTTTAAGAGGTAAAAGAAAGAAAGAAAAAGAATCAAATACACTGCTATTGAATAATTATATATAGGTTTATAAAACTGCCAACAAATGATTCTAAGAAAGATATTATTGAGGTGTGGGACTCTAGAAATAAGGAAAGATTTTTTGGGAGAATAAGGAACTTTTAAAGAAAAAAGGCATACTAACCAATATTTTCTTCAATCCGAAGAACAAAGTATCTGCAAGAGAGTAAAAAATAGAACAAATTCAGAAACTTCATACATTTTGAAACGCCCAAGAATTCCAGAGTTTGAATGAAATCACATGCACTAAAAAGTGAGACCATTATAAAGGCATTAACAAGTTTTGAAAGATTATTTTAGTGACAAAAATGTTTAAACCTGCTGCTGTCAATTACAGTCTCCACAGGATGCTGTTCCCCTTCTCTTAGAAATGCCCGAGCATATAATTCACCTATTTCCATAAGTTAAAATGGTTACAGAAGTTAAGAGGATAAATAATACTTTTTGGCATGCACACCAATCTTTTCCTTGTAAGTAACAAATAAAAATAACCTGTTTTTTTATCTTCTAGTCGAATAATACATTCCTCTCCCTTGCTGATAACTTTGAGCGCACCTTCCCATGCCCATTTATTTACATTCCACTCATCAGCTCTACAATGTCAGGTTAACTAGAATATCATTCCCATTACCCCATAAATTGAAATTGAGAAAGCACTTCCTTATTTCTGTTGCAATCTTAAACAGGGAATTAACAGGTTAAGGACATGCTCTCTTCTCTCTGTAAAACCATCACATGCATATAGAAGTATCACTAAGAACTATAAATCAGAAAACATATACTAGTGAGAAATCTAGAAGGAACCTGTAAGAAGCTGCTGTTTTCCTTGGAGGGATCTGCCAAAAAGACAACATTTAATGCTAAATTGATAAAAGAGCTATTAACGATCAAAGATAAAGAAGGATCCAAATACAAAATTAAAAGCAACATGTAAAGAGTAAGTGCAACCATTTGACACCTTTGTATTTCTATTTTTTTTTTTTTTTTTTTTGTTCTTCATAAACCTTGTTGCAGTCCTGGCTTGCAAAAACATACAATAGACCTATCTATACATCCAATAGGAACTAGCAAGTATTACACAATAAACTGAGTGCAGTGACACCCCAGCCATATTTCAAAGAAGGAAATAAACCCTAACTCCATGTGTTTTAACTGCAAATGTGGAAAGTGCAGAAGAAGACATTTGATCATCAGAAGTCTATATGAAAGGTTGTTTGAGATAGATCATTACATGTTAATGATTAAAGATGTGTACCACATAGCGCAATAATGGTTAAATAATTTTAATAAGATAAATATGTGCATTAGAAATTTCATTCCAAAATTTAGGTTAATCATAGGCTAGCTAGGTAGAAGCAGTGACAAGATAAAAAAATGTCAATGTCCATTCTGATCTTTAGAACACAAGGGCAGAATACTTCTCATATCATTATTAGCTTTACCAAATTCTGAAAAGTTATTTTGCTATGATGAAAAGCACTATCTCCATACTAGACAAAGAGACAGCCATTTTGTTAATATACACTAGTTGGTTGATGAGATTTCTTCAAGGACCCAAAATAAAGAACATAAACTTAAAAAAAAAAAAAAAAAAAAAAAAAAAAAATGAAATTTGGAAAGCTCAAACCACAAAAATCTGCACTTTAGAAAGATAAAACAAAAGGTTAGACCTATTTTCATACTCCCAACTCAATAAAAATCTCTTCCTCATCTTAAAAACAGGCTTTAAAGAATTCACAAAAAAAAAAAAAAAAAAAAAAAAAAAAATTCAACAGCACAAACCTCGAGCAAAATCCTCCAGAAATTTTGTGATGTTTTTCTCCAAAAACAGGTAACATCAGATAATAAAGATCCGAAGCAGCTTATTTCCCCAACTTGAATTGAATTTATTATATACATTCACAAAACTAATTCTCTTAATGCATTGACAGAAATCAACAGTTTTCACTTTCGAATTCCAAAGAATAATACAAATTCAATGACAAACTACCTAAGCTCATGATTCATAAGTATTTAAGAGTAAAACTAAAAGAATTAATCAGAACCCATTACCCAAACAACCCAAATAAATGAACTTTACATTTTTCAAGACATATACTGGACACAAATAATTGTAGGAAAGTTCTTAAAAGAAAAAAAAAAAAAAAAAGTGAATACCAACCATATAAACATAACATTCAGGAACTTGGAAAAGAATCAGCTCGAGAGCTTCTTCAATGACTTCCTTTTCATCTATTTTCTGTTCTTGCTCCATTGATCCAATCTAATTATCTTTACGAGAAAGAAATTCCCAAGAAAGTTGAAAATCAAGATAGTTTACAAGAAGTCTTGTTGGTGTATTCAATCTTCTGCATCAAAGCAAGAATTATCAGAGGACAGATTGGGGATGAAAAAAAGTGGTTGTTTTTGTTGTAACTAGAAAATGTTGATGATTAACATCAAAATTTATGAATTAATTTCATTTCAACCCAAATTTTTTACTTTATAATTCAATTTGATCCTCAAAGTTTTATAATTTACTATTATACTCTTTTTTTTTTTTTTCCAAACAACAACAAACCGAACCCCGAAGTCGCAGAAACGACTATAATGCGTTTCCATTATACCAAGTTAAGAGCTTTATTCTTATACTCTTTATTATGTGAAGTATTAATATTTGAAAGATCTTCTTACTTTACAATTTATATTATTTAATTATTTTTCACTTGAGTAAATATAATTTTTGTTATAATTTGGAGTCTCACATCACTCTCATAGTGGATTTGCAATAGTTTGAAACCCTCTACTCAATCGGCCCGAAGTGGATCAAAACAGACAATATCATTGAGTTGTTTGTAATAATTTTTATATTATCTTAAATATAATTATTTATTATTATATATATGGTAAAAGACATGGAAACAAATGCAACTTAAAAATATTTGTATATGGACTAGAAGAATATTTGAAACAAAATGAAGGGGTTAAAGATTCTATTCTAATTTTCTATAGATGAATCATTTGCAGCCTTTGGATGGAATCGTTGGATTTAGATTTGAAAGTCAAAATATTATTGCTTTGGTGCTGTTGAGTTTTACTTTATTCTTAAGCAAGGAAGTTGGACCATTCCATCCTTTAAACATGCACATTTTTATTAATTATATATATATATATAATTTAGTATATATTTTCAATTTGATTATAATCTCCATATTTTGACTAACTAATTATTATTTTTTTTTTTTTTGGCACAAAAGAATATTTAGAGTACTAAGAGATCTTATTGGCAAAAAAAAAGTTAATGAGGCACAGTTGCAGTCACAGTTCTGTGTCTTGGATCAGTAAGCACTGTGTGTACATTGATAAAACCAGCATCTCTCATAACTTCTTCAATATCTGTCAAATAGTACTCATCCAGAAATGGTTCAGTACTCTTCATCAGTGTAAAAAGCACTGGTGATAGTTCCTGAAACCATTAAATAAAAGCGTTTATTTGATAATCAAATCAAGATTTTAAACCATTTTAAGAAGTTGGAATGCAGCAGGTAAGTAGAGAAGAAAAAAGAAATGAAACTTGCCTGGAGAATCTTTGATTTCGGCTGCAAATAGGCAAGAGAAGAGACAAGTGATCAATCAGGTACGATGTTTCAAAGTTTTATTAGTGTAACAGAAAAGGACATGTTTGAATTCCATGTATTTTGTTGCTACTTACTGAGTTATCTGTCAAAGCAAAAGTTCCTCCAGGGCGAAGCAATTGAAAAGATTCCTTCACTATGTTCTTTATGGCTCTTGCAGGGCATTCATGGAACTGCATACGCAATTGGCAAGTTAAAGATTCATGATAACAGAGTATTCCAAGAATTGAACGAAACATATGCTTGGGAAATTCATAAATGCAAGATAAGAGAAGCAGAGTTGCTAAGAGGTAAAAATCATGAGTTATCATCATAATTCAATAGTTTCAATATGATTCAATGCTACTACTTATAAATCAATATTCCTAGTCCTTCACCAATGATCAATGTATCGTTTTACAGAAACTTTCAGTTGTTGGCTGCAAGAGATAAGACACGATGCCACGAGTGGATATATCTCTTTTGTACCATGTCAAAATCAAACATAAAACAACTCTTTTCAGGAAAAGATGGAGGACAGAACAGATCTAGGATAAAGAGAATGGCCATGCTCTATTTCCTACATATATTTTTTTCCTTTATGGAATGATGAGAACAAAACCATGTTTTCTTGATGATGATTGTCTTGAACATTAACTTACCACATAAGCAATTGAAACTATGTCAAATGATTGGGAGGGCAAGCCCGTGCTTTCACCGTTTGCATGTATCCAGCGGATTGGCATCTCCCTCTGGTTGCTTTTCTTTTCTTTAAATTGAGCTACAGCAAGGAAGTAAGGAGATAGATCAACTCCCTGCAGAATATACATGCAAGAAAAGGCTTAGACAAATATAAAAATTTTCTAGACTGAGATTTTTTACACGAATGAAGATTCATTTATACACTTGCACTTACAGTGAGGCTAGCTGAAGGAAATTTATCAGCAAGAAATCTTGTGCTCACACCAACTGAGCATCCTATATCAAGAATGTCTCTGATAATCAGATCGCTTGAATGTTGAATATGATGCCTTTCGATTGCCTCTAACCAATTTCCTCGAACTATTTGATTTGCTTCATCCAGTGAAGAAGCATCTGGTATTGCCCGTCTTACCATTGACATGGTTGCAGCCTCTGCTTCAGCTGCAGCCTGTGATAGATCACTCATTGTCAAAAGCATATATACTTAAAAAAGTAATTTTCAATGCCTATTTTGAGACCATTAAACCATTCTATACTTAAAAGCTTATATTCTGCCAGAAAAGTTAAGTAACAGAGTAGAAAGTCAGTAGCAAGCATACCCTAATATCAATGGTATACAATACAGCTGAAAAAATCCATCAGACTGTAGTTTTTCAGAGTAAAAATTAAATATTTAACAAAGTTTTTTCCACACAATAACATCAAATTAACATTACTTTATAGAAAGAAATTCCCTGTAGGGCACAAAAGGCATCTTGGTAAAAGAGGGAAGAATTAGTGAGTACCAGCCAAGAAAGATTGCCTTCATCATACGCATGGAAGGGGTTAAGATAATCTGTACAAGGTGGGAAAAACAACAACCAGTATCATTAAGTATGACATAAAATACAACTAAAATATTTGAGTAATTTCTCTTTCTAGGATGATCTTCCAAATGAAAAAGTGAGACAAAATGCATTGAGAGAACTTTAATGATTTCTAGAACCAATTAAAATGTAAATCTGGAGCTCTTGTTTACGTTTGCCATACTCCTCAGGAACAATGGTTCAAAAAAATATATTAAAGATGCATGCTAGTGCTAAATAATGTGATTCATAAACACTAAAACAGAAACCAAACTATTCCAGGACTGGCTACTGAAATTGAATCAAGAATTGATTTAGCATTTTCCAGTTAACTTTCACAAAATTTAATGCTATGAAATAACTCCAGTCTCCAAATCCAATTGAAGGAAGTAACAAATGATGGAACCAATTGGGTATTCTAAGATTCAATAAGATGACAGTCAATAAATCTGAGCAGACAATGTCCAAATACATAAATATGCAGACGAAAGTGGAGAACTTACAATCAGGATATACAAGGGAAGTGTCCTCAATGCTCTCCATTTCTTTGAAAACTTCTGATTCCAGTATCTCTTTTGTCATTTTTCGCCATGGGATATTTGTTTTCTCAGCTGTACTGTTCCAAATTCCAGCAAATTAACCAAAAAGTTTATCTCTCTGTTATTTTTTTCCCCTCAAAAAGGGTAAATCAATAATAAAACGGCACTCAACAGGAAGGAAAGCATGAAAATCTACTTTTATTGGAAATTAAAAAAAAAAACAAAAGGAAGAAAAAATCCCTAAAATCATGACCTTATTAAGACTTGTCTTGCACCATATTTGAGTATGGAATAGAACGGCTTAAAGTTAATTATGGCTCCGACGAGTCTAGAAAGCGGAGTTTCGCCGGTCCATCTTGGTCTTTCTAGCTGTCCCTCTTCGTAAACCTCCCTCCCTGCGTCACTTCCAGTGCTAGTTGATGGCGATGCTGCCATTCTGACAGTACTGAGGGCACGATTTCTTTGCACATATACCGTTCTGAATGAAGAATGGCTCAAATTGTAGACACTGTTCCCTGTGTTAATCCATGGGTTAAGCTTTGCGTTAGCGGAAAACGCCATTGGTGTTGGTGAGTTCTTAGTTCCAGTAAAGGAATGGCACTGGAAGATCAAGAGAGGCTTCCGTTTTTTCTTTTTGGTGGCAGTGGCAGTGGCCGTTGAGTATAACAATGCCTGAAATTTTAGACCGGGAATTTGATCCGTAAAATCTTATCGACCAGTGAAGTATTGACATGTGTATGGAATGTAGATTTGCTCTTTTGCAGAAATAGGTGGGGCCTTTTTTAATATTAAATTTTTCAAACTTTTCAAAAATAAAATTGTTTATTAAATATTTATAATATATATTAACATTTCATAATTTTGATATTTTTAGTAAAATAATAATAATAAAAAAAATACATTAGATTACATACAAATAAAAAGATTTTGAAAGGAAGAATTAAAGCAAATTATTGAATAAAAAATTTAATAATTTGTATTGTTGTGCAGAAGTATAAAAAAAATTTTACAAAACTCAATTAATTTTGCATCGTCTCGTCCACTCAAAAATTCTCTCTCTAAAGTTTTTCTCTCAAATCCTAGCACCTTCCCCTCTCTTTCTCTCCTCTTCTTTTCCCTTGCAGCCGCCGCCAAGCTCCCCACTTCTTCTCCCATCTTCTCTTGTTCTTCTTCTTTGCCAGCGGTTCCCCCCTTTTCCCGGCCAAGAGAAAAGTTGTAGCTACTTTTCCCTTGACCGGAAGAATTTGTTTTCTGTTTTTTTTTTTTTTTTTTTTTTTTTTTTTTTTTTTTTTTTTTTTTTTTTTTTTTTTTTTTTTTTTTTGGTATTATTGCTATCTTTTTCATCTCATTTGCTTGGTTTCTTCTCGGATATTTAAATATCAGGTTTTTCTTCTTTTTGTAAAAAAAAAAATTTTAAACCCGGACTAGATCTGGACCCTTTGTTCGTATTCGTATTTGGTTTTCTTTTTAGGTATTCTATGAAATCTTTGATGCGCTCATGATGGATTAGACTACTGTTGAAGAAAGAAGACAGAATCGAACTCTCTTCGCAAATGAAGTCCGAAAATGACAGTATGAAGACCATAGATTTAGACAGAATATCTGTTATTTTTCTTTTTTATGTATCCCTAATTTTATTTAGGGCTTTCTTTGACTCACCTAATTTTTTTATGTGGTTTTTTATCTCTGCACCACTTAGTTTTAAGTTGGTGTTTTATATTTCCGTGAATGATTTTAGTCATTCACTTTTGTAATGTTTTTATTTTAATGAATATTCCACTTACAAAAAAAAAAAAAAATTACATCGTCTCGTGGTTAAATAAAATAAGGAGTTATTATTAAAAAATCATAAATCTCATTCTATCATTTTGAATCTATTCTTTAAAGTGAATGTGACTATGATAAATAATAATGGAAGAGAATGAGGACATGGTCACACCCTGGATGTGGTCGTAATAATAAATGTGTTTAATTTAAAAAAATAAAAAAATAGAATAATAAAGGGAGGAAATAAGGAGAAACAAATGAACAAAGAAAAATTATTAAAAAAAAAAAATTATGTTATCGTTGCAAAATAAAAGAATATTAGTCTCGTAATTTTATTTTCTTTTGTACCCACATGGGGTGTTCGGTGTCTCCATCTTTTCAATGAGACTAATCTGGACTCGGCTTGTAGAGCGCTCGCAGAGTTCAACTCTTAATCGAGGATTAGAGTCCGGCCCAGAGCTTTTAACATGACACTAACCACCTCAGGGGATTCGAACCCTCGATCATCCGCCCTAAAGGATATTAGTCTCGTAATTGTTGTACTACAAACTACTCTATTAATCTTTATCAAGCTTCATTGAATGAAAAAGAAAAAGGTATAGAAATAAATCTTGCAAGTTTCTTTTTGACACAATGAACCTTTGAATGTCTCAATTTTCTTTATTAATCCACAAGAAAATAACGATATTCTTCTACTCTAGTATCGATTTTAATCAATAGTTCTTTTCTTCAAGTATTATTACTTTTTTTTCAAGAATATTAATTTGTTACAATTTTAAAAAATTGCAATTTTGTTATTTTGTTAAACTCTAAATTTATAAGAATGTTTAATAATGATTTTATAAAATTAAAATTTATTTTTTATTTATATTTATTTAATCATGATAAATACAAAGACCATGATTTTATCATGATATTTCACTTAATTTTTACTTTTTTTTTTAAAAAAAAAAAACCCCCTCTATATGTTTAAGACTATGCATTTGACAAAAAAAAAAAAAAAAAAAAATTATCATATTTGAAAGATTATTAGTGCAGCATAATAGCACATCAATTGAACAAGATATCATTTAGGCTTACTTTAAGGGGGCAACATCTAAATAGTTTTTAGTTAGAGGGCAATATTTTAATTTTTGAATATTTTTAGAGTTATTGTAAAATATATATATATATATATATATATATATATATATATATATATATATATATATATATATGTATGTATATGTATATATAATATATATATATGTATATGTATATTATATTGTTGCAGTTTTCATAATATATAAAATATGAAAACAAAATCATATATTATCAATTTGATTTTTTTTTTTAATTTTTTTTTTTGAAAAATTATAATAATATAACATATTTAAAGATTTATTACCCAGTATAGGTTTTTCTTTTACTAAATTTTCTAAATTCCCTAAATTCCTCCATTTTACATAATATTCAACAATGAAGGTTGTATATAATTAATATATAATTAAAAAATTAATTATCAAAATTTTATTGAAAAGAAGTATCTAATAACATATTTATAAAAGAATTAGAATTTTACGAATTGTCTATTGTTAATCTTCAAATAATAATTAAAACAATAATTGAATGTTCAAGGTTCGTCAGTTTCATAATTTTATATTTTCTTTATAATGTGTTAATATTTAAAATTATTTTCATAAAAACTCATTGTAGTGTAATAAAAAATAAAACTCTAAACTTTTTAAATTAAAGTATTAGCGTTTTTTTAAAAAATATATTAAAATAAAAATATAAATGATTTAATTTGTTACTATAAAAGACTATGGATTAACAATATAAAAAAAAATTGAAGCATTATCTTTCGTTCAAGTCTCAACTACTACTAGTTTTAGAAGAGTTAACTTTTAAATGGATGATTAAGATCATTTTGATTCAAAAGTGGTTAATCTTTTTATAAAATAATTTGTACTAATCTATATGCATTATATAATTATAAAAAAATCTTTAATATATAAAAAAGTGTTCTAAAACTATCTATAGTGATTGAATAGGATAACAATGTTAACTTTAAAATGATTTTCTAATATATATATATATATTCTTTCAAATATTCTTTCTTGAATTTTTAATTTAGTTAATTCATAAATGGATATTTTTTCTATTTAAAACTAAAGAAAAAAAATATAGAATATATATAGATAGATAGATATTACAATCATTTTTAAATATGTTTATATATATTAGGTAGTAAATAAAAAATGTGTAATTTTTTAGGTGTTACTAAACACAGCTCCCTAATTATTACTAATGCATCACTCTAAATATCAATTTTATTATTTTCTTTGTCTCAAAATATTTTTTTAGTTCATATAGTCAAAATATTATATTCAAAATTATAATAAATAGAATCAAATATTATGAAAAAATACAATATAAAGTCGACTAAGGAGGATATTGACATAAATATTAATTTATATTTTCATAAAATTTGATTTTTTTTATTTAAAAAAAAATTATATTTTTCTCAAAACATACTCAATTCAATCTTCTAAAAGAGACCCTATTCATTTAATTATATTAAATTTGTTTTATTGAATATTATATATAATTGTAGATTAACTTACTTAATTTTTTTTTAATCATTCAAAACATCATCAGCTAGTGGGTTTACATTAGAGTTTGCGCCATCACAAAAGAAAATTAGATGGGATATTATCAACATTAACATCGCCACAAAAACAAAAACTACTAGCCCAGTGAGCAAAATTATAGGCACTATAATTACAACTGCGACTCACGTGCTTAACATTCCAAAGAGGGTATTTCTCCAACATCTGCTTACCAATCTTAGTATTTCCACTAGCTTGTCAGTCTTCATAATCCTTCATTCCCTGAAGAGCCGGAACCACACCAAGAGAATCACATTCAGAGATAGCTTTGTCAATCTGCATTTCCTCGGCTAATTTAAGAGCTTGGATCACCACTTCCATTTCCGCACAAAAGGGGTTTGGAGAGGAGAAGTGGTGAGACCAAGCTCTCAAGGTTTTGCCACTATGATCTCTAAGAAGAATCCCGGACACCGCTTTAAGTTCCGAGAAGGCCATGACCGTATTAAATTTAAGTTCACCTAACCCGGGCAGGCACCATTCCGGAATGGGAGTTTGTTTAGCTCTACTACAACCTCTGTTCTTCGCAACACTCCAATATCGGTGCAAGCCATTGTTAACACATTTGGACACCTCCTGCCGGTTCGGTAGAGGGCTCCCAAGTCTCACCTTATTTCCGATTAGCCAAATGTGTTAAAAAACCAGGGCGGCAAATTGCATGAATTTTAATTGATTATCATTATCAAGCATTGATTGGAAAGTAGTGGTTCTATTCAACACCTTGGTAAACCATTCAGTCACAGTAAGATCTTCACAGCTATGAATACGAATAGTCCAGGGAGAGTTCCACCAGCAGATAGCAGTGACTGGACAGCAAAAAAGAAGATGATGCAAGGATTCGGTCTCCTCACCGCATAGTAAGCAAGATAAGTCTTGCAGGGGCACAAATTGTTTGATTCTATCTTTGGTGGGAATGACATCAGCCAGAGTTTTCCGGATCGGGAATTTGTGTCTTTCATGTAGCTTAGAGTGCCACAAAGCTGACCACTTACTTTTTTCCATCAACTGAACTGTACCAAACCTGTCTCCATTGTTTAATCTGTAGGAGCTCCGTACGGAAAAACGCTCCGACTTGGAGGGTGCCCAAACAAAGGAAGCATGTTCCCTATTCCGGAAGGGAATACAAAGAATTTCGTTGCTAATATCGGGAGGAAATGAGTCATTAATTATGGCCCTATCCCAATGATTCTTATCCGGTGTCATCAAATCCCTAACAAAGAATATACCATCCTTAACATGAACCTCAACAGGAACTTTAAAGTTGGGCAGTCCCCGCAACCACGGGTCTTCATACACTCGTGCGGGTGAGTTATGACCCCCCACAACCCTCTACGCAAGGATCCATAGTAGTTCCTAACCCCACTCCATGTCCAAGATGCCACTTGAGAAGTATGTTGAAAATCAAGTGTTCTACGTCCTCTCGGATACTTGGACCGGACTAATTGTACCCACAATCTAGTTGGTTCATTACAGAGTTGCCATCCAAGCTTTGTCACAAAAGCAACATTCACATCCCTGAATCTACGAAAACCTAGTCCACCTATACATTTCGGTTTACACAAAGATTTTCACGTTCTCCAACGGATGCAACGTATGCCCACGAAAGGGCTACGTCCCATCCATTACTAACCTTCCTTTCAAGAGGCATCATCCTTCATAAAGGCACCTCCTCTCAAAAAGGTGCATCCACTCATGAAGACATGCTCATTCAAAGATCAAGCCTTAATTTTGATAATGCAAGGATGCTTGGGGTGAGACCACATAAGGTATACTGAAGAGCCTAAAGTATAGGTCATCTTGATAGGTTTCACTATGAATATGTGCAGATGGAGTGAACCTCCTGTGTTACTTTGCCCAATTCGGCTACGTCATCACCGACATATGCAAGCATGGTTCTTTAGTACTTCGTAGGTAATTGTCACATCACCGTGGTCCCACTCGTATGGACCCAAAGTATACTCCCATGCATAATGGATGAACGCTTACTTGATCTATATCAATTATTAATACTGGTTAAAAAGATGTTGACCAATAGTGCCCAACCGGAAGACGTGCCTACTACGATATTGGAGTCAAGGCTGTCTAGCGGCGCCACATTGGTTAATTCCTAACTGTCATAGTTCCATTTTTAAGCCTTCTTAAGGTGAAAGCTATTACTCATGCACATACATATTCTCTCTAAAAACCTTTTTAATGCATATACATTCGGGTATATTCATTAAATTATATGAATATCATCTAAACTTCATCCTTAATCATTGCTAACTTAAGCATCGGATGATCTAGACATAGTGAGTCTCTATCGCAAACTCATCTTTATAGGAATTTAGGTCACAATTCATCCAAGAAAGAGAGAGAAAGCTTGTTGGGAAACTTCCTAATTAGCATATTTTGCTTTGGTGTTGCTTAAGGCATTTTTTGGCAACATCAATTTTAAGCGTAATTGTTATAACATTAGCAAAACCTATTGTAGACAAGAAAATATTTAAATTTACTAAGTGGGGAATTAATTATAATTTGAAAAATGATGTTCTATAATGTAAAAAAGATGATAAGTTCCAACCAATTGTAACTAAGAAAGTAGTTTTGACTAATTAGATAGTACCACATGACTCTTAAAGAAGCTCGTAATCAATTAAATCTTTGCCACCTCCTCATATAAATAGAAGAGTGAGATACATTCAATGGGATCAACCATATATTATTAAAAGAGATAATAAAAATTAGATACATTGTAAATTTAAAATAATACAAATAAATGATGCAAACTCTATCAATCGAAAGACATAAGGCTTTTCTAGTGGCTCTTGGGGATTTTCTTAGTTATACGGACTAGATTATGATGAAACATTCAGTCTATTTGCATAGCTCACAACTATACAAGTTTTACTTGCACTTGCAGCTAATAAAGATTGAGACTTATGGTAAATAGGTGTTAAGAATGCATTTTTGCATAGAGATTTTGGACAGGGAAATATATAGGAATCAATCTATGGGCTTTGAGACTCAGAGCATCCTGAATATGTTTATAAGCTTCTAAAGGCTCTATATGGATTGAAATAAGCTTTACGTGGGTTACATGAGTTTAAAACGTGTTATTGAGTAAAGGGTTTCGGACAATAAATACTCAGTAAATCTCTTAAGCGTGCGATGTGATACTCCAAATCACAACATTTTTTTTTTCTTTTCCCTTCTTCCAAAAATTTCAATCATAATAACGTCAATTGGACAAAATGATATTGTTCAATTGATAGCATTATCGATTATAATTGTTGAAAATTATGAATTTCAATCAAATTAGAAATGAAAAAGTCTAACAGTAAATAAAAAAATAAAATTATGTCAGCCGGTGGTGGTGCATTTTGTATTCAGAATGCAGGCAAATTAGTAGTTGACCCTATTGATAATCTAAACTAAACTGGCATACTTGATTACATCATAAGGTAGAAAAATATTAATAATAATAATTATTATTATTATGAAATGAATTTGACTGCAAAATAATATAATATATATATATACACATCCTCAAAGAAGTAGTAATGTTTTTTTTTTTTTTTTTTTTTTTGGATGACTAAATGATTTGGGTTGTTTACGGCTCACAACTTGCCAATTTGATTCATGCATATGGGCCATTTGACTATTTACTATCATTTGAAGAAAATAGTCAAATTAAATTTATTATTATTTGGTAAAATAATCTCTATACATTTTTAATATGTAAGCAATTATTGGAGATGTACCTATACATTAACGTCCATTTAAAAAAAAAAAAAAAAAAAAATTGACTGAATGATTAGTCAAAAATTTTAAATTTTGTTAGAGTCAAAAATTAATAAAAAGAATATATGGTTATAAATTTAAGACCATTTACACATATTTCAGGTTTTCTTCAATCTCTATTGTATCTTGAACTCATGAATTTTAGAAGTTATAAGTAAGATCATTACCAAGTTACGCTTTTTTTTTACAAAATCAAACAACTATATATTATGGAAATGATTTTTTCTTAAAATATATATATATATATATATATATATATAAAAAACTGATGGGAGTTGATGATATAGAAGGCTCCACTAAATATGAAGGAGTATTTAAAAAGACTTTTCTTTAACAAACTTGGGTTAATTTGATAATGAAGACTCTACTCTACTATAAAGCTTATCTTAAAAAGGAACATTCTTTGTCCAATAGCTCATAATTATTATTTTTTTTGTTAGACCATCCGATTTCCGAAATTATCACAACTCCAATTAATTCAAATTCGCTTTGAGTTGTGCTCGAAAAATTCAACTCTTACTCGAGGAAAGGTCTTACTCTAACTCTTACATAACGCTCACATGACACATAATTAATTATTCTTAATGTAAACCATCTAAAAATTTATTTTAGCACTTATTAAGTAACAAATTTACCAATAACTCTTAAACTAATCTAAGTGAAAAGAGTTTAGTTACCTTACGCAAAGCCTCGAGTTCAAATCTTGACTAAGGAGAAATAGGCATAGAGAGATTCTCCCATAAGGGTATGACGCAGTTTGATTCCAAAACCTAAAGTGACTACCAAATACGAAAGTATTTGGTATATTATAGAGCAGCAAACAAAAATAATAGGGGAACTTATTTTGCTAATTTTTCCTTAATTCACTCCATATAGTTCCAAAATTATATGGGATTCTAAGATCACATGTTTCTTTTGGGTGGAATTAGAATTTTACAAAAGGCACTAATTAAATATGGTGATAATATGAACCCTATAAGTATTATTTTATACTCTAATATGCAAAATATTCTATTTGGGGTCAAAAATCACAATATAGCACCATTGTACCCAAAGTTTGTCCAAGTTCATTGAAATCAATCAAGCATTTCCTCTTCTTGTCCTTTGCAAGCTAATCTTGAAGTCTTGAAGACCTTATAATAGAGAGAGAGGAGAGCTAAACGGAAATCTTTCTTGCAGTAGTTCTTGAAAGAAAGTTTCGACAACCTATATATATACGCGAATTATATAGTTGAAATTGCACTATAATGTCATTCTTGACATGTGTTAAATTCAGATAGACCAAGTAAAACACCTAAATAAGACAAATCAAACCAGCTAAATCATCACTTTTTCACATGCATTATATAGTTAATATAATATTTTGTATCACATTTAAAATTTATAAGAATATATATTTTGAAATATAAAAATATGTTGAAAAATTCATTATCAATACGTACCGCGAGGACTATAGTTGTGGTAGGGCCCATAATTGTATCACAAGCTCGCATATTTAGATCAATGACAATCAACCACACTATATAAATAAAGAAAATTGGTCGATTAGATCTAAATTTAAATATACTTTTTTGTTAATAAAGCCCTTCTTTTATTCTCTTTTGTCAATAAAGTTCATTTAATTTGAATTCAACGTCTTATTCTTATTCTTATTCTTTTTTGTCTTACTTAAGGGGCGTATTAACAAAAAAATTTCCAGAGGAACCTCAATGGGGAACAAGATAATATAATGGGCCTTTACTCGGCAAAAACATACATAAAGAAAGATCAAATCGACTATTTTTTTCCTACACATAATTCAAATTAAAATTAGTAATAATTTCACATATAAACATAAACAATTGTTATGTATATATATATATATATATCTAAACAAGCAAATGCAACTTATTTTAGTAGCAATTTCACTTACCTCACCTATATCACCGTGTAAACCGTTGCAACAAAGTTCCCAGCTTTTATCTTGCTTTGGTAACATAAACAAAAATTTAACTGAAGTAACTGTCATTACACATTTTTGTCGTCAAATTATCAGAAACATAATTAAAAGGTGTGATCTCACTCAATACTACTAACCTTTCTTCTTTCGTCAAATTAAAAGGTGTTTTCTGCACCTCTTTAGGGACGTTACCCACAGTTCTTCTTTTTGCAAGATAAACAAAATGCAGCCGTTACATGATGCAATGGTATGAGTTTTTAGACTATTTCTTGCAAAAAAAATCATGCGTCCATTTCCAAAACCACTCTCCCAAGTGGAGAATGCCCACATGGTTGTCACCATCCTATGATATACTTAATATTCTAATTCACATATCAACACACCTGATAGTCCGGAAGAAATTTGATTTCTCTTACGCAAGGTCTCGAAATAGGTGTAGGGAGAGCTTCCCTTTAATAAGGGATTTGACACGGCTCGATTCTAGATTAGTTGGAGTTCAAAGTGACTGCCGAACACAGAAGATTAACCCCCAAAAAAAGTATTATAAAGTATTCCCCTTACGCAAGGTCTCGAGTTCTAACCTCGAGATAGGTGTAGGGAGAGTTTCCCCTTAATAAGGGATTTGACACGGCTCGATTCTGGATTAGTTGGAGTTCAAAGTGACTGTCGGACACGAAAGATTAACCCAAAAAAAAAGTATTATAAAGTATTCCCCTTACGCAAGGTCTCGAGTTCTAACCTCGAGATAGGTGTAGGGAGAGTTTCCCCTTAATAAGGGATTTGACACGGCTCGATTCTGGATTAGTTGGAGTTCAAAGTGACTACCAAACACGAAAGATTAACCAAAAAAAAAATTATTATAAAGTATTCCTCTTACACAAGGTCTCGAGTTCTAACCTCGAGATAGGTGTAGGGAGAGCTTCCCGTTAATAAGGGGTTTGACACAGCTCAATTTTAAATTAGTTGGAGTTCAAAGTCACAACTAAACACGAAAGATTAACTCAAAAAAAAAAAAAAAGTATTATAAAAGTATTCACATAGTTCTTGCATTCATTAGCATGCATATATAATAATAGTAATAATAATAGTGTCTCACCTCTGTGGCAACGTGTATAAAAGAGGGGCAAGTTTGGTGGAGTTAGCTCATCTTCCTTTTCACTGAAACATGAGTTTTCTCATGGAAATATCAGTGCAAACACCGACCTCGAGTCATCTGCAAAGTCAATTTACTATTAAAACAAGAGATCTTTGTTATAAACTATCTTCAAACAAGTGTGGTTTCTTGAACTGGGGAAGAACAGGGTGGTGGGGAAAAATCGAGGATGATAGTAAGTACATTTTAAAGAATGTGAGTTGTGAAGCCAAACCTGGGGAGATAACAGCAATTGCTGGTTCAAGTGGTGCAGGAAAGACAACGTTGTTGGAAATTCTAGCGGGGGAGATTGTCCCGTGTAGAGTTTTTGATCGTGTTCTTGTCAATGACCAGCCAATGCATCCTGATTATTTCAGGAAGGTGTCGGGTTATGTGACACAAGATGAAGCTCTCTTTCCACTTCTCAGTGTTGAAGAAACACTGATGTACAGTGCAAGGCTCAGACTGGCTGGGGCCGGGAAAGATGAGGCTTCTGCAAGAGTTCGGAAACTGTCGGAGGAGCTCGGGCTGGAACACATTGCTGGCATGAGGATTGGTGATGAGTCAAACCGGGGGATTTCAGGTGGTGAGAAGCGGAGGGTATCAATCGGAGTAGAGCTAGTCCATGATCCTGCTGTTCTTTTGATTGATGAACCAACATCAGGACTTGACTCGGCCTCAGCCTTCCATGTGATGTTGCTCCTGAAATCCATGGCTAAGAACCAAAGTAAAACGATCTTGTTAAGCATACACCAACCTGGTTATCGAATTCTTGAGTTAATTGACAAAGTAGTGCTGCTGTCCAATGGTTTTGTTCTTCATAATGGACCCCTGTGCGTTCTCGAGGATCGGCTTAAGTCCCATGGCTATTCCATTCCTCAGCATGTCAATGTGCTAGAATTTGCTATCGATGTTTCTGAAACCCTGCAACTACAAAGAAAAGACAATGAAAACTGTGAAGTTGAAGAAGGTAATAACCATGTCAAAAAACAGAAAGGTGTCCCTTACTACAATTCAATGTTCAAAGAAGTATCGATACTGGCAGAAAGATTCTCCAGAAACATTTTCAGAACAAAACAACTTTTCGCTGCAAGGACAATCCAAGCCTTAATTGCAGGAATTATTCTAGGGAGCATCTACACCAATGCATATAATAACAATGACAAGAGATCATCAACATCATTGCAATCTGAAATGGGATTCATAGGATTCAGTCTAACCTTCTTGTTGTCATCCACCACAGAAGCTCTACCAATTTTCTTACAAGAGAAAAGAATTTTAATGCGAGAAACATCAAGAGGAGCTTACAGAATGTCTTCATATATCATAGCAAACACCCTCGTGTTTCTCCCCTTCCTTTTGATAGTGGCTCTTCTCTTCTCAACCCCAGTTTACTGGCTAGTTGGACTGAGGCGAGAAATTGATGGTTTTCTCTATTTCACTCTGGTTGCTTGGATGGCTATCTCGACGTCAAATTCTTTTGTAGCATGCTTCAGTGCATTGTTTCCAGATTACATCACAGGAATGCCAATGATAGCAGCTGTTATGGGAGCATTCTTCCTTTTCTCTGGATACTTCATATCTAAGGAAGACACACCAAAATGTTGGATTTTCATGCACTACTTGAGTTTGTACAAGTATCCGTTTGACAGTTTTCTGATAAATGAGTTTGGAGGGGAAAAGAGAAGATCCAAATGTGTAGAAACTGTTGGTGGGGTTTGTTTGCTAAATGCTAATGGATTTCTAGCAAAGATAGGTCTAGATGAGTCACAGAAATGGAAAAACTTATTTATAATGCTGATTTTTGTTCTAGGATATAGATTTGCCTCTTTTCTGATACTTTGGTACAGATCTTACAGGAGCAGATAATGTTAGTAGTAGACAATTTGCAGACAATTTGGTTCAGAATAATGACAAAGCTCTTCCATTATTCTGTTGAGAAAAACTACTTCAAATATCTTTCCTAATTCAAGTGCATAAGCATATCTTTCCTAAATCATAGACCAGAAATTAACATGTTCTCAAAAGTAGAACTTTCCTATTAAGAGAGAATACTGCAGAATCCTCCTCAGATCAATCATCATGATCGTATTAAAGCCAATCAAAATCTAACTTCTTCCGAAGTTTTCTCCATAATCATAAGAGTCAAATAGCTAAAATACGGCACACACTAAAGCAGGGATACTCTAATAACATTAACATAGCAGCAGTAGTAAAGAAAAGAAAGAGGATAAAATTTAAAGCTGTTCACACACTTCACTAATTACATGAACTCCCACAACTCCTAAGAGAATTTAAACCTAAATAGGCCGACAATATTTTTCCACATCAGTTTTTCTCAGTAACAATAAACACTTTCATCAACGTATAAATTTTTGCATCAGCAAGAATAATTACTCCCACTATTCCAGAACCAATACCATTAGTTTAACTTTTAGCCCATGAAAGTAACGGCAAAATCTAATGTCTGGATTTAAACCTCTATGCAGTACAACTGGGCATGGTCAGCTATTCTTTCTCAATTAAACAATGTGGTGACTCTGCTTTCCTCTGCAGTGCATGACCAGACAGTAAAAATTGCAAGACAAAGGCATGGAAGGCTATTCCATCTCCATTCAGAACAAAAAGATTTAGTGTTAAGAATAAATTCGAGTAGTATGCTAAAATTTCTAGAAAATAGTAGGTAAAAGGAACAAATATTCCTTAGTCTCACACAGGATAAACCATAGACATAGCACCACAAGTTTGATTGTGTCACACAACCAAAATTACAGAATGTTTACTCTTTATTCATTGAAGAAAACCTGCTATAATACATAAAGAAATTCCCCCATACATCAACCAGGACTTGCCTTCTAAACTAATTAAGATTAAAAAACTTAGGTTCCATTTGTACAAGCATTTCTTCTGAAAAAGCATTTATGTTTCTAAACTTTGACCAATTTTTATAGTGAAAATTAAAATATTTTGATATTTAACTATAGAAATTTCAAATTTAAAAAAACATTTAATTTTGTTCTCCCACGAAAATCTACGTATAATTTTTCTTTTTTTTGAAAAAAAAAAAAAAGTTTGTCTGCTAAATAATATAACTGTCAAAAGCCTAATTTGAAACTTACTCTAATTCTCATACATGCTGCACATCTTCTAAAAAGTATGCCAAATTAAAATTTGGGGTATAGAAAAATCTTTTCCACCTCCATATAAACCTTAACTGGTTGTTGCTATTTGTCTCTATCAGTAAAGGACATCAGATACACCCTTATGTAAACAGTTGCAATTAGGTGCTTTTACAGAAAAGTTGTTGCATAACAGTAATTAATTGACTTGCTACAGTAAAATTTAACACACAAAGGGACAAGTATATGGATAAAAATGTTCATGGATTATTATTCTAAACAACTACAACCTCATGAGGAGGCTGATTATTCTTCCTGCCTTAGATATGTAGAAACAAGCATTGACACATGCATGGTGCAGCAAATATAAAAATAATTGCAGCAGTCAGCATCATTCAATATTAAATGATTCATGTATCAGTCTCTAACATTTTCTTATGCCATTAGTAGGTATTAGGTATTGAATATTGTAGAAGGTCCACAAGTAGACATGAAACTGCAGACTTTTATTTTATTTTTATTTATAGAAACCTTATGTGGGAGTTAGCAAATTTATCTCATAAAACTCAAGATGTCAAAGTGATATTTGCCCTTTCACTGGACATTGATTGCTCTTCTGACATTCCAATTTTTTAATCCTTGTAGAGTCTCTTATACAATTGTGAGAGTCATAAGATTGTTACCTTCATATTAATCCTGAAAAGTTAGAGCTATTTTATTCAGAAAGAGTCTCGTTTTAAAGGTCTGACAATCAATGGCATCCTATTATGTTATGAAGCATGTGTAGCACCTAAAAATATTTAAAGGAGTTCTGAAATTCCAAGTTAATTTGCTTCCTTATGGTAAATATCAGCAAAGGACAGAAGCAATAGTAGATAAGACTTAACATGATAGCACACTGTCAATAGAGACAACCAGCATTGAAACAAATTACTTTTCTTATTCATAACTATATTGAAACACTACAACAGATTCATACATGTATAAAAGATGGCATATGGCATGGCATATACATCTCTTTCTGTTCAAAAACAGAAGATATATATGCCAAGACATGTGTCATCTATCCCTGTATTACTATGTTTTACATCTGAAGTAATTGGGAAACTAGAAGCTTAAAGGAATACAAATGACATACAGAATCTGAATGAAAGCTACGGGTTTACCAGAGATTCCCAACTGATGATGAGTTTGCACTACTGAAAAGAGAAACTCTGCGTCTTTTGCTTGAGAGTGCATTTCTTGATGAGAACTCTTCTGATGCATAAAATTTATCAAGCACTGACATCAAAGCTTGACGAACTGAACTAGCTAGAAACTGACCTCCTTCACTATCTTCAAGTTTCTCTTCATCACATCCAGTTATGAGGAAAACATTGACCATCCTGTTTCCAAAGGTTGCAATCTCAGCCCTTACTGTTTTCAGAGGAAGAGCTTCCAGGGCTTGTCTCAAATCATTAAGAAGCTCATGCTTGAAATCGCAACATAGAAATGCCCTGATAATATGGGAAGATTCCCCAGCATCAGTTTGTTGTTCTACTCTTACTTCATCAACATCCATCGGCACAAGCATTCCTTTAGTAGCTTCAGTGGCACTCTTTCTCAATTCTTTCACATGATTAATAACTTCAGCAAGCAATGCTGCTTTGTCCATCTGACAGGAAAAACTGCAGTTTAGCAAGAATTCAATAAAGCAATAAGAAAATTACCCCCCGAAACCAAACCATAGAAAATGGTTTTGCCTCTCTTTAATTTAACCATGATGGCTTTCACATGAACATGAAAAGCTGAAAGGTAAACAAAAAATTGAAGCTAGGATTTCAAGGAACTTAGCTATTGTACCCTTAGTATCTTTAAGCAAAATAAATGCATACACACAAACATGCAGACTTCTCAAATTTCAATTATTTCAAGATAGCATGACATGTTTTCTCCATTTGAATTTAAGTAATAGAGATTCTACTAGTCAGGAGAATTGATATACACTTTTGTTCTTGTACTCTTACCCTCTTCCATTGGTGTAGTAAAGACATGAATGTTGTATGTAGTAATAAAAAACAAAGAACCGAAGCTATCAGTCATTTGGGAAAATCATTAAAAAAGATAATAATAAATAAATAAATTCTGGGTAGCTAACTTTGCCAATCTTCTGCTCTGTAAAATGATTAAGGTTGAATTTTAGGATTAGGAACGATACATTCATGAATAGTCAAGAAACTTCCTTTTTCAGGCTATAGGATACATGCACTTGGTCACTCTTCACACCATGCAGCATGAGGAACCATTATCCCACCTTCCCGTGATTTACTATCTCCCAAAGTAAAATGAAAGCAAATTAGTTCCGAGAAAGATCCTCAGGAACAATCCTCAAGAACCCACAAACCATGTTAAATAACGAAAAAAAAAGAAAAAAGAAAAAAGGACAATTACGATAAGAGAATTATTTTATCCTCCACCGGATCATTCAGGCGAACAACAAAAAGGTAAAATGGTAGAGATTTTAGCTGAACAATATTAAACCAGTTGTCAAATGATATATTCAAGAAAGAGGGAAAAAAAGAAATATCTTAACCTTGCTCGTTCCTGGGATGAGGCTTCTAAGGGTAGTCAAATGGCCATTAATTCTCTCTCTTCTTCGCCTCTCAGCTTCACTGTGGTTCCTCAAAGCAATCATGGCCTTCTCTGCATTTACTCCTTTTGGCCCTGGCCGTACTAGAGCCCTCCTCACAAGCTCCCCTTTTTCGCTATCCAAAACCAATGATGAAGAAGACGACGACCCATTTTTCAAAAACTCATAACTCCCAGAAAACCCACTGAAACAATTCAAAAACTCCATCCTCCACTCCTCCCAATATTCTTTTCTAGATTATTTACAGTACAATCATAAAAGCTGAACTTCTTGAAAAGCGATTATTACTAATTATATTAATCGTCAGGAAACCATTACACCAGGAGGGCGGTTGGTTGTGACGGACGAGTAAATTTGAGAATCGTGGAACTGGGTTTGGTTCTTTCGCTTTTCTGTAGCAAGTTCCATCACTTCAAACCATAAACAACAACAAAAACAAAATTGAAGAACGTGAACATGGAAAATTACCACAGTATTCTCTACCTAATTTGGAACATTTTTGCAGGTTTTAGCAATAAAAACAAATACGAAGAGAATCTAGAGAGAATCAATTTGCAGGTCATGAGATTGAGGAAGAGAAGATTAAAAAAGCAGAGAAGAAAAAAAAAAAGGCCATGGAGATGTGTCAGTCAGCAGCTTTGAGTTCTGTGTGTGAGAGAGAGAGAGACTCGCAGTCGCAGTGAAGAAGAAGTTGAAATTGGGTGCGGTTTTTAACACACTTTCACACATATTTAAACCCTAAATCCAACTGCTTTTCTTTTAATATATTTCTTTTTCTTTTGCTTTTCCTTGTTTTGGGATTGAGAAATTAAAAAAAATAAAAATAAAAAAGTGATGTTTTATTTATTTATTTTGATTAAAGTATCTAATATTCGAAATTATCATGACTCAATCTTAATCTATAGAAGATATCGTCTTGACTTTTATATAATATTCATAGTGAGAATCGAATCTTTAACCTGTATAGGATTCACAATAAGCTTTTTATTGTGTCAAACCACAGATTTAAAGTAATATTTTTTATGACATGAGCAGTATATACTTATTCGAATAAGTTATAAATATATATATATATATATTTTTTTTTTTTTCTGGTAATGTCATGTTACTTTAATTCAAGCAGAAAGAGGTTGATAAAATTCAAATTTAATCAAAAATTATGTAAAGTATTATAAAAAAAAATCATAAAAAATTAATATGGACAAAAAAAAACTACAAAATGTACCAAAATTGTAATTGATAAAAAATATATATATATATATATATATATATATATATTCTCTTCACATTTCTAAACTCTAACATCTCTTTCTCTTCTTCATGAGGGGCACCGCCTCTCAACTGTTTTCTCTCCTCTCCCGACTAAGGTAGAATCCTAACTTCTGCTAGAGTTTTTGGCCAAAGTTTTCTCTTGACCGAGATATTGTTGGTTATTTTTCTATATTTTTAGTGTATTTCTTTTTAATTTTAATTCTTGTTATCTCTTACATCTCATATGTAAAGATCTCGATTAATACTCAAATATCAATTTTTTCATCTTCTTTAGAAGAAAAATTTGTTAAACTCGAATTAGATCCGACCATTTATTCGGTTTTTTTTTTTTTAGGTATTCTATAAAATTTTTAATGTATTCAAGCTAGATTAAGCTACCATTGAAAGAAGAAGACATAATCGAATCTTCTTCATAGATGAGGTTTATAATACTGAATTTATTTTCATCTTTGTTCGACTCACCTAAATTTTTTAGGTTGAGTGTCCTAATTTTAGGTTAGTGTTTTGCCCTATTACCATCCATACAATATTTTATTTTAATATAATTTCACTTATAAAAATAAAATTTAAAAAAACTTTATGGTTTGATTAATATTAATCGAGTTTAATTTTAAAATTTTTATTTTTACCACGAAATGTTTTAATTTTTTTTTTTTGAATAATTGATTGATTTGGTCTATAATAACATACTTTTTTAGCAATTAAGGAGTTTAATAGATATTTATCGAATAGTGTTATTATTCTTTAATCTTTTTTTAAAAAAATGTATATAATTAATTTAAAGATAATAACGATAATGCATATATATCCCTTTAAAATAAAATCAAACACACTCACTCTATGAACAAAGAGTGAGTTCATAGAAACTCTTTATATTTCTAATTATTAGTTTTATTATTATCTTATATTTTTATATTACATTATCATAAATATATATTTTAATTTATCTTAATATAATTGTAAATATACAGTATTACAATATAATTGTAAATTGTAATATAATTCATTGTATACAGTTCATAGTAATATAATATACAATTTTTAAAAAATATATAAATGCAATATAATTAAATATAATTGTAATATTGTACATAATATTTTTTAATATATATGATTTTTTAAAATATTTTAATATAAATTTCAAGAACCACACCTAAAAGATTAATATATATATATATATATATATATATGCAATATCAAAAGATTTACAATAAGTATTTTAAAAGAATTGTCACAAAATAAACTTTCAAATTAAAATTAATATATTTTAATTAAAATAAATTAAAATTTAATTTTTTTAATAAAAAACTATTAATAGATATTAATTATAATAATTAAAAATTATTAATAAATATAATGCTATAATACTAGTTACATTCTACAAATTCAACATGTTCGGATAATTTGTCAAAGGATTATATCATTTTAGGTTTAATATTTTTTTTTTTTTTAAAAAAAAAACCAACTCTTTTATTCTTATTTTTTTAATATAAATTTTTGTAATTGCATTAAGGTAAAATTGTTGCAAATCAATAATTAGAAAATAATAAATAATTGCTATAAGTTTTAGCTAGGTTAATTATGATTGATAAGTAATAAATTCAAATATCAACAAGTAAATATTAAATATTATATTATTGTTCTAAAAATAATAATTTATTTTAAATATTACAAATAATGTGACTTTCTTATTTAGATATAAATTCTAAGTAGCATCAAATTATCTTTATTATTAAAGTTTGGAGAAATACAAATCTTTTATTTTCCCCTTCAACAGGGATGCACGAAACTCAGTTGCATTGAGGGTTCGATTTCACTTTATTCCTTTAACAACAACCTAATCCATACTAGACTATTGAAAAATTTCATAAGATCCCTAAAAAGAAGATAAAAATCGAACAATCTAGATATCAGTAAAGAATTATGCATTTGAGAAGTGAAAGGAAGTAAAAAAATAAAAATGAAGAAAGAATAGTTTTTTTTTAAAAAAAAAATAAAAATTAAAATCTAAGAACGAAACAAACACCGAAAAACAATCACAAAAAAAAAGTTAAAAAAGAAATAGAGAAATATGACAGAAAATGTTGATATCCGGACCAAGAGAAAACTCTAATCAAAGTTAAAAACTCCCCCTTGGCCGGGAGAGGGAAGTGGAAGCTGGAGGGTGACAAGGGTGCCAGAGAGGAGGGAAAAGTTAGGGTTTTTTTTAGAGAGAGGAGCAAGCTTGAATACTTACTAGTTTGAAATAGTGAAATATTTTGAATTCTGTTTTAGATGTTCATTTGAATGGTTTTCAATGATTAATTGGTCGTTAAAATTATCTTTATTACTGAAAATTTTAAGCTCTAAATTTTATATTATTATAATTATTCTAATTTTTTGTAAATTTGTAAAATATTTATAATTTATGTTTGTATTATGTGAAACTAATAACTTTTTTTTTTCTTAAGCATCCGGTATTGGAACCCACACGAGACGACTAATCCGGATTGGACATAGGGGTGCGCTCGCAGAGTCCAACTCTTACTCGAGGGTGAGAGTCTGGCTCAGAGATTTTAAACCTCGATCATCCGCTCTGAGGAGAAACATTAAAAGTCCGCTTACCAACTTTTCCAAACGGTTGAGTTAACTAATTAACTTTTTTTTGTAACCTTCTCCTAACGTAAATTCTTTATATAAAATTAAGTAATTATAGTAAATAATAAAGCTATACAATAAATAAATAGTAACTGGTGTTTTATTTTCTTTTCTTTTATGTTTGTATGTGGGAACAGACTTTTATATTTTTGTAATCTAATTTGTCCGGTGGAAATACGGAAAGTGAGCAGCCGAATAGACTGACGCATTATAAAAATGGGTCAAAAAGAAAGTACATTAGAGACGGCTTTGCCAAAAATAATTGTGGGAGGCGGGCGGCTCTTCTACGACAAAGGTGAAAGTGGAGAATTTCTTGGTTTAATATAATAGAAAAGTGAATTGTAGTTTAGGTTTTTTTTAAGTTAGTCAAAAGGATGAATTTAGACAATTGTTAAAACCTAAAATATTAAGTAAATAAAAATTAGTCATCTAAAACCTAATTGTGGAAAAAAAAAAAAGACTAAACCTTAAATTTTTCCACATATATATATATATATTCATGTTTACTGATCAAAGTATACCTTCTTTTTTTTTTTTTTTTTAATTTGAATGGAGATTTTTATTGAAAATAAAAAGAGGATATAGGTATATAGGGGGTCAACCGTTACTAACAAGAGACGATAACTAATAATTTTTGTCTGAATTTAATTTTCACTATGAAATCAAGGTAAAACTAGATTCAAAAGATAGAAACATAAACATGATAAAAAGTTACAAAATGCTTGAGAAATTAAAAAGCAATCTTCATTGGGTGGATCGTCTGAAAACATAAAAATATTATCCATCGTTATACTAGAACTCAACTACTAACTATAACTTTGAAGGAAAAGAAGTTAACGTCAACGATTTTGATGGAGAAATGTTAAGGATAACTTGGGCACCGCTTCTCTTGAAAAGAGAGAGAGCATGGCTCACCCGCTTCTAAAGTAGACCAACTTAATTTACCTTTAGTTGGTTCTTACTTTTGTAACAATAGTAATAGTGACCTTTGTTGACCATAAATATAAAATTACCCGACCTTTGAAAAGGAACAGTGCTGCAACTAGTGGCCTATCACCAAAGTTGTCCTTTTGTAGCTCACCAAATCTAAATCTTGTTTACATTATTCTATTCTCATTTGAAATTATTGCATATTATGTGTGAAATGATATGAATGTTAACTAGCAATAGTGGCTATCCCTTGGTTTGGTCCAATTTAAACTAGATAATTGTAGATTTGTCTAATATTTATACTTATCTAACGAATGTTGGTCTAAGCGAAAAGAATTTGATTTTCCTTTAGATAGGGAGAGCTTCTCCTGAATAGAAAGTCGCGTTAGTTAGGGCCTAAAGTAGCTATTAAACACGAAAAATAATCAAATTTATATATATAAATTACTATTGATCAAAAGGCCTTAAAATTATCATATAGGATTGTCATGATGAGATATATATGAATTCCTTATAAGTTAAGTTCTTCCAATGTATCATTTTCTCTCTCTAGGAGTTGAACTTCTTCTCTCTATAGCTCTAGTGTCATCTAGGTCTTTCAAACAGATTGTCTGCCCCCTTCATGCATTCATTCTCAAGATTTTAAAATTGATTTAAAGAATAAATTATAATATCTATATAAGAAAGAAATAAATAGAGGGGAAAAGAAAGAGAAAAGGGGAGGGGGGGGGAGGGGGAGATGGGGGGGGGGGGGGGAGGGCCTTCCCCCCCCCCCCCCCCCCGGGGTGACAAATTATAATATCTATATAAATCCAACATATACCACATCTTTTAGTTTAATATATATATATATATATATAATATATATATATATATATATATATATATATATAAACACATATTTTTAATTGCAAAAAATTTGGTTCTTTTTACTTAAAGTCTCGAATTTAAAATTTTATCTATGTAAAAATAGGTGTAGGAACGCAATTACATTCACTTATTTAACCATAACTAACTCTACGATTTGTATTTATCAACTTACCATCTATTTAACCACCTACCTACCAACTTACCTATTTAAATATTAAAATAAATCCTCTAATCTACCTTACATCTATGTAAATGTCTTTTTTATAAAAAAATTATATATAAAAAATAAACCAATTTTTTAAAATAAAAGTTAAAAACCACAAAAACCAATTTTACTCCGCATTAGAAAAAACCACAAAAACATCTTTTAAGTGAATGTTTTGAAGATATACTTGTATTTTGTGATATTTTGTTGCTTTTAATTATGATTTAATATAATTATATATATACTATTGTTTACTATTGTTTTTTTTATTTATTATTTACTATTATTTTATTTTTTTACCATTATTTACTATTATTTTATTTATTTTATTTTATTATTTTCCCCATGTTATACTTAAACCTAAACTCACACCCTTGTCAAGCAGGTATAGCTCAGTTGGTAAGCCCCTTCACTTATGATCCAAAGATCATGAGTTCGAGACATACGAGAAGTTAAGATTTCTCAAGAAAAAAAAAAAAAAAAACCCACACCCTTGGAATTAAAAAAAAAAACACACACACACATATATATATATATATATATATATATATATATATATTTTAAATATATATATATGTATGTATATGAGTACAATTCTTTATTACAAATTTTGATTCAAAAGTTTGTGGAGCCAAATATTATGCAACTTACCATCCAATTTCTCATTTTTCATGTGGTTTGCAAGTGATTGTAACTCACTCAATTGGTAAACATGATAGAAATTAACATAAACATGATATTTAGTTTAGATTATGAGCCAAACAGTTCCTTAACTACCTCTATCATTTCCTTTTATTTGTGTTGTATATATATGTGTGTATGTATATATTAGAATGAAAATAAATAAATGAAAAAAAAAATATTTTATTACTATTATTTTAAAGTTTAACTACCTATATATGTGTATGTATAGTATATATGAAAATATTTTGTTATCATGACTTTTTTTTTAAAAAAATTAATTAGTATGATTTGTTTATGATTCTTTTTAGAGATATATTTATATGGGATAATTATAGTAATTAAAAAGTAATCTAAACAAAATAATAATAATAAATAATAACGACATAGCTCCACTTGTTATACTTAAACCTAAACCCACACCCTTGGAATTAATTAAACACACACAAAGATATATATATATATATATATTACAAATTTTGATTCAAAAGTTTGTGGAACCAAATATTATGCAACTTTCCATCTAATTTCTCATATGGTTTGCAAGTGATTATAATAAAAGAAAAGAATGAGAAAATGTAGTAACCAATTGGTGTGACTCCTTTATTTAAGTATCGTTTATCTAACTTGTCAAATGTGAGAGATTTTAAGTTGGACTCACACAAGAATCGCTTTGTATCACATTTTTAGTCAGGTGCTATAGTTTTGAGAGTCTCCTACTATGAATTCTTCCGTAATTAGTCAATGAGAATACCAAATTATCCCAAAAAAGAACGAGAATCAATAACTCGTATGGTTCAAGTATTAAGGAACTTGGTTTTCTTTAAATAATTTCTCTAGTTGATCCGATGAAAAGAAGTTTAATCCGACTCGATTCTTAATTAGTCGGGAACCTAAATTAAGCTATTTTTAGTGAAAAAGAAAGAAGAAAAAAAGGCAACTTGAGTTGCAAACATTAGCCAAAAATCTCCAACAAACTATGAGGTTGAGATCTGAAACTTTCTTAATTATAGTTTGAGAATAATAGCCAATAGGAAATCATTGATAATTATTTAGTTTGTTCTTATATGGAATATTATATATATATATATATATATATATATATATATATATATTATTTTAAAGCTAATTTAATTATATACGTGAAGAGTTCCCAGACCATATTATTAAGAAGAACATGACCGCATGCGCATGCATAATTAAATAATTAATATTTCAACTAATCTCTTCTTCTTTTTTTTTAATTGATATTAGTCAACTCTTTCACCTCCTATCCATCAACCTCAAGTCAACTATTTTACATGAAAAAAAAAGAAAGGAAACAAAAACTTCTGTTTTAATCCAGCTCATACAGCCTCATTCGTTTAAAACACGTCATTGAGTAAAAGACTTTAAGCTCTTATTTAATAACCGCTTAGAGATCTCCTAAGAGAACGATATGGAACTTCTCGGCTCACAACAACACTAATTTTTTTTTTGAAAAAAAAAATGAAGGTAAAATGTGGCCATTCAAGCAGGTTATAAGATTAAACGTAGTTTAGCTTTAGAGATTTGGCACACAATGAGTTTTTAGGAAAACAAATTTGGTATATAATTATAATATATATATATATATATATATATATATATAATATAATAATTTGATGGATGTGTGTTTTATATTTGACAAACAAAATAGAATACTAAAAATACCTTTAAAAAGTTGTGTACACATAATGATAATGGTCGAATAATTTAAAATTTTTGGTCATAATAACTATGTTAGACAATCATAAATAATTACAGTATTAAATTATCAAAAAGTTAGGATTTTAAGATTTAATTTGAAAAAGTAAAATAATTATAGTACCAAAATGATTAATTTTCCAAAGCCAAATTCAGGGGATTGTTGGAGAAGAAGATTTAATTAAGATTAAATTTGTCCAATTGTGTGAAAATGTGATAGTCTAGTTAGTTTGATTTTCCTTACTTAGTGTGTCACCTGAATTGTCAAGTGAGAGACCCGAGTTCGACATATTTCGGGGACATAGTATTGAGAGTCTCTCATGGATTTCTCTCGGATTAGTCGATGAGAATATCGATAAAAAAAAAAAAAAAGTCCAATTGTTGAGGACTAGGTCACACACACACACACACATATATATATATATATATATATATATATATATATATAAATTAAAGAAATCATCATGTACGTAACTTTGGAAGTACTTTCTCTTACATGCAAAGAGATCATGAACGTATAAAAAAAAAAGAAAAGAAAAAAAAAAGAGTGAAAATAAACATTGGATTCCTAGGGTTTTGGTGAGGTTTAGTTGGATACTCCTTACTTTATCATCGGATTAATAATTACAATAATAATTTCCATTGCAAGAACTCTGCTAAATGCTAATTCGTGGAATCATACGGTTAATATATATTTTTTAATGATAAACATCAATAGTTTATTACCTCACCAGCTGCCCCTCTACTATATAATATATATATCTGAAGTCAACTGATGGCAAAAATGGAAATTTGGAACCTAGCAGCTTAGGGGAGTTGGTAAGCGGACTTCTAAAGCTTCTCCTCGGGGCGGATGGTCGAGGGTTCGAATCTCCCCGAGGTGGTTAGCACCATGTTAAAAAGCTCTGAGTTAGGTCATCACCCTCGAGTAAGAGTTGGACTCTGTGAGCGCACCCCAAGTCGAATCCGGATTAGTCGGCTCGTGTGGGTTTAGATACCGGATGCTTAAGGAAAAAAATGGAAATTTGGAAGGGGAAAGAAGAAAAAAAATTTTTGTTATGAATCTTGAAAATTTATCGAATTTAATGGATATATTGAATAGTCGTTATTATGTTTTAATTTTGAGATTAATAATGTAATTAGTATAAAGTGACATATCTTACTCATAATACTTATTTTTTAATTTCAAGATTAACAATGAAATTAATTCAAGATGACACGTGTCTCTTATGATGTTTATTTCTTCACTTTTTTTATCCGTATAAATAAAAATTCTTGTAATCTTTTGTAAAGACTCGTCGAACTATCGAAAAAAGTTTTAATAATACTTTTTCTATTCATTATATATATATATATATATATGTTTTTTAGTTAGTTTGTTTGTATTATATTTATATAATTTCATAATATAAATAATATATTTGGAAGTCAAGAAGCTGACTACATTCAAGTGACTCTACTCTACTCCAAAAAATGATGAACAGGCAAATAAATACTCTAAAAACCAAAGATACTTGTTTGTACGGCCAGCCAAGGAATCATAAAACATACTATTTTCTCCATACATACATACATACATATATATATATATATATATATATATATATATATATATATATATATTTATATCATCATGATTTGTTCAATGGAACAAATATAAATTATCATTTAATTATTAGATTCTGATAGAATAAAGAGTTTAGCTGCTTTTTTTTTTTTCATTAATTAAAAAATAGATTTTAAGTTGTTTAGATAAATATTATGGTCAGCCAAAATCCTTTTGCTAAATGATTTTAACAAAGCTTAAATATAAGATATTTATAACTAAACAGTGGCTCAATGTGATTGACATTGATAAGTAAAGTGAATGTGTAATGATAAATATTAAGAATGAGTCTAGATACTCATAGTCAACTCGAGATATTCTTGGTACAATTATTTACAATTAGAGATAAAAATAAAATTTATTCTTATATTTCTTTTTCATTATTAAAAAAAAAAAAGTGTACTATGTACAATGGATGAAGACCATAATATAAAATATCATTCTATAGTTTAGCTATTTACACGTGTTAACAACGAATGTATATAGTGGAACGATATATGAACTCCTCAATCTTTGTATATAGTCAAAAACAAAAAATAAATTACACAATCTTCCATTGATTTCTTGACTTTGTTTTCCTTGTTCTACTCAAATAATTTTTAAGTACTCTACTTTTCATAATTGGAACAAATTCTTTAACTGCTAAGATTTCTTGACTTTGTTTTTGTTGTTCCACTCAAATAATTTTTAAGTTTTTTTTTAATTTCAAATACGCTACCTTCTTTTTATAATAGGATCAAATTCTTTAATTGCTTACCCTTACTCTATCAATCATGAACTCCATCGAGTTGATTTCTTATTCATTTTTTTGTCTAAATTTATCTTTTGCATTATAATTCATGTAATTTTTTATGCATAAAATTCGTAACACGATTTATATTTTCTATAATAGAAGGTTGTCTGATTTTAAAAAAATTTCATAAATAATTATTAAGTAAAAAGTATTTAAAAAAATATAGTAACATATCTGTAAATAAAATTTTTCAAGTTTTTGAAGTGAAAAAGAAAAAGAAAATAAAATAAAGAAGGGAGAGAAGAGTAAAAACAATAGACATCTTATAGAATCACGTTGAACCTTCTTAAAAGCTTATAATACATGTCAAGAAAAAGGAAGAATTTATAAATTTTAAATCTATATATAAGTTAATATATTATTTAGAAATATCTAAAAGTTAAAAAATTATTTATAATTATCTAACATTTTAAAAAAATTATATAAAGTTTTAGTTATAATTTGATACTAATATTGTTATATTTTTTAATTAATACTAAATATATGTGTAGAAAAAAAATGACTAATTAAATTATTAACAATATTTTAGTTTTTATTATTTAAATAAGATCATGGATACATGAACATAAAACAATATTAATGAATTCATCAAAAAAAAAAAAAACAATATTAATGAGTTTTTTTTGGAGATTGATTTATCTCTCATACACAGTATGGCATTACTTATGCAATAAATATAGTCAACTAATTTATATATAGTCTCAAACAATACATCTTGATGCTATTTTTCAAATTTTATAGTGTTTCAAGTCTAATTCAAATAAAGAAATACTTTTTGTAAATTAATGTCATTTACTTATACTTTTTTCAAGTCTAAGTCTTTTTTTTTTTTATATATACGAATTGGGCAAGTTCTAATGATTGAAGATCTACTCCTGGTTATTGTTTCTTCATGGCAGATATTTGGTTAGACCATCTAGCATTTGGAGACATCACGACAACGACTAATTCAGATTTGGCCCGAGTTACACTCTCGGAGTCCAACTCTTACTCAGTGGAATGTCTTACAGTGAGTGTCAAACCTCAGACCTTTTGTAGTATTCATAATGCACTTTTTAATGATGCCAAGTTAAGAGCTTGAAATTTAGTCACTTGGAAAAGCAAGAAACGAAATATTGTAGTCATGTCAAGTGTTGAAGTAGAATACAGAAAAATGGCGCAAAGGAATGTGTGAACTATTATGGCTGAAGTTAATGTAAGATGTTCATCTTCTAGAAGAAGAGCGGGTTGTTACATTGTGATAATAAGGCAGCAGTAAGCATTGATCATAATCCTCTATAACATGATGATGGTACAAAATATGTTTTATCAAATAAAAATTGATGATGAAACCCTCAAAATCAGCTACTCAAATTCTAAAAATCAATTAGCTAATGTTTTTACCAAAGGATTTTAACTGAATTATTTCATTCTCTTGTATGCAAGATGGGTATGGCTTATATACATACATCATCATGAGGTAGAGTGTTAGAAAGGTATTCCCAATATTGAAGGTCATAATTTTATGAGTTAATTTACCTTGTATTAATTTAAAGAATCAATCATTTATATCTCTGTAAATTAGGTTAGTGGGTAAATTAGGTCCGTCAATCATTTATATCTCTATATTAAATTCGAACAGAAATTAATTTAAATGTATATTTAGTTTAAAAGATGTACTTTCATATTAAAATTCAACTAAAACAACTTGTGCTAAAAAAAAATAATAAATAAAGATAACTTCACATTCTTCAACTTTTTTTTTTTTCCTTAGTAGATTTTCTCCTGTAGACTACAAATATCAGCATAAACATTTGAACCATTGTGCATAAAATCAACAAATTTCCAGTTAAGCAAAAAACATTTTTTTTTCTTTTTCTTTGTGTAACATTATAATCCTTAATGGGAGGTGAACCCAATCATGTAACAAGAGTGGTAACGAAAATCCTCATCATTTTCTCAAGAAGAATACAATATTGACAACAAATACAAAAAAGAAAAAAAAAACTAACTGCTAAATACTTTAGTTGTTAATAAATTTATGCTGAATAACAAAACATTCAAGAGTGCCTATCTTTGGGGCAAACTGAAGGATGTAAAGTCTACAAAACACTCCACTTCTGCTCCGCAGCATTACATATCCTTGATATACAGTATGCAGCACTCAGTGGGTAGTCTGAAACTGCAATATGTGATTTTGTTGGGATAAGATGGTTTGAAAATGGGACATTTTTTATATAAATGAAGTGATGATGATAATCTTCTAAACATGATAGACACCATAATAGTTGTAAAATATCAAATCCAGGAAAAGGATTATTTGCCTTGTAAGAATCTCGTTTTGGCCCTCTGATTTTTTCTATAAAACTTAGTTTGATCTAACAAAGGATTTATGCTAATCAGCCATTGCATTTTTCACTATTATGTATAAATATAGCACACCAATTGAATTCTCTATGTAATCCTAAAATGATTTTTATCTGTAAAAAGCTCCATCAAGAACCGGAAAAGGATATTTTGGACAATTTGCTAGCAATACTGAATAGTTAATTTACACCAATGCCATAAAAAGTTTTAAGTTGCGATCATCTAAGAAACCATGTAACCAGTAACCTAGATACATTGGTAGGAGAATCCAAAACTTCTGGAAACAAAAGAAATCCATTTGCCAAATCTAGAATTGAACATAAGAGTGAGGTTTCAGGATAAAACTTACCTGACAAAAACTCATCTACATAGTCTGGCTCAATTTTTCCATGAGCCATTGCACCAACCTGAAGAAGCTCCCGATAAGAATAAAACAAGCACCAAAAGAATGGAAAATGTTATAAGATGTATAAGGATATAAACATACCACGAAAACAAGGTCCACATCCTTGCTGACGGCTGCAATGTAATCTTGCATATTAACCGATTTATCAGAACTATGAGAGAAACCTGGAGTCAAAAAAAAAAAAAAAAAAAAAGTGGTTGAACATATTTCATGAGGATTCATCAGTGGAGGGATCAACACAAAAAGGGTACAAGTTTATTACCTATTTTACGAGAGTTGATGGGTAAATACTTGGTTACAGGGTTTTGGATTACTCGCAAAAGTTTTTCACGCTTACCCACAGCAGTTATACTTAGCTTTTGTAACAGCTGCACTGCAGAAGTTACAAAAATATTAGGAAATGTGTCAAATAAAAAGAATAGACCTACCAAACGCAATGTAAAAACACTATAGGAATGTGGAGATATGTAAGTATTAAAGTAAACCTTAATGGAGATAATTGAACTTACACATTATACCAGAGAACCGCTCAAATGTTCTTGGAATACGAACATGAGGTTTAATTTCAAAAAGCACACCTTTCTCAGTCTTGACATACAAAGCTTTCATTCTCCCACTCTTGTTTAATGTGCTGTCTAAAATTGTTAGGATGGCCTAGACAGAGCAGGCACATTATCAGTCATCAAGATAATTGCAGTGGCATTCAATCTCTTGGTGTACATAGATTCCGTAAGAAGTTAGTACAGTAATGGATCACTAATCAAATGGAGAAAAAATGTAGTACCTACTCTTTATCAAGGATATACTTTACAAAATATGTGAACAGATGAAGATATCAGGCCATGGAAGGGGATCAGAAAATGTATTTTCCTTTTTTATTCATTAAAGAAATTTATAAATTCTGTTGTCTAGTCTACGTGTTTAGCAAGAACATTGTGAGGGAAATAAAATTCAACTATCATAGGATATTTTACAAGTTAATGGCCTACTCCAACTTCCCCAAGATCAGGGGATTAAAAAGAATGCCGAACATTCTTAAACAGAGAAACACCTGTTGTTTTCTAGTAAAAATTCTTCTTTTATCCGTTTTAAATTTCACCCTCACTGTTTTCCAATTACATAGGCATTTGTCTATTATCTAGATGTTCAGGTTTTAAAGTGAAGAGAAAGAATTGATTTAAATTCCTGGTCTTTAAAAGTTCGGGCCTCGGGGATTGGCACTTGAAATGAGGACACTAAAATTCACAATTGTAGTTGGCTTCATCAAAGGGTTTAAGATGCATAACAACATCAATAATGAATTAGGATTGTTTAGGAATGATAAAATAAAGAGATTGAAAGAGTATTTGCTGCAAGGCACCATTATAGTTTTGTTACTCAAAATACACATCCTGCATTGATATAACATTTGCAATTTAGAAACTACAGACTAAAATTGCCCTTATAGCTCCAGAGGAATTTGCAAGGTCCATTTTGAGCATTGTAGTTTGTCCCTTAGCTAATCCCTAGCAAATTTCAAGAGATTGCGAGGAATTTTATTATATTAATTATTTTCTGGATCATTAATAATTTGTATGTATGTAAGCACATTTCTATAATTTGTTTAATTATGCATAAAACTATATCTCCTATAGCATCCTGTCTTCCTAAATTTATTTTTATACTATTCAATGTATAAGAACAGTACTATATTTATTTGTTTCATTGGCCTTTTTCTCAATCTTATGTAGTTGGTTCATGATCATTCTGCTAAATAGGTGTAGAAAACTACTATTAGTAGTAAAAACACTCATTGCTATTCAGAAATTAAAGCAACTATAAGCGAAAAGCACATCCACTTCTACAAAATTTCACAAACTAATAAACAATTTTAACTAATTCCCCTCAACTTTTTCTTGGCTTTGATTTATTTGAGTCGACTTTTTACTTTGATATATATTATTAGCTTGTCATTTTGTTCAACAAAAGAATTGGTCTGCATATTATTTGCTGTATAAACATCATATTGAACAAATACCAGGACACGCATGGATTCAATATATTCACAAAAATTAGCAGCCCATCACTAACAAAAGGTGGAAAACAAATACAGACCTGATGAGCAATGTCAGGCCGGAAATCAGCAGGGTTCCGGCCATGCTTCCGAAGAAAATTCGCATGCTTATCCGAATTTAGAAGTTGGTAACCCTAAATCCCAAAAAGCAAATTTAGATAAAATTAGATAAAAAGTACCACTGAACTCAAAACCCCAGAAATAAATTTCTAACTAATAAACCTTTTACTCCACAAAAACAAACCTTTCCAACTTTGGCAACCTCCAAAGTCGCCCTCTCAAGAATAAAAATAATTCCTTGTTTCTTGGGATTGTTCTGATCATGTGAGGCGATAATAGGAAGACTAGGGAGTTCATTCGCTAATTCTTCCGCTTTCTCACCGTCCTCTTTCCTCACCTTCTTCCTGGGACTTGACTTCTCTTCACCTTCCTCTGCCTTTGCTTCCTCCTCTACTTCTGGGACCGAATTTTCTAGCTGTTCTCCTTCTTCTTCCTCTTTATCGTACTTCTCTTCTCTCTTCTTTCTCTTCTGACCTTTCATTTTGTAATGCCTCACCATTTCTTCCAATTTCTTCTCCAAACAGGGAGCTCTTATGGCAGACTGCACTTTCCTTTGAACGGAAAAAAAGGGTTCTGTCTGAACGGTGAAGAAAGCGTAGAAAAAGGGTACAACTTAGGCTGTGACTATGGAGATACGAAACGAGGATAAGCTTTAGGTATCAGAGGCTGTGCCGGAGAAATTGTCTGATCAAAATAGGAACAATGGCTAGTGGAAGAGAAGAAGACATATATGGTTAGGGTTTTTCGTGGGTTTTTAGGGGAAGAAAAAAAATTGTATTTTAACGACTTAATCCTTCCAAAAAATAATGTTTCCACATTGACCCCTGTATAGTTTTGTTGAAAAATTAGTCAATCTAGACCCTATTTTATTAATATGAGTAATTGGTAAATTTGGTTCCAAACAAATTTATGTTTGACAAGTTTAGTCCTAAAATATTTTTTTTGACTTTTAAAGTCTCAAATTTTTTTCCTAAGAAAACTAAGGTCTTTTTTCATAAATTTCTTTAATTTTTTTTTTTAAAATTTAACAGTTTGTGTGATTTATTGAATAAAAGAAAAGGGTAATCAAGTCACTTTACATGAAATATATTTTTATATATATCATTTTTCCTTTCGAAAATATTTTTGAAAACTTTACACGACTATAGTGATTGATTCTCGCCCTTCACGAATCAAAGAAGGAATCTTGCTAAACTATTTAGTTCAATCTCAATCAATCCAATGTGATCTTCTCGTATTGCTATGATCATGAAGTAGAAAAAAAATCATGCAAGGGATTGAGGAATGCCAACAATCTCTTGTTGGTTACTTTTTGAGCATGAATGAATGAGGTTCAAGTACAACATTTAAGAATGGTTGTCCAACTTCAAATGCACAAAACTTGGGGCAAATACTTACTAGATATTCTTTCCTCAAAAATTGACCAAGGACTAGGTTTTGGAGAATGATTCATGGTGCTTTGGCAATATTTTGCTCAATATCAAACCTTCATCACAAGATTAGGCATTATTCATTTCTAAGTTCATATTTGTGGAATCCTTCGAAAGTCCATGACAAAAACAAGTTGTAATTAGAATTACAATACTTTTTTATAATTCATGTGTTTGATGACACTTATGAAAAGTTTTCCCTTATTAAAATATCTATGTATATTCTTTTTACTCGGGTACGGGGTGTTCTAGATGGATCTCAAACTATGGGATGACACATTTAAGCCAAATTCACATATAGACTAATCCCCGTTCGAGTCGGGTTGGTATCTTATGGGAGGAAGCTTTAACCCCAGATTTTAAACAGTTGTATACATGAGTAGGGGTTTGAACCCCCAACCTCACTTAAGTTAGGAAAACTCCTTACTAACTCACATACGTCTTGGGGTTAGTATCTATGTGTATTCAAACACCTCTACCAAGGAGTATTCCGATTGATATCTCATTCTATTGCCCCTTTCACTACAATGGAATAGTATGAATGTCTCCCACATCTATGTTTCATGTGTGGGCTAAACATGACACGATACATTGGTTCATGTCCTCAATCAAATGGGGAAGTTACGATCAATCACAAGGAGTCTTGAACCTATGGATGTTAGTAATAATGTCCTATACCTATTTTATGGACATGATATTTTGATTATTAAAGAAGATTTAATTTATTATTATAAGTGTACATTTTGTTATGTAATAATATTATTGAATGATATTTTTTTAATAAGTGAATATTCATTAATAAAAAGAAATATTACACATAGATAAATGAATATTCGGATCATTCACGGTAATAGAGACAACATCCAACATAAAAAAAATAGAGACAATAAAACTCAACCCAAAAAAAATTAGATGAAATCAAAAACAACTACAAAAACAAACAATAACAACAACAACAAAACTATTACATCTATATCCATAGCATTTTGACCACCGATCATTGACATCTTCAACAAGGAGGGCTCGAGTCCATCTTATTCCTTCAACAACAATCTCTGCGATTTTAGATGTATCATAGACTCCAAAGACAGTTTATGACAAAGATGAAAATCAAGAAAAGAGTCCGATAAAACCGAGTATAAATGTTAATTCTCAAGTGATCAAAGAAAACTCATACATTTGAGAGTAAAAGGTGATAAAAATACTAAGAAGTAGATAGAATAGTAACAATAAAATTAAAATCAAAGACGAAAGTATAAATAAAAGAGGAGAAAATGAGAGTTTCCGGCCAAGAGAGCAGCTTAGCTCCGGATGAAATGGATGAGAAGAAAAGAGAGATGCGACCACAGTAAGAGAGGAAATTGTAGAGAGAGTCTAATTCATGAGTTTAGAAAATTAAAGATAAAATGATATAAAATTGACTTTTATCCATGTTTCATATATTTTATCAAAATATCGTGAGACAAAAGGATTATGTCATGAACTATATTAAGATTTTCACTCATATATATATATATCTCACTTGGGACGTCCGGTGTCCTCACCTTATTTGGTGAGACTAATCCGGCGGCCCCGGGCGCGCCTAGGGCGCGCGCGGAGTTAAACTCTTACTCGAGTGTGAGGGCTCTCGGAGCGCTTTTTAGTTGGCTCTAACCACTGCGGGGGCCTTCCAAACCTTTCGATCCTCCGGGGGGAAGCATTAGGAGTTCGGACAACCTCGTCCAGGCTACGAGAGTTCTCTCTCATATATTTTAACTTTTCATTTAATGGCTCATCATAAAGTTTTGTTGAAAGCTACTCTTATGTTTAAATATGATTTGAGCATATTGATAATATGAATTGAACCTATTCGGTTGCACAACAAAAGGGGTCAAGAATGGTTATGGTTTATGATTATTTAACTAATAAAATTATTTTAAAATATATAAATAAGAAAAAATCTCGAATTCAATCTTACATTTTTTTTTTCCCTCCAACTAAGTTCTAAATATTTATTTTTTATCTTCTTCATAGCATATGTTATTAAGTTTATCCAACTTCATCCTTATTATTTCTCCACGTTTTATATTAACACGTAACATTTATAAATATTTAAATAATAATAATAACTCTTACCATTCTTCCTTCTCAATCTATTCAATTTCTCCTTCACCCATCTATTTAAATGCATTTTTGATATTTTATCCGTTAAATATGTACTTTTAACATGATTAAAACGATTAAGAAAATTCTATCCAGTTAGAAAAAGAAAATAGTTAAATAATCAAATATTTTAAAAAATTAATATTTAAGATTAAGGTTGGAAAAATAAGATAGTAATGGGAATAAAATAGAAAACTTTCTAATTATAATTTTTTTAAAAAAAAATGTTTATAATTAGCATTTAAATTAGCGGAGTAAATATGTAAGTGGAGCGGAGTAAAAAAAAAAAAAAAAAAATTAAATTAGCATATTTTGTCCCAAATCTATTATTTATTTGATGAAATTGGTCCAAATTTTTTAAAAATATATATATATATATAAAAATATATATATATTTATTTTTTGATATCTATAAAATTTTAAAATTGTGAAATTTAGTTCTTCTGTTTATTTTTTTTTCTGTCAAATTTATCAATTTTTTTATCAATAGATTTGTGATTTTAGGGTTGAAAGTATATCTGAACGTCCAAATTGAATGAAAAATAGACGCAATAATTAATTCCAAAATATTAAATTTTTCTAAAAAATTATAAGAACCAATTTTACCAAATGACAATAAATTTGGTACAGGAATTGCAAATTTCTAGTGCAGCGCTCATTCCCAGAGTCACGCCAGAGAACACTCTGCTGAGAAACCAAAATGGCTGAAGGCGGTGGAATCCGAAGGCAATCGCTTCCGAAAAAATTGACGATGGAATGCTACTTCGACTTCATTGACAACCAAAAGGAGCTTGATCTCACCGTCCCCCACCTTAATCAGGTACAGAAATTATCAAATTGTAAAATCATCAATCGCGCAATCGAGATAATCAACATTTTCAGTAATTTTCTTCCACGAATTGCAGCTATTCTGTTTTGTTAATAGAAATGTAGGTTAATAGTTCAAAAAGGTACCAAGTCTATTGCCGTGAGTAGATATATGTATGTATTTGTGAAATTGTTTCTGATTGTGTTCTTCGTGTCGAGGAATCTGATGCTGAATGAGTCTCTCCGTGAATGCAAAATAGAAACCATAGTCAATTCGTACTGGAAATTTTATGCTTCAAGTGATTTTATGCTATACAGAAATACCGATTTCTTACTACTTTGTTGTTTCAATTCCTATGCTCAAAGATTATCGACATGCACGGATTCAGAAAAATGCCCAAAACTTACAAGGTTGGTGAAGCTATCGAAACCTAAAGACATTCATGTGGCTAATTGCTTCAGTTCCGTTAAAAAATAGGTTAAATTTTGTCTTTTCTTCTTCGCCCTTTCTGGTTCTGATTTCCTCAAACAGAGTGATCTTATGGAAGCGGTGAAGACAATGGAGCTAATGGATCCATCACGCTCGACTTTAGGGGACTCCAGCATTTCATCGGATGCATTCATATCCCTGGATGATCTGATTAAGGATGTCAAGGAGCTCCAGTGGCAAGAATGTTGTATCACCTCTCTGCAAACCATCAACGCAGTGGATCACGACGAACTGCAGCACGAAATCTCAAACAATCAAAGCACTTCTCTAGCTATTGTTGCACCAGCATCAACTCCCAGGGAAAAATCAAGAAGGCCACGCAAAAAGTTCAAGAAACTCTCCGATACTGGCCCTGATGTCGTCTGTGGTGATCCTGCTTCTTCGACTAGCTTCGACTTTGGAGGTTCACAGAGCCAGAGCACATCATGCACGCCGTTAGTCATGAAGTTGGTGCCGAGTAATAGGAGGGGAGTAAAGCGTATCAACAGAAATCCAATTGGTAATCATGGCGATGGAGAATTAGGTGGCTCTGCAATGTCTGTAACAGATTCCCAGCCTCTGGAAAGGTAGTTCAAAGCTTTTCTTCCAATTGGTTCGTAGAGAGATTTTGCGTGCTCTAGAATTTAGGGGAAAACCATGGGCAGTTTTGTCATTTCCTACCTGCTTAACCGTCCTTTTTTTTTTAGTCTGGGGGGATTGTCTATCATAACTTTAATGAAGTTTTTAAGGGAAACACCGTTAGAACCTTTGTGGAATTGCTTTAGTTTTAAAAGCATTATATGACAAAAATGGAAAATGTTAAAATTATCGAGAATATGATTAAAGCTTGAGAATTATCTCTTGATGTATTAAATAGAATAATATTTTATTGGACATATTTGTGTTTTTTAATAGAATCATATTTATCTTTAAAAAATGTAATTAAGATTTTAAAATTTATATGGAAAAGAAGATATAGTTTCATTTTAAATTTGTTGAGATAATTTATCTTTAAAATGTTCTAAACTTCTATTATGATATTTATAAACAATATTTTTTAACTAGTGTGTCTATATGTATTATCCCTATATATAAAAGGTTAAAGTTAGATGTTTATACGAGTAAGAAAAGGTACACAAATAATGCAAAAGTTGTGATCTTTCTATTATATCTTTTCTTTATATTTTACTTTTGTCTTCTCTCTTTGTTAATAATAATTTTATAACATATAATTATTATTTTTTTATAAATAAATTTAAAACTAATAACATAACTGTGAACAATAAATTTTCCTTTTCGATTATTATCATCTGCAAAATAAATAATGTCACAAGATAATATATATTTTGATGTTGGGCTCGAATCTTTATATTTCTCCACCGATTCTTTTCGTCGTGGATCCGAGGGCATTTTGGGCTTGTCTCGATCCAATGGATTTTGATTTCTTCCGAGGGGCGTTTTGGGCTGGATCTCGGAATGGATTTGAACTTCGAGGGCCTTTGGGCTTGATCTCGATCCATCTTTATTTGATTTGATTTCTTCGATGGTCTTTGAACTTGATCTCGGAATGGATTTGACTTCTCGAGAGCCTTGGGGCTTGCTTGATCTCGAAGGGAGGGAGAATGCGCCAGAAACTATGGACGATCCCCGAAGGGAATCGTCGGAGTTTCTTTTCTTCTCTGTCACCACCGATTTTATCTCTTATTTCCACCTCACTTGAATGTTTCTCAAGGTCTCTATTTATAGATGAAGAGAGTGACAACCAATGGCTATTAGTTTGTCATGTGTCACTCATCGCTGAAAAAAATTTTTTCAATATCTTCAATATTTATTTAAATATATAAATAAAATTTGGTGTCTACAAATTGCCCCCTGAAACTTGTTCGAGGTTAATTTGAAGAATTATTACGTGGACAAGTTTCAAAGTATCTCATAAATATCAAATCGTATTTGAGTCTATCTTGAATTTGACTCATGGGATAAATACGATTCAAATTTGAATTTAAGGGATAATAATAATATTTTTTTTAAAAAAAAATCGAATTGAATCAATTTGACTCGTAGATAAATACGATTTTTTTTACTTTTTTTTTTTTTTTTTTTTTTTTTTTTTTTTTTTTTTTTTTTTTTTTTTTTTTTTTTTTTTTTTTTTTTTTTTTTTTTTTTTTTTTTTTTTTTTTTTTTTTTTTTTTTTTTTTTTTTTTTTTTTTTTGTTTTAAGCTTCCTACGTACTCCCTTACCTTTTAGGAATCAAGTCTAACGTAGTTCAGTATCATAGATATTTTATACTCGTATCAAAGAGGTATGGACGTTTACACTCGTGTCAAAGAGTCTTTTTTTTATTGTAGACAGTCAAGGAGTCATTTTTATATTGTAGGCGTTTACACTCGTGTCAAAGAGTCTTTTTTTATTTGTAGGCGGTTTACACTCGTGTCAAGGAGTCTTTGTATCAATATGGACACACTCATCAAGGAGTTTTCGTCACTGTGTCCTCAAGGAGTTTTTGACAAGGTCGCAATACCAATGTTGACTCCCCCTTGAGTTTGATTTTTTTTTTTTATTTTTGAAGGTTGATTCGTTGTCCTTTTTTTTTCGGATCTACAAACACATTCCTTCCGTTCCATGATATTTGGACGAAAAGGGATGGGCAGTAAAGATTGTCCCACTGGGCGTGCCAAATTTGTGAACAATAAATTTTCCTTTTCGATTATTATCATCTGCAAAATAAATAATGTCACAAGATAATATATATTTTGATGTTGGGCTCGAATCTTTATATTTCTCCGCCGATTCTTTTTCCGTGGATCCGGGGGCATTTTGGGCTTGTCTCGATCCAATGGATTTTGATTTCTTCCGAGGGGCGCTTTGGGGTGGATCTCGGAATGGATTTGAACATCGGGGGCCTTTGGGCTTGATCTCGATCCATCTGTATTTGATTTGATTTCTTCGATGGTCTTTGAACTTGATCTCGGAATGGATTTGACTTCTCGAGAGCCTTGGGGCTTGCTTGATCTCGAAGGGAGGGAGAATCTCGATCCATCTGTATTTGATTTGATTTCTTCGATGGTCTTTGAACTTGATCTCGGAATGGATTTGACTTCTTGAGAGCCTTGGGGCTTGCTTGATCTCGAAGGGAGGGAGAATGCGCCAGAAACTATGGACGATCACCGAAGGGAATCGTCGGAGTTTCTTTTCTTCTCTGTCACCACTGATTTTACCTCTTATTTCCACCTCACTTGAATGCTTCTCAAGGTCTCTATTTATAGATGAAGAGAGTGACAACCAATGGCTATTAGTTTGTCATGTGTCACTCATCGCAGAAATAAAATCTTTCAATATCTTCAATATTTATTTAAATATATAAATAAAATTTCAGTGTCTACAATAACACAAACACAAACAAAGATAATAAACTTTCCTCATTGATCCATTGAAATATTGGTGAAATTAATCTTTGTGATTTTTTCTTAAAATTTGTTTAATATCAATTTTTTTATTTTAAAGTAAATAACAAACTTAACGATTTTATTTAAAAGTAAATTAATCTTAATGATCTTTTATTTTTTATTATTATTTCTTTTTGAAAATTTCAAAGTATATCATAATATTTTAAGTAATAAATAAAATCACTGGCAATTGAGTTACATATTTTTCCCAATATTAATTTTCAATCTACCCACTAACACATGAAGTTAAAAAGGGCCCCCCCAAAAAAAAAAAAAAAGAACATGTAACTACTTAGGTAGCTCGAGAACAGTCCCAAGCAGATCTTTAGGACTATTTCTTCTGAGATCCACTCATAGTGCTTGAGAAAAGATAAGGCAATATGTCAATATTTGATTCATGAAAGAGTTGAAAACATCCTTTCCATAATCTACCTCCTCTAAGTGATCACCAAATGCAAAAAAAAAAATCTATTATGATTGGTCTATTATATGCATGAAAACAAATAAACAAATAAATCCTAGAGATATCCCAATAGCAAGTAACATCAATGTCTTCCCAGCCACCCAACTTCAGGCGATGGGAACCCACAACACTTGCGATACTTCAAATATGAAATGTGTACACATATCATATATTAAAATGAGGCTAAATGCAAATGCATATGAGATAAGAGAAAAATGTAAAGATAAGATAAATTGTGAATGCCCTTTGATAAGAACAAAAGAATTGATTCTAGGGCTTACAAGATTAGGTTTCATTGTTTGCCATGATACATTTTCTCATCATGAAATGGAGGACTTTTATCTTAAATTAACAGGGATTTTTGCTGGGTACTACTTTGCACAGATAATTCTCCTCCATCATCATGCACCAGTCGCATACAGCTGTGTCCATTCTTTTGCTGCAGATTTCCAAACATACATTGAAATACCTTTTAAGTACAATGCAAAATGCTTAAGTGAAACAATCTGAAAATAAATTATTCATTATCAAGACAAGAAAAAAAATAAAAGGTTCTTCTCCATCTTCCTTTAGATACACTTCTTTATGTGACTAACCCTACTACCTTACCCTGAGGTAAGTGTGCCTGTATTTTATTTTCTTTTTCCTTTTACCCTGCTTTATTTTGGAATTGTGTGAATTATTTTGCCGGGTTGTGGGGCAAGGGTAGAAGGACAAGATTACTGGAAGATTCATCACATCTTCAGCCATAGAACTTACTAAGTGGTGCTAGGAAAAGGGAAAAGAGTAAGAAAATGAATAAAAAACGAAACCAGCTTTCATATTACCTGTTTCAACAGCCTGAACCTCATTTGTCTTCCAGTGTTTAGCTATGTTCTCAGAAAGCGGATCATCTGGATTTGGGGCACTAAGAAGGGCCTGTATGCTGAGTTACAGACAACGTAATTCAAATTAGTATATCTAAAAGCTTGTAAAATACATCTCAAGGAACAAAAAACTGGTGTATAAATTTCCAAGTACAACCTTATTTATTACTATTTCACTCTGTATTATCAACCAACTCCCCAGATGCATATTTATATACACTAAAATGGAAAGCTCAAAAAAAGGATATCATTTCTATTCCATTCTCACAATTGGAAAAAATTTTCAAAGTATGGTTATTACCATTCACGAATCAAATTTTCCAAAAACACAATACATATTTGAGTGTTTTTACAAGGAAATAGACATATTACCTTAGCAATACAGTTCGGATCTGAAGTGCTGGGCTCCATTTGTCTTTGAGAATATCAAGGCAAATCCTTCCCAGCTAACAGTAATGGTTAAATCAGTATTAGGAAAAATGAGAGCCAAATTCAATTTCGTTGCAGGTGTCACTTACCTTGTCAATGTTTGGATGGTATATTTTTGTTAGAAATCGGACCTGTAAGTAAAATGATTGAGAATTCAATAACCAGTTGATGTTCTATTCCATGTGATATCAAACTATTGAGCACTGATAAAGAAGGCAATCAAAATCAAGAAACACTTGACCAAGAATCAACAGCTTCAGAATTACAATATCCCCAGGAATGAACCTAATCCAAAAACTGAATCAGTAATGAGGATAACCTCATCAAAATTGCTATTAAACCACTAAAATCTACAGTTTCTGGTAAATGGAGATGTCATAAGAAACAAATACAAACACGCAACAAAATAAACGTTCTGACTAAGAAAGTATTAGGCTAGCTAAATTGTACAATACCTAATTTGGAAGTGGAATAAGCAATTTAACTGTGCAAAAGAAATTCTCATGGCAAATGTGAAAAACAAGAAAGAACAGATGACAAGAAGACAAGTGGAATATTTATATCACAGTAGAATCAATTTTCATAGGAAACAAAGGGAATTTTAATTCATTACAAATGTAACCTTTCCACTAATATGTTAGGCTAAAAATAAAAACCCAATATTTAACGTTTGCAACTACTTCCATGATCTATAACTGGAGAAGCATTAATATCACCACATCCACTGACATTTTAATCTCCTATAGTATTAATCGATAAACTTTACCTATATCTTGAAATACCATCAAAGTAAAAAGGTGTAAAAGTTTGATCCTCAATCCAGTAATTAACAAAATTTTCTTTCTGAAGCATATGTCTTTTGCCTTGCTCTTAGTACAATGATTATGGATATATAAGTGCACAGTAAAGTTTATTTAATCATAAGTTATGGACAATGCATTGTACATTGACTGCCTAAGCACCAATTGTGGCAAAATACCTTCGGTGGTGCCATTGGATACTCTTCAGGCAAAAACAACTCCAGCTTGAATACACCTCCTAGTTACATGTGAAAATTAACAGGATTTTAGTGATTCTAAAAATTCATGATGAGGATGGAATTGATTAAACTTCCAGGCATTCAAGAACAAATATCAAAATACTGCAGATCAGTTATTCAATGTATGAAAATAAATATTCGACTTAAATTTTTTGACCACCATAAGATTTGAAGTATATAACATATTTTCTCATGTACTTGTATATAATATGAAGAACATAAGTATAAGTTTTTTTTTTTTTTGGTAAAAACATAAGTATAAGTTATATCATATGATTATCTTTTCCAATATTCTCACCAGCTACCATTTACTTTCAAGTTTCTTCCATTTTCTCTGAGAATTTGTCTAATGAAACTCCACAAACACTGCATACCTAAAAGTATCTAAGTTACTCAATTGACCTGCAACTGGAGACCATCAAAAGACGGCAAACAACTCACAAGAAAACTTTCCTAAAATAACTGGCAGTATTCAAGATCATTAGGATCAGTATCAGTAACAAAATATGATTCAGTATTAAAAAAAATATAAAAATGATTCTGAAGCAAAATCCAAACAATTTTCTGATAGCACCAGCAATGATCTAACATCCCACTAACCAACAAACAAAGAATAATCTCAAAACGTAACATCATTCGAAAACAACGTATAAAACAATACCAAAATTTTCTCAATTAAAGATTGTCAAAAAAAATCAAAAAATAAACATGCGCGAAAGAGAACTTGAACTTAACTACCTTCATAAGGAGATTGGGCCGGGCCAAGTATCATCACATTAAAATACCGCATGTTATCTTCAGAAGGTGAAGCACTAATTCCGGGAGCTACAAAAATTTAAAATAATTAACAGCCTCATTCCTTTCAAAATAATAGAATTAAAATCCCAAGTAATTACTCAACTCATTCATCAAAACAATCAAACCAGAGCTCAAGGGAAGAGAATTTACAGAGTCAAAATCCATTCTATCAAGAACAGAATTCTCCATAAACTACTTATATATACATAAATTCACAGATACAGAGACAGAAAAAGAGAAAAAATATCACCTGGATCACTCAGAAGGCGCTGGGTTTCCTGTAAAGGATAAAAAAAAAAAAAAAAAAAAAATTAACTCAATCATAAATTACCAGAGGTCGAAATATTTCTAACAAAGTAACAACAAAAAGTTTAAACGAAAAGAAAAAAACAAAAAAAAAAAAACAAAAAAATCTGCATGAACATATGAGATCGAAAGCCTGAAACATTGTAAAAAAAAAAAAAAATTGGGAGAAGAGCTTAATACCTTTATAATTCTTTTAGGTAAATTGCTATTTGCCATGGATTTTTTCTTACAGAAAAATTAAGAAGCCTAGGAATTTGATAGGTTTTGTTCGAGAGAGGAGATATGAGGGGAGAAGGAGAATTTTGGACAAGGGGACGAGGAGGAGGAGGAGGAAAGGGTTTAAAGCGTAAAATATAAGCCAATATTTTCACTTTTAGTATCCTTTTTTCTTCTTTTTTTTTTTTTTTTTTTTTTTTTTTTTTTTTGCAACATATATGTAGATATATAAATTTTATTTATATATATTTTATATATTTAGATATTAGAAGATTCAGGTTTGGATGAGTGACACATGACAACTTCATAATCATTGATTGTGCACTTATTTTATCTATAAATGGAGGACAAATTCCCTCAAGAAGAAGTTACACACTTACACTCACACCCTCACTCACTCACTCACATACACCTACACACTCAAGTTGAAATATTCGAAGGATACCGAGATTGACCTTTGTTATATTTCTTGTAATTTTGATTTACAGAAAAAAAAAAAATTTATTGTCTACCATATATATTTTGATTAAAATAAATTTTTACTAATTAAGTTTTGTTTTGATGGGAAGGACTTATTAAGTTAAACAACTTTTTTTTTTTTTTTTTACTACCTTATATTTTAAATTTTTAATTTTCTTTCCTTTTTTTTATCTTCTTTTTATCTCAATTTATATTGTTATTACTATTTATATTTATACTTATTTAATTTGTATTATTACTTTTTTCCATGATTTTCTTTCTTTAACTTTTAATCTTTATACTTCTTTCTAATTTTCTTTCTATTCCTTTTAATTTTAACTTTTAAAATTATTCACTATAGAATTTTTTGATCTTTTTATTTTAAGTAAAATAAAAAATTAAACATGAAACAAATAAAAAAATGGAAAACCAAAAAATTTTAAAAAACATGAAGGGCCAAACTTGCTAAACAAAAATAATTTTTTGGTGACCAAATATCCTCATCAATTTGGGAAGGATCTTGAGAGAAGATTCACATAACTACAACATATACTAATTGTGGCATAAAATCACTATTATCATATGTCGAACTTAAGTCTCTCAAACCATGTAAGACATCTAAATAAGAAAAAAAATCAAACCAACTAAGATATCACATTTTCACAAACAAAAATAATTTAAAAACTAAATTTATCAATTTTTCTAGTGAAAAACCAATAAAATTGGTCAATTTCCCCTAAAATATAAATGTGAATAATTAAGCAATAAATCAAGATGTGCCATGGAAGAAATAAGTTGCAATAGAAAGTATAGAAATAAGGAGAAAACAAAAAAGGCAAAATAGCCTTCACCCAAGGTTTATGAAAACTAGCACATTATATTTCTTGTGTATGTCAATAGTGATTCATAATGGTAGAAGAATCATCTTCCAACATATTCATAATAGTGATTTATGTTTCTGGAAACAAAGATTTGCAAGTCTCAAGGGAATATTCAGGTGCATTTAAGGCCTCAGCAGCAATGAGCTTGTCCTCTTCAAGTATTTTGATCTTTTCAAACATATTTCCCTGTGAAAAAAATAAAGAACTCCGAGCTCAATTTCCATGGAGTGTTAAGATAAAACTCTTAATTCATTACAAAATGAAAAGTATATAAGGTTTATGCTTTGCAAGAATGGATATTGTTCCTGTTTTTCAGAATCATTGAAAAGATGCATGCAAATAAGAGGTTTGATACAATAGAAAAACGCATTTTGAATACTACATGTCACGAGTTTGACCAAACACCATGTAACAGTTACGACAGAGTTAGACAGAAATTGTCTAAAATATTTTAAAAAAGAAATCACGAAATTACCATGTAATCTGGTCCTCTGATGTAGCCAACTAAAAACAACTGAATTTCCTTCTCAGCTATGCTTTCATCAATTACAAATGCTTCCTGAATTATACCATAAGAAGTAGTCATAAGCAAGAGAATCAATTCAGGAAGAAAAATGAAAATAGCACAAATATATTATAGTTGTGTCTGAGCAGGCAAGGAAGGCAGAGAAATTTGTTTCAGTGCTAATGGAAGACAAGAAGAAAGAGGATCCGGCCAATGGAAGACGAGCCTCGATAGGCTTTGAAATTGATGACAAGAGGTTGGTATCAGAGAGAGTAAAAAGAAAAGGATTAACATATGAGAGAATGGATATTACTACTAAACAATATAAGAGTACCAGCAAAATGATAAAAGGTAGCAAATTTGAGTCCAGAAAGAAAAACTATTTTCACTCACAATTTTCCTTGCAGCAGAAGAACAGCAGCCTTTCTGCCATCCGATGCTTATCAAAATCTTGACAATCTTGTGAGCATCAACTTTTGCCCACCCAAAATAAAGTCCTTGAAGTTGATCAGGAATATACGATCCATTATCTGAATTTCAAAAATCTATTTTAGAAATTTGTTGCAAAAACCGAGAAATGGATGATATAAAACACTCTAATCATCGAGCATTAGTTACGCAAGAAAATATATGCTAATATATTATGCAGGCTTAGGTTTTATGGCATTGATAAAATGAATGCATCAAATGAATCATGTCCAGCATATTACTGTAGCATATTCATTATAGCTTAACAATCTAAAGTAAAGTTCATGTATGAAACCTGAAGATTCATGGAGAACTCCGCTACTATATGTTCCTTTCATATAAATAGGATCAATTCCCAAGGCTTGACACAACGCTGAAATATAAAAAACACAAGCACAAATTGTCTGAGTGCAGGAGATCCAAAAAACATGGACAAAATGAGGATAATTACTAGAAGAGATAGGTACAATCTCCGAATGGTGGAAGACCCCATAGCTCCGGCTGGAAGTCTAAAAGTGAATGAATCACAGAATCAGCAGTAGAATAAGCATCTATTTCAACTGAAATAGAGGGCACAGCTGTCACGCTCATTCCAGCAGCCTTTCCCGCTTTAACACCAACTCTGTAAATGAACCACAGAATTAGCAGCAGAAGTATACCAGTTTCAAGTGGGATAGTACATAGCCTATCAAAAAAAAAAGAGGGATAGTACATAGCTATCATATTACTCATTCCAGCAGTGTTTTCTGCTTTAACACCTAGACTGTCCGGAGTTCGTAATTGTTCATAAAATATGGAGGATGACTGAATTTAGCAAGCATCATTACAAATTCAGCAGGCTATCTAGAAAGTGTTAACCCTTTTCAGTAACATAATATATATAAGTATCCTTGTGAAAGTAGTCTTAGGAGATGAAAATTACTCTGTTACTTCATCTAGATGCCAATGGAACAAGTTACAGATGTACTAACAGCTTCAAGTTGCGTATGAATTTCTTTCCTAAAATGGAAGTAAAGACAACTCCCTATTGTTGGTTACCTGCCAAGATATCCAGAATTTCTTATTCCTGAGTATTTAAGTAGTCTCTGATAAAATCTATGGAAGCTAAAAGATATATTCCATACTTTTGGGATATTCTAAATATGCCGTCACATGAAAATGAAATAGAAAGATAACATATCATTCTGCAGATACAAAAGAATTTCTGAATGATGAAAGTCCATTTAGAAATGTATCTACAATAAAGTTGTTAAATTCTTTATGAGGAACCAACTTCTCTGGATGGACTTTCCATGGAAGTTAGCTCAGTACCATCCAGAAAAATGAAGCCCAGGGTATCTGTCTCTTAAGGGAACATAAAATACATCTGGATAAGTTTTCATCCAGGAAATCTTAAAGTATATGACTTCATAGGTGTGAATTGAGAATTGAGAATTTTTCAAAGCATTATAATAGGAACTAACTTGCTTTCATGTTGACTTCAAAAGATGACTAATCTCAGAGACAACAGTGAAAACCAGTACTGTAACAACGGTTTGGAGGGAGTAGATAACATATACTACTTAGTTGATGACATTATATTTAGTAGACAGGCCTCTTGAATTAACATCAGTGAAGCTACTTTGACTAGAAATTGGACTTGGAAATAGAATGCAGTTATGCTCACAGCAGAAGTAGGATACACATAAATACACTGGAAACACACCTACTTAGAAAATATTCTCAATGAACAAGATGTAAGTACAAGATCAACATCTCCTTTGTCTCTAGTGATTCACAGTCAACAAATGAAGTATTAAATCAGTATGGTTTTGGAGTATATGAACATACCAAAAGTTGTTAACTGTTCCAAACAAAAATACTTCATTAAAAATCCTTTCACCAAGCAAGATGGCAATTCCAATAATCAGGAGTCTCAGAAGTTGAACTTAAAGAACAACGTCGCTGTGCCAAGATATTCAAGTATATATAGTGTTAGAGGTCAACTTACAGAGAATCTTCTATGACAAGACAATCAGCCGCATGATAACCCATTCTGTTTGCAGCTTCAAGAAACCTGATAGCAGATTGATGGTTTCAGAAGATACATCATACATTAAAGCACACAAGAAATTTCAAACAGACCTATCAAAAGAGGTGTCGAAAAAAGAAGAGATGTTTGATCCTCTTGATTAGGTAGAATAGAATCCATCTATGTTAAAAAAGTAATAAACTGTTGACCAACAAGTGTTTGCAAGAACTATTTGCATTGTTTTCTCTAAAAGAGCTTTTCTATCTTTCCTCTTTTGTTTTCTTCCATTTTATGAAACATATTTGATTCTCTCAATAAATAGAAGATCATACCCAGATTAATTTAAACTTTCAACAGAGAATTCTTGTGCTACATATGGAATAGCTTTTCTAATAACAATCACTCTAGAAACAAAAATTGAATTCAAAGACCAAGATATATAGCAAATAATGAGAATCAAACTTTTGTTTACATGCAATGGAAATCCCAAAACTATACAAGAGCAGCTGAGGTTTTAAATCCAGATCTTACATATCAGGTGCAGGCTTCCCAGCTTTGACCTCATCACTTCCAATGATTACAGAAAAATGCTCCTTCCACCCTACAAAAACATAGACGTACAAACAAATTATTTCTGAAAAAATGTAAAAACAGTTTTTTCATGAACTTCCTATTATTTCTGGATTAATACAGAAGTACCAAGCATCTTTGATTACTCTGACTATTTTTTATGTCACAATAATAGTAATGAATAGTCATTTCCACTGGACAACTTCAAGGAACGGGAGAAAGCATACAAAACATGGAAGAAGAACACAAAATCATATGTTTCAAGCAGACATGAACACATCCAATGAATTAATTAGAACAGCAACCTTTTTGGTGAGAAATTTTCACTTCTATATTCTTCCTTAAAGCATTTGAAGCAAGTGCAAAAGGAATCTTGTGCTTATAGAGATGTTCCATGAGACGATTAGCACCAGGAAGTGCTCTAGCTTTCAGCCACCTAAAAAACAAAACAAATACAGATCAGAAGGATTGTATTATAGAGAGAAATGCCCAAACAAAACAAAAGATCGGGCCATAAGAAAAATAAATAAATAAATAGACAGAAAACTGAAAAGAAAACTCACATTCCATGGTATAAAGGCTTGATTTCATCAACAAATTGATCAGGCGTGAGCGGAAGATTATAGTCCTTGATAACACTCCTCACTGACTCTTGTTGAGTCATCCCCAATCTCTTCCTCTCCTTCTCCATATCTGGGACCAATCCATATCTACCCAGAAACACCTTCAAAATATCTTTACTAGCTTGCTCTACAAATTCCCACCACAAAAATTTTGAATTCTTTAGTTCTTGCAGTTCATCAGTTTATTTAAAATCCAAAGAAAATAATAATAAAATCATGACCTGTATTCAAAAGGGTTCCATCCAAATCAAAGATAACAGCCTTAATACAAGTCCCTGTGTTCTTGACCGAAGAACTAAGATCCCCCATAACAATATAGCAATTATATGTGCCTTTTACTTCAGTTGGGGTATGTGTTGTAATGAGGCAAGCTGATGATGAATTTGATGAAATTTAAGAAGCAAAGTGGGGGAAAAGGATCAAATTCCAGGAAGCAAATAGGGAATTCTACTCCTGGTTGCGTAATAGTGGTTTGTTCCCTTCCCGCCTTTTGCTCCTCCCTCTGAATTCTTCGTAATCACGTAGTCATTTTGTTGCGGTGTGTGAGTCAACAAGATCAACTAATACAAAAGACTTTTTTTTTTTTTTTTTTTTTTTTAAGGAATATTTCATTAAAATCAAGTAATCAATTGTTGCGGTGTGTAGTCAAAAAGATCAACTAATTACAAAGACTTATTTTTCATATTCGAAATGAAATACTAAGGTTTAATTAGGTTTTAAAAAAAAGAATAATAGTAGTTCTATCTTCTTTCTTTTTCTTTTTTTTATTCTTTTTTTTTATTATTATTATTTTTTCCATTTAAATTCAAAATTGAAAAAATAAAAATAGTAGGGTTTTAAATTTCTTTTTCCAAAAGAAAAAAAAAAAATTAATGTTTCTTTTAATTATTGTCAAAATATTTTGAACACATTAAATTTGTCAATATTTGACTTTTTTAAAATTTTTTATATTATTCTCAATTATATTGAATTTTAAAATTAAACAAAATAATAAAAAAAATTTTTTTTTTTTTTTTTTTTTTTTTTTTTTTTTTTTTTTTTTTTTTTTTTTTTTTTTTTTTTTTTTTTTTTTTTTTTTTTTTTTTTTTTTTTTTTTTAAGAAAAAAAAAAAAAAAAAAAAAAAAATTATAAAAAAAAAAAGAAACCAAAAATTACTTTTCCTGGCCGGGGGAAAGGGAGCGGACAGAAAGAGGAGCCCAGAAGAGGAGGGGGGGGGAGGGGGGGGGGGGGGGGGGGGGGGGGGAAAAGAAGAGGAGAGAAAGAGAAGGGAGGGGGCGGGGGGTTTGAGAGAAAAAATTGTAGGGGGAGAATTTTTAGGGACAGTGACATATATATATATATAACTAATACAAAGACTTATTTTCATTCGAAAGATAAGGTTTTTAGGTTGAATATGTTTCTATTTCTTTCTTTATTTCTTTTTTTATTATTATTATTTTTTCCCTAAATTCAAAATTGAAAAAATAAAATGTGGGTTTTATTTCTTTTCCAAAATTAATGTTTCTTTTATTGTCAAAATATTTTGAACACATAAATTTGTCAATATTTGACTTTTTTTTAAATTTTTATATTATTCTCAATATATTGAATTTAAAATTAAACAAAATAAAAAAAAAATTAATTATAATAATTTTATAAAAAAATAACATGAATTGATTAAAAAAAAAATCTCTTTAAATTTAAGTGGTGAACAAATCACAGATAATTAAAATTTGATCAAACACAAATCCAGATAAGTTAAATATTGATCAAACTTTATTAGAATGATCAATTTAGATAAATATAAAATACATAAATAATTAAATTTATTTGAAATTAAATATTTAGAATTAACATGAAGAATTATGAATATTTTAAAAATTGAATCGAAAAATTTTCTCCTCCATGTATGGACCATCTTTTTTATATTCTAGCAAATAGTATTAAACTTTAAAATGTATTTATTTGAAATATCTAGCATCAAAATATATTTTTAATTGTATAAATAATACACTCAACAAAAATGATTTTTTTATAGGTCTTAAAACAAATCATGGATTAAAGACATATCTTATCTCCTCAAAAAAAAAAAAAGACATATCTTATCTATCTATATTAATAAAAATTTAATGATTTAAAAAGTTTCATATATAAAATTAATAAATTATTTTATAATGTATAAAATTTTTTTACTTAATTTGTACACTCCACAAAATTACAAAGGGAGAATATTCAGAAATGGTATATGCTAAAATGATGCTGTGGCATCTGACAAGTACTAACTGCTAAGATGCTGATAGTTATTTATTGAAACAACCTCTAGGTTTTATGGATCCTAAACTATGAGAGCCTTTAAAGTATAAAAGAGCGAAACTTTAACTCCAAATTTTAGTTGTATACATGAATAGAGGTTTAAACCCTCAACTTCACTTAAATTATGAAAGCTCCTTACCAGCTCAATCTTTAGAGTTAGGTTTCATGAGTTTCAAAATATTGAATTGACCCCTCAAAAATATGTATATATATATATAAATATATAATTGACCAATACCAAATTATGATAATAAATCATAAAAGATTAATCAGGCTTTACTACTAAATAACCCAAAAAGGAAGTACTTAAAATAAAGAAATTCTTAAATCATTTATCATTCTATGAAGTTTTCGTGCATAAAAATGTAAATAGTTCCTTGATGTTTTTTAGGAGTTGGTTGAGTCCTATTTCATTAATTTTTTTACAATTCTTAATTATTTTGTCTTTACCCCCATACTATTTTAAGAAAATTACTTTAATTCTATTAATCAAATTATAATCTTATGATCATAAAAAATTAATCACCTTATTTACAAAAAAAAAAAAAAAAATCAACTTAGGTCATAGAAATTGTATAAACTAACATACATAATTTTGACAATTACTTTAGGTTAAAAAAAAAATAGTAACCTAACCATCAATTTATATCTATTTTAACCTTGTAGTTAATAATGTATAAAAAAATACTTAAAATTGATTACATCCTATCTTAATAAAAAAAATTATTTAAAATTGTTCAATAACACCAAAATAATTACAAGAAAATAGTACAATAAAAAAATATCAAAAAAAAATTTATTATCTTCATTCCCAAAGTTATTTTTACTTGGACAAAGAGGTCTCAATGATTTATTTCTATCCTAATTTTCGACCAAATTGACAAATGTAAACACATTATAACAATGTAAGGTAATTTTCTTTGGCTTCACAATGGTTCAACTAATTTCATGAACATACTCCCTAAAAAATAAAAAATAATAATAATAATAAAATAGAAAATCGACAAACCATATTTTTTCTTCGAACCTTCAAAGTTAAAGACTAGCTTGTAATGAAAAAAACCGTGGAAAAATATACGCAGTTCAAAATTACAGAGGAAGAAAAAAAAATGTGCAACTAAATTTGAAGATAAACAATAATGAAACCTCACAAACAGATGACATTTGAACACAAAAAGTTTGAGAGGACAAACATAGAGGAGGAGAAAGTAAAAAAAAAACAAACTACCTATTGGGCCAAATCAATCTTCTAAAATTTGGTACATAAGATGGAGAGAAAAAATCATGGGGAGGCAAAGCAAACCACATGCAGACATTAAACTGAAATAGAATATAACGAGTCACAGATAAAACATGCATCTAAGGTAAAATGGACAAGAATTTCCCAGTTCTATCCTCTTATGCTATCCCCCAAACAGCATTATATGTTCTAGGCATTCGGCTCCTTCACTGTAATCCAGGAAACAAATAGGAGAAATATCAGAGTTGGTGACCAAGTATACGAGCATGAAAATACAGTTGAATGCTAGGACCAGTAAAGAAACTCACCTCTGCATCATCACCACCACCACCACCACCACCACCTCTGCCAGCGCCATCCTTTTGAGCATCTTCTGTAGAAGCATAAGGGAGTAGTTTCAATGAATTGTTTACCATAAATCAATTCATTGTATGTTTAATGCAAAAAGAATGAATGTAGGCCCCAACATGAACTGTCTATATCAATCAGAAAGTTTCTTACTCTGAAATTTATGGAAGGTCAATATGATCTTCCCATTTAGATGTCAGAGAACATATCTAATTTAAAAATATTCTAGGGTTTCTTGATTGAAGATATTTCCAGTAACAGAATCACTAGTAAAGTATATTGACCAGACAATCTATTATTCTCCATCACTTGCAAGTTGCAATCCTCAGAATCTCATATGTGTATGGTGTCAAGAGACTAGAGAGAGTAAGTCCTAAAAGCTCCTCAGAATCTCATATGTGAAGGGTGTCAAGAGGCTAGACACAGGAAGCCCTAAAAGCACGGAATGAATTCTCAACTGCACAAATCAAGTCAAAAGTTTATTGAAGATTCGCATGGAAAGCTTAAGTTGCTTCTTATAGTGGTTCCCATCTGATGATAATAAATTGAATGCTGAATTCAGCAAATAAAGGTGTCAACAAAAGTGATCATCATCATGTTACACTTAAGTGTATGAAAATATTCATCTAACTTCACTTCTATGATGTTCAAGCTGGTTTATCCGCAAGAAATGGAACAACAGAATCAAATCTAAAATGTAAACTATCAAGTCATAAGGTTCACTCAATCAATTGCAAAATTTTATATATCGGATACTAACTAAAGAAAATGGTAATATAGTTTAGCCACTGCTTAGTTAAATAATAAGATGATGAAGTTTAAGGATAAAGACAAAGAAAGCTGCAGGAGTTAATGTTATAGACCAGTCTTACCAAGGCCTGTGCCAACAAGTATAAGGTGTAGGCAAAGTGAGAAAAACACAAACAATGAGAAGCATGCCTTGAGCACTTTGTGGTGCCATTTTATAAGATACAAAGGGAAAAACAAGGTAAAACTGTTTGAATAGTTTGTTGGGTTTTCAATTTTTTGAAAAAATATACATAGTTTTAAAGTCATAACCTATTTAAACATTTTGATTAATGAGTTTGGAAGGTAATAATTACCTTAGAACCTACCCATTTTATAAAAAAACAAAGGAAAAACAAGGTAAAACTGTTTGAATAGTTTTGTTGGTTTTCAATTTTTTTAAAAAAATATACATAGTTTTAAAATCAATAACCTATTTTAAACATTTTGTTTAATGAGTTTGGAAGGTAATAATTACCTTAGAACCTAGACCGACAATTTTCTAGGTAAATTTAAAATCTAATATTATTAGTTAAAATAAGTAACAATAGATATCTTCTGGTATCATATGAAATCTTCATTAGACTACATCAGGAATGGGTTGACTGGTAAGGTAATTAAAATTTTGATTAATGAGTTTGGAAGGTAATAACTACCTTAGAACCTAGACCTACAATTTTCTAGGTAAATTTAAAATCTAATATTATTAGTTAAAATAAGTAACAATAGATATCTTCTGGTATCATAGGAAATCTACATTAGACTACATCAGAATGGGTTGTAAGGTAATTGAAGTACTAAAATTCTTCCTTAAATTAAAGTTAAATCTTAATATATATTAAACATATATTGTTTTTGGGTGTGCCTTACATCACCCAAGCACACACTTCTTCATGCCTTGTGCCTAAGACAATACAAGGGCCCCAGTGAGACGCACCCTTTACAACACTTCTATAGGCTTTTAACTATGCTATCAGTTAAAAGTAAGTAAAACAAAGTACAGTTTGAATCTAAGTATCCCACCCATCTTTTGACAGCTTCAGTCATGATCTGTGTTTAGGTTAACTATATTATTACTCCTTCAGTCACTAGGCCCTTTCTTTGAAGAACATTCTTATGTTCCTAAGAAAACTCCTTCAGAAACATCTTAGAAGACTATTACAAATACATTAAGTATCCTATCCACGATTCCACCATTCTAACAAAAATTTCAGAATTAGCACACTGAAGAGAAAAAAATCTCAACTTTAAATGGTCAACTTTATGAGAGATAAATATCCTATTTGTAATTCCTCAAAGACACGGATAACTGTAGTGTACACCTGGTTACACTTAGCCAAGTAACTCCTTGGCCATAGATTTGTATGAGGCTAAATGTTGGCAACTTCAAAAGCAGGGAAATGAAAAGGATTAAAAACTACTAATCTATAATTTCAAGAATTAGCACTTTCACAACATTGTAAAATTTTCCTAATTCATCTGGAATATTCTGGACTATTCCTCCATTTCATCCATAACGCCATAGGGTCCATTTGGACAAAAAAAATTAAATTAAATTAAATCTTGACAAGGAAATCAAAATAAATATATTTTTAGAATTTAAAACTTGAATTGAAAATTCAATAGTTTAATATAAAAATATAATTAAAAAATTAAAAATTTTATTTTTTAAATGAGTAAAAAAGAGTTAATCAAAGTTTTAAAGGGTATATACATATTTAAAAATAAATTAATTAATTAATTAAAATTGCCATCCAAATGAACCCATAGTTATTTAGACTCTTTCCAAACCTGACAAATAAAAGTTGAATACAACAATCTTGTTAGATTAAGAGTTCAATATAACAAACTAATTAGACATCCTAGCCATAAAATATAATTTACCAGAAGTACAAAGGACCCCTTCCTTTAAAAAATACTTGACATGAACATGATGATAAACTTGCATCAGCTGCCCCTAGTTACCTGCATCCTCAGGGATGTCAGAAGTCCATAATGTGAGGTTGTCCCTGAGAAGCTGCATGATCAAGGTACTATCTTTATAAGACTCTTCATTAAGAGTATCAAGCTCAGAAATTGCTTCATCAAAAGCTTGTTTCGCAAGGTGGCAGGCCCTGGAAGAAGAAAATAAACAATATTAGCTAAGACATCACATTTCTCAGATGATAGACCATATAAATTTGCACAGATTAACAAACCTTTCAGGTGAATTCATAATCTCATAGAAGAAAACTGAAAAATTCAAAGCCAAACCCAGCCTAATTGGATGTGTAGTAGGTAAATCAGCTTCAGCTGTACTAGTGGCTGTCTGCAACACATATTACTAGAAAGTGAATTGACTGGATCTACTGAAAACAGATGATAAGAGAGGAATAACCAAAATAAATTAGCATAATTTGCTCAATAGAGTGAAAAGAATGAGACAGGGAGACATAAGCAAAGGAGTTTGAGTTGAAAGAAGCAGCATAACAAAGAAAATTTATTTAACACATTCTTCTCCTTGGTAGAGGTGCAACATAAGCTCCTACAATGAATCAATTTCAGGTGAGAATGCAAGACTACAAAACAATAAAAATGTTTTTCCATGAAACCAAAAATCAAAAGATACATATAAAATAGCAGTGGCAACGACAGATCATCCATATTTATACACATGAAATCAAATGTGAAATCAAATCCACATATACCTTTGGAAGTCAATAATTACCTCGTATGCTTTCAGTGAAAGGTCAGCAACCTCTTTTCTTTCGTTGCCAGTCTTAAACTCTGCAAGATACCTATAATAATCTCCTTTCCTGCAATAAAAGAATAGATGCTCAGATGCAATTGTGTATGACTACATTGTTATTTGAAGAAATTCACTGTTTAGTCCCTTACATTTTATAGTAAAACACACTTGATTCCCCTGCGGTAGAGGCAGGTATTAGATGCTCATCAATAACTGTCATGATGTCATTACAAATATCAGTAAGTTCATTCTCCACCTTTTGCCTATAATCCTTAATTCGCTTAGCATTCTGCTCATTTCCTCTAGACTCTTCTTTCTGCTCAATTGAGGACAAAATCCTCCATGATGCCCTCCGTGCTCCAATCACATTTTTGTAACCCACAGAAAGCAAATTCCTCTCCTCGATTGTCAATTCCACATCCATTTTCGCAACACTTTTCATGGCATCCACCATCTCTGTTAAAGATTTTGCCAATAACATAAAAATGATAATAATAATTCAATCATTACTCCTCAAAAGATAAAAACTAAAACTAATCTTTTAAAAAAATCAAAACCCTTTTACTTTATCTGTAAATAGCTTCCCTTGTGTATGGTAAGTCTAATAGACCAAAACAAGTACAAAGTGAATATGGTAAAGCTCAAAAGTGATTAGATCTCCATCTTCTTATTCATTCTCCTACTATTAAACTCTAAAATAATATATTAATTTGATAAACAAAAATCCATAAATAAAGCACAGATGCAATTTCAACAATTAAATAAATAAATTCAAACAAATAAACTTGATTTTCCGACATATGAAAAATTTAAGTCATCAACTCGGAAAAGACAATTAACCGTATCAACAGTGCATCACTGCGCATAGTGACAACCAAATGTCATTTCCCAATTAGATTTCCAGTAAACAAAGTGAAGTCCTCAACAAAAAATACCAGATAACCGAAATCTAAGCTAAGATCTATGTAAACAAACAGTTCAATCACTGTGCTCCGAAGATTTTACCATCGTATCTTTCAGCTTGCTCGGCGAGTTTGGCGACATAGACGAAGGTCTCACGTTCTTTAGATGCCGCCATCGCCGATCTACCAAGAATTCCCTTTTTTTCTTTAATTTATATAAATTTTTTCTTAGGTTTTTGGCCCTTTTGGGTGCTCAGAGGGTTTTGGTTGAAAACAAGGAAGAATTTCTCTCACTAGATGTTCTTACTCGTAAACGAGCATTCAGCGCAGCGGGCTAAGAGAAGTGGAATATCTAAGGAGGGCTCCCTCGAGACTATCGATAATTACATTAACCTCCCTTATCTATTAAATAATTACTTTTTAGATCCCTTTGTTCTTAAGTTCAATTGATTGGAATATAAAAGTAGTACTAAATATTCTCTCACAAAATTACGTTTAATGTACACATAAAGGCAAAAAATTATTAAAATCTATAAGAAAATAATACAAAATAATTAAAATCAATTAATGGATCTAAGTTTGAGGTCGAATTCAAGGTAGTTTCTTTAAGTGAACACAAATTATATCACCAAAAGATCTCCATATTTTTTTAAGAGGCGCTAAGTGAAATTGTCTTACTGGACTCGAGGACGTGACATCAAAGGAAATAGTTGGTTCACCTCAATGATGTAGACTCGAAGTGAGATCACGAAGGTCTCAATGAGGTGCCCTCGAGGTACCATCCTTTAGAGTTGGACAATGTAGTCCCAAGGTGGCCATATGGAGTGAGGTACACATTCCTTTCATGAGCGTACTTAATAGTACACCGCATTTAATGTCCCCGATAAGGTGGTGACAAAAGTACCATGCACCCATTGTCCATGTTTCAGTCTACTATGACTACATAGAAGATCCTTTTTAGGTGGTCCATTCGGTAAGTCGGGAGTACATTACGTATGTTCTTAACTAACCAAATTCATTGTCACATAATTCCCTTCTCCCAACATTCAAAGCATAAGAGTAATTTCTTTTTGACACTAAGTATTCTAGGTATCTTTTTTCCTCATAACTAACTTAACTGTGATAACCGACTATTTGACTTGTTTTGCAGATTGCAGATTACTCAACAACACAACTCACCACTCACCCTAAAATCATTAGAACTTTAGTGGTTGAAATCCAAGGTGCATTCTTTCAAAACTTCTTTTTGAATCTTAGAATCCTTTGGAAAATTTCAATTTATTTCTCATTCTTCTGGATTTGATTCAGTTTATTTCTTTTCATATTGAATTGAAGTTCTTTCATGATATATAACTCTACAAAGTTTTATATGCAATACTTCTTTCTAAATAGATGTCATACAAAAATTGACTTGAATTTGTTAATAAAAAAAAAGAAAAGAAAAGACTAATTCCACAATTTTAAAATTTTTAAAAACTAAAAAAAAAAAAAAAAACAAATTCCACTAAATGGTCATAGATTTAAGATCAAATGCACAAATATACTTTACATCACATAATTTTAACATCAAGTATCGCGAGCACTATGCCTGCTGCTGCTGCCGGCGGCGCCGGCGCTGCTAGTAGGAGGAGGACCTCGGCCGGAACGATAATATAAAGTGTTTTTCATCCTTTTCTTATAAGTAGAACAAGGTCTCCACTTACCATTATTAGACGACCACTCAAGATGAACCCTCAACTTATCTATAGTAAATGGTACCTCTTCTCCTCCATCATTGTGTGGGAACTGAACAAAGTATTCATAACCAAATTTACCTGAAAGTTACGAATTCAAGTCATAATCATGGTTCATAATATTGACTGATTTAGATTTATATTATAGGTGAAACAACCCTGTTCGTTAAGAAAATAACACAAAAATTTATATCAATGATATATCGTGCTAAGAGATATCACCAATAATTCACCTGTAAAAGCCAAATTTTTTTTTTTTAAAAATAAAAACTAAAATGTTGATAAAAGAATCACATATTTGATAAGTATATATTATATTATATATACATACTGTTATATATATATAGAAACTCACATATTTGACCAATATATATTTCTTTATCCTCTAATATATATATATATATACATATTGTTATATATGAAACACATATTATTAACCGATATAACTGATATATATTTCTGTATCTTCAAATATATATATACATACTGTTATATATTTCTCTATCCTCTGATATTTGACGATAAGCTGAGCCTGAGATAGATACAGAACAGAAGCCTCCGATACCGCCATGGTCATAACAGCAACAAAATTCGCAAAAAAATAATAATAATAATAAAAAAAAAAAAAAAAAAAAATTTACCTTCAATGAGTCCAATCCACCATCCATCGTTGAAATAAGCATCAACAACTTCTTCCAAACTATAAGCATCGTTTGGAAGATCTGGTGGGTAAGGACGGATGCGATCCACCGGCAGCAGTTCTTGAAGCGGTCCGGATTCGTCTTCTTTCAAGAGTGTACAGTACTCCACTGTGTACTGGTTTGGACTTTCTTTAGAAATCACTGTTGCAGCGTAGTAAGATCCTTCAAAACCCTCATCTTTTCCGAGCACTTCTATCTTTTGTCCTACCCGGTACTCCATTGTTAAGTTTCAAGAAGATGGAATTATTTACAACTCGGTACGCAGTATTCTCACTTGTTGAAGAACAATTAAGCCAAGATAGAGAACCCCTCTTAGATGGTAGTGCAAATTAAAGTGATAATAAATGTGGTGATTGTGGTGGATTTTTAATGCTGGTAGAGATAGTTTGGTTGCGTATGGGGCAATATATAATGATGATAAAAAAAGGGAAAAAGGTTGGTTTATGGTTATTAATGGAAGTTCCCTCGTGCAGTGTGTTGGTATGATTGGTTACAGATTATAAACTAGGCAATATCGACCGATTTCAAGAGGAATTCACCGATTAGTTTTATTAGTTTATCGATTAGAAACCATGATTTGCAATATCGATCGATTCTAAGACGAATCACCGATAACGGATTAGTTTTGTTAGTTTATCGATTGGAAACCATGGTTCGCAATATTGATCGATTCCAAGACGAATCGACTGATTACATATTAGTTTTGTTAATTTACCAATTCATATCGATCGATTTACTAACTTTAGTTTTGTTAGGTTGTATCGCAATATCGGCCGATTACGGATTAAAGACTGCTCAAATTTGAACTATCATAATTTTAGTTAATCGTCTTTAATTCCTACCACATGTCTTTGAATTTGATTGCGTCTTTATCTATATCTCCAAATTAACTTGCACTAATCGAGAGAAGGTGGACCTCTCGATTGAACTCCGATGATGAAATCGGATATAATTCTTATTTATTGAATCTCTAAAATAATATATGTGAAAACCACTTTCAAAGTTTGAGATAATTATTCTTATTTATTGAATCTCTAAAATAATATATGTGAAAACCACTTTCAAAGTTTGAGATAATTTACCCTTTTATAGGATAAGACCTGTTTTGAAGAAATGTTAGTTTTTCGATGAGACATACATGTGAAATATTTTTTCGAAAAATAGGTTGATTACATATATTGTTATTATAAATTGTGAAATATTCCTATCAATTAAACGATTTATATCATAATTGATCAAAATTTATTATTAAAGTGTAGGTGGAATGAGAACTTTTGGAACGTGTGATGCATAAAATGAATTATTATGGAAGCCAAGGAAGCCTATTTGGACAATTTCACAACAAGGTGAAGTATTTACTCACTAGTGATAAACAAGTGATACAAAGGTATGTTGGCAAAAAAAGTGGAGGGAATTAATTTCCATTGGAGGACCATCAGCCAATATTATATTAATTTCGAATACAAAATTATTAGATATTGTGATTAAAATTTTGTTATTAACCGACCCAAGTTTGTTGTACATCTTACTTCTTTTTTTTTTTTTTTGAGAAAAAATGAGGGTTTGTGGTGTGGTGGAGTGGAGGTTGAGGGCAAAGAGGCTTAAAACTGTAGCCCACCACTGATCTCGTGGGGGGGTGCGGACGTTGTATCAATTAATTCACTCAACATATCTAAAAACTAGGTAGATATTCTGCATCGGGATGCATATATTATTATTCATCAAAAAAAAAAAAGGATGCATATATTATAAATTTTTATTTTTTAATCTATAATAAATTTATATTGTTTTAGAAACTATTATGTGTTTGATTTATCAATTATTTTCTCTTTAAAAATTTTATATAAATATTGTAATGTTTAAAATATATTATTTAATCATATCAGGCTAAAACATATTTTAAAAATTAAAATACTGTTATCATTAGAAACTTTGTAATCTTACATAAACCACTATCATTAAAGTAGAAAAACAAAGGTAAAAAAAAAAAAAAAAAATATATATATATATATATATATATATATATATATATATATATAAAAGTTAAAAGAGCTATATAATGATAAAAAAATTACAAAATTTTAAGTTAATTATGTAAGAGTAATCTTTTTTTTAAAAAAAAAAAAAATTCTAGAATATCTTATATAATATGAATAAGTATCTAATATAATTTTAAAAATTTAGTTGATTTTTTCTAGAAAAATAATAATCAAATAGAAAGAATATTAAGATACTATAAATCCTGAAATATATTTTTTTACCTTTAAAAAATGGTTTACAATAACAAAAATATTAATATAAATTAAAGTGAACATACTTTATAAATTTTAAAATTAATTTTCAGATGGTTAAAAAAAAAACAGTACATAATATAATAAAAAATTACAAAAAATAAAATTAAAGTCATAATAAAAAGGATATAAAAGGTCATTAGATATAAATGTGTAATTTTTTTAAAAAAAAACCCCTTAAAAACTATCATATTTACATCTTTTACTATTAGAAAATATTAAATTATAAATATAAGAGATATATTTTAGGATATATATATATATATATATTTTTTTTTTTTATCTAGATGAAAATTTTGGAAAACTTTTGTAAATTTTGACTATAATGAATTCTTATCTTTTCTGTTTTTTTTTTTTATTTTAAAATTTTTACATAAAATTTGTATATTTATCTTATTTCTTTCTTTTGATTATGTCTCTCTTTCGTAATATTATAACAAAAAGAAATATTTAGAGTCAAATAATGCTATAGGGCTTTGGAAAAAATCTTGTGGACTCTCAAGATTCTACCAAAGTTGAGATTCTTCTTCTTCTTTTGTTTTTTTTTTTTAATAAAAAAATTTTGAGGTTTAAATATCTCGAATTTATGATCTATTAAATTATATATGAGACTGTTATTAATTGAGTTAGATATTTTTCACGAGATTATTTCTCAGCTTAGATATATCACTACTCAATACAAAACTATGTAGGAGTATACGAACATTTAATTTTGGATATAAGACATGTAATTTTCATATAGAAGATTTTACTCATGTAATTTCTTTGTTTTGCTGGTTTTTCATTCCTAATTTACAACAAATTTAATGGATTTCCAATTTCGGATATTGTATCTAATAATGGTGTAACAACTACTCCCCACTTGAGTTGGTAAACGGACTCCTAATGCTTCATCTAGAACGGATGGTCGAGGTTTCGAATCTCCCCGGGTGGTTAGCGTCATGTTAAAAAAGCTCTGGGTCGGACCCTAACTCTCGAGTAAGAGTTGAACTCCGTGAGCACTCCAGCCGACGAGTCCAGATTAGTCTCACCGAAAAGGTAGAGACACTGAGCGCCCCAAGTGGGTACCAAAAAAAAAAAAACTACTCCCCCACAACTATTTATTTTATTTATTATTATTATTATTATTATTGAGAAAAAATATCTTTTTTTAACATATATTAATATATATTGTTGTGATTTGGAGTCCCGCATTATTCACCTAAGATATTTTTGAGCGGTTATTAAGTAGCATTCGAAACTCTTTACTCAATACGCGTTTTAAACCTATGAGACCCACCAAAACTAGACAATATTATTGAATTATTTATAACACGATGCTTGCGATTAAGTAGGGGCTTGAATCTCTTTACTCACTAACATATTTTAAACTTGTAAGGTCCACCAAAAGTGAGCCAAAATAGACAATATCATTAGGTCGTTTAATACACATCAATTTTTATGTTTTGTTTTAGACGCATAATTTTACGAGATTCTAATGTTATTTGAAAAAAATTAGGAGACAATACTATAAAAATGTAATAATTATGTCCCAACCAAAAAAAAAAATTTTTTTTTCAAAATAAATTCAAATAAAAATTTATTATACATAAAATTCAACTGAAAAAAAGTAATTTCATTCTTCTAAAACTTGAAAAAAAAAAAAATCTCAAATACAACTCTTAATGCAAATAAAACCTAAATATGATGCACAGAATCTAACAATCAAATCTACTAGTAAGTAAAAGAAATGAGAAAAAACATAATGAACAGACAAGCAAAAATGTGACAAAGGAGACTACCCAAACATAGTACGATTTATTGCGAATTCAAATTAATGTTGGATTGTTCATGGACCCAAACATAGTACAATTTATTACCAATAAAGATGGTGTATTTGGTTTGACTTACGTAACGTACGTGTCTCACGTAATCGGTTAAATGAAGGACTTGAGTTTGACACACGTCAGCTAGGAATTATGCTTGCAATTTAGTCTTGGAAGTCTCTCTCCTCCAACGAATCTCTCTCGGATTAGTCGTCCAAGTGGTTGGACCTTGATTCTCCTTACCTAAGGTCTCGAATTTGAATATGGTCTAAAAAGAAATATGTAGAGGGAGAGTTTCTTCCACTTTAAATTATATTCAAAATCGAAGAATTGACTATAAATATTTCATTTGGAATTGAATAAGAATAAATTTATTTTGAAAATCTATTTCATTTTCATTGGATAGAAAGATGTTACAACATGTAAGAGTTAAGGTAGGAAAATGAAAAGAAAATTTGTCTTGGAAAATCGAAAATGATTTATAATTTTTTTTTTAAAATATAATTTAGAAATAATTGAGGTTATAAATTCAATATTTTAACATTTTCTTGAAGTTCCTCTTCCGGCCTAATGATTTAGGAGTCTCTTCCTCAACCTCCTGGATTGTCAAGAGTATACCCACACTGTTGAGCCTTATTAGATGAATTAGTTTAGACCGAAATTATACCACTTAAAAAAAAAATTTTCTCTCATATACGGTTAATTTGGCTTAAAAAGAGAAGGTAAAATATTTATCAATTATAACATTAATTATTTGGTGACGTGCAGATCAAAAATCATAATAATTTTCTCCCAAGAAAACGTTTTCTGAGCGGATACGATTCACATTCCAAAGTTTACGGTAAATATCGTGTTAAAAACCCTACTTCTGAACACACGATCGAGGAGCCATTTCCAAATGCCAAAGAATCTCATTTTTTATGCTTGATCATCTTTTTCTTCGTATAAACGAATCCATAGGTGAATACCAAAACATTAACTTAATTAATTAATTTAATCCCTTTTTCTGGAAGAAATCTCATTTGACGTTTTTTTTTTTTTTTTTTTTTTTTTTTAATTTGTATATAAGAGTATGAAATGAAAGCAAAGAAGAATTCTGAAGGTTCGGAATCGTCGTCAGTCATGGCGGAATATAGGCGAGGAAATCGCGTAGAAGTTTTGAACAAAGAAGAAGGTTTTGTTGGTTCGTATTATGAAGCAGTAATCGTCACGAAGCTTGTTGGAAATGGAAATGAAAATGAATACATTGTGTCTTACGATACTTTACTGAAAGAAGATCTTTCGGGTCCTCTCAGAGAAGTTGCTGCTTTCGATGTTATCCGCCCTCAGCCACCTGTGATTCGATCAAATTCGTTCAGACCGGGCGATGAAATTGATGCATTTGATAAAGATGGATGGTGGAAGGGAATAATCATTGGAAGAATTGATAGAAACCATTACCGAGTTTCTTTTGATTATAGTGGGGAAGAAATTACTTATCCAGTGGATAATTTGAGGATTCATCAAGATTTCGTGAAAGGGAAGTGGATTCGTTCTAAAAGAAGGTGATTTCAATTTTCATGGATCTGTAATCACAGAAGTTTTAGTTTATGCTTCTGTTGTAAATTTTACTTTTTTATTTTTTATTTTTTATATATTATAAATTCGAGACAAATAAAATATCTCAAAAAAATACTTTGTCAATTTGTCTTTTGTTTGTTAATTGCTGCTATTTTATTTTCACCATACCCATCTTCTACACTTTGTAAAACCTCATAAATTTCCCTCCACCCAATTCACGGAGAAGGAGAAGCCAAAAAAAAAAACAATGGCAATGGCGACCTGCTGTATATATGTGACTTCCTCAGCGACGCCCTTATCACGAGATTCACAGAATGGTTCATCGACATCACAGCAATCATCAGTTTCCCAAACTCAAATACCAACTAAGATATTGCTTCCGAAAAAGAAGCCTCTGAAATGGTCTACGGGGGTAGAACCAGGTGAGTGGGGTGGCCCGCCTACAACCTCCAAGCTCAGGAAGTACTGGGGTGGTAACAACGAAGACCCACTCGCTTCTGATGATTTTATGTGGAACAAGGATTTCATGGGTCAGATGAAGAAGTTAATTGAGGACCCTAATGATGCTGCTGACCCTCGAATTTCTTCTTCCAAGGTGTGGTTTTCTCTATATTTTCTTCTTTGGTTATAAAGTTCCGTTGGTTCTTTGTTTCGCGTTCATTTATATGCATAATTTCTTCTCAATTGAACTGTAATTGTTTATTGAGTTGTGAAGGGTTCTCTCTTTTTACCAGTTTTCACTTTTCATCTTATTATTGCGGAATCTGATTATTTTTCTTTGTTTATTTCTGGAGTGGGCTTTTCTTTTTGTGTTCTGTTGGTGAATACTTTTGTCTAACTATAATGCTTTGATCTTGCTTCCTAATTTAGTTTGGCATTAAGACACATATTATATGGGTTTCTTCTTTTTTTTTTCCTGCTTGTTTTGGCAATGTGGTTTTATTTCCTGATGTTAACAGGAAGAGCCTTCTGGATTTCTTAACTTAAACAGAATGATGAGTCTGGACAGGTAGGATCTTGTTCCTTTTTTAAGTAATTTTTCCAATTTATGCTTTACTTTACCTGTTTTCTTCTGATTATGTGCTTTTAGCATGGAAGTTGACTTGAGCAAAGAATTAACAACCTCCCCACCAAAACATTTGAAGGAAGAATTTACCGAGGAAATTCAAGTAATATTGAATTCTAATTCCAATTTTTTTTTTTTTATTTTTATTTTTATATTACTGTGTTTACAAGCTTCTTTTCCAGTTCCATTTAATTGAACTTCTTTCTTCTGAAATTAATATCAGGCCAGCAGTACCATGTCTCGAAGATGGAGACCAGCACCAACACGACGAGAGAAGGATAAGTGGGACAGAGCTAATAAGGCTGCAACAGGAGGAAGTGTATGCTATCTGCAGAAATTGCATTTTTTTTATTAAGATTTTGCCTCATTTTTTCCCTAGTCTTTCTCCAAGCATGAATTTTATTTCAGAGTTTCCATGAAACAATTAATTTTGAACTTGTTTGGTTCTTTCACTATTTTCTTATCCAAAATAAATGTGCTTCTTTATGATGGGAACTTCATAATTCCCGTTCTCTAGGATGCAATGTTACGAGAAATTCGGCGCCCCAAAGGTGACCCAGAAGTGTTGGCTGCTGAGTCAAGAGAGCAGTACTTTAAGGTTTGTCATGGTACTTTCATGTGACCATGGAGATACTTGAACTTTTTCTTCTGTATGAACCTATTGATTCAATTGCTTTTGCAGTTGAAAAATAAGTTGCAATTCCTCACTCTGGGCATTGGTGGTGTTGGTTTACTCTCAGCTTATTTTTCTTACACTCCAGAAATTGCTGCTAGGTAAGTTCACTAGTTCTTCTCTTTGCATTATCTATTGATCAGAATGAGTGAAACTTTTTTCACCATCAGTTGTTGATGATGAATATACCTTTTAAGGGGTTTAAATTCTGTCCAGCTTGTAGCTTTTGAAATTTTCTTCTTGGATCTGAAAATTCTCATTACCATCTTTCTTGTATAAAGTATGTGCAGAAGAAACTGAAAGTTATCTTACTATATTTGGGTCATTTTGGTGAAGTCAAATGGATATAACAATGATTTGGGAAGCTCTTTCGTTTCCTTTTTCTTATTCAAATATCTTACGTATCATTTCTGTATATTCAGCTATGGTGCTGGCCTTCTTGGTTCATTGGCTTACATGCGTATGCTTGGGAACAGTGTGGACTCCATGGCAGATGGAGCAAAGGGGCTGATCAAGTATGTAATCATTATTCCCTTTACCGTCCAAGTCTTATACTTCTTGAATTTGGATATGTATATCTGCTTACGTAATTAATGTTTTCACTGCTAAAATAGAGTCATTCCCCTAACACAGCTATTGTGTGGAATATTTACCTCTTGCAATAATAAACAATATATAGGCCAAAAAAAGAAAGAAAACAGAAAAAGTTAATGCTCTTCATACCCCGAGTTCCAGTGAACCTAATGTTTAGATAATGTCGTGGAAAGAACTTTCTAAAACTATCTTATGGTCTTCCTAACTTTAGATCTGTATATCCTGCTGATATTTATCCAAGCCGCTAGGCAAAAACTAGCTTAGATTCATTTTGATTTGTTCTGGTTACATAATTAAAGTTTCAATCATTAAAAAAAAAAAAAAAAAAAAATTGAGATCCCCTGCTATTGTGTTGAAAATTTACTATTATGTGTCATATAATTTAGTGTTGTTATTGATGTTTGTATACCTCTTGGCATAGTAAAATATATAATAAGCAAACAAATAAATGTTCTGCATATTCAGTTTCTGTGGACTAATGCCTAGATAATGTGGTTGAAATAACACCAAGTGTCTAAAACTATCTTAACATTTGACTACCATTTCATGCTAAAACTGGTAAGCATTAGACGTATTCTTCTGAAGTCCAATTTTTAATATTCAACCAGTGCTTCATGCTAAAACTTGTTGGTATAAAAATTGGGCATCTGCAATCCTGTGCAGGGCTTAATTTAACTTACTTTTTACATGGTTAATTTTTTTAGAGAAATAAAATATCATGACTCTAGATGACCTCTTGCCACAAAATCCTTCTCCAAACGTTAAGTTTTCCCTTCTCATGTGCAATAATGGTAGTCTCTCTCCCATAGCTGAATGTGAAGCCACTACGAATATTGCATCATTGTCTTTTGCCATCATGTTGATTAACATCTTCCTATTCATTCATTCACTTTAATCTCACCTACTTTCTCTCCATATGTTCTCTCAAGAGTTTTTATTTGTTGTTCATGAGGGGATTGACAGTCCAGCAATCTTATAGGTTTAAATCATACAAAAGAAATGCTAAACCCCTAGCCTTTTGGATGCTTAAATAATTCTAGTCAGTGAATTTTTAAAGTACTTATTTAGACCCTACCATTTTCTGAAGTATGCCAAATTAAAGTATGTTACTTAGAAAATATCATTTTCAGGCCTCTTATAAACCTTAAACGGTTGTTGCCATTTGTCTCTATCAAATCTTCCCTGGTTGGAGGAAAAACTTGTCCTGATTTTGAAAGTATGGTAGCATAAAATTCAAGAAGTTCACATGCTCTGTCTTAGCAAAATAGAAAAAAAAAAAAAAGGGTGAGAGTTCCCTTGTGTATTGCAACAATCTCCCAAGCTGCAAATGGAAAGCTTTTGTTGATGGATGCAAACTAGAAGAAAATTTCGGCTCTGTATTCTGCAGCCCCCATTTTCCAAGAAACACTGGATTTTGACAATCCATTTAGTCGCAATATCTCTTTAGAAAATACCCTTGAAATAACTCCAGTAGAAGCCTCAAAACATGCTAAAAAGAAATCCATTTTAGAAAATCTATTCACCACTACAAAAATCAAGACATGTCCACAAAGGTGTTTGGTAGTCCTAGGACAAAGTCCATACTTAAGTGTTCTGCCTAGGTCCATGAGGAATTGGTAGTGGCGTGTAACGTCTAATATGTTGCTTCTTCTTTTTGGCTAATTGACAAACTAAACATTGCTATACTGTTTCAACAACACCCATCATATGGCTAGGCCCATAAAGCCTATCTTACTCCATTACACTAGTCTTAGTATGTCAAAAATGGTCAGCAGTACCTCCACTATGTAATTTCCTTATCATTTGTTGCCTTGGAGGTATTAGGCAAGCAAAGGTGAGTACCCTTGAACAAAAGGTTGGTGACCACTGGAAAGCTATTGCTTGAAAATCTTTGCAACTTTGCGTTCCTGCTTTATTAAATCAAATCCTAGAACCTGAATAGTGATAGAAGTAAGTGCATGTTTTACTTTAACTCAATCACCAGCCACTCGGTTTTCCAGCCTTGTGTTTTAAGATCAAGTTGTTCTGTTGCAAAAAACCTATCCACTTTCCATGTTGAAAGTTTAAGCTTGTATGTGAATTTATGTACTTAGTGCTTCATGGTCTGAATACAATATGAATTCTTTGAAAATCGAATAATGATGTCAATACCAAATAGTTTAAAATTACCTCATGAAATATGTTATATATCTTTGCTTAGTATTATTTAGCTTTTATCCAAAGTATGCATCTGGATACCCCTCTTGACTAAAAAACACCTCTGATTCCCCTCATAGTATTTTCAGAAGTTTATCAATATATTAGTTTTTCATTTGTGTTTCCAAGACTTGATTTTATCCGTAACAAAACTATCAAAACCACTTATTCTTATTCTCATAGGCCTCTTATAAACCTTAGATGGTTGTTTCAATTTGTCTCTATCAGTTCAGTTTGCTGAAAATGTGTACATCTTTGCCATTTTTATCACATGACATGAACCCATTGTTAAATATGTGATTATTTGTAATTTAACTATTGAAAAAAAAGAAGGGACAGGGGAGATAGTGAAACAAGTTAAAAAAGCTGAGAAAAACCAAATTTGGTCAGAAAGACTAAAAGTAGATGCTCATGAATAGTTAGGGATTAAAAATATAGAAATGTTGGATCAAGGTGGTCAAAGATAAAAAGGTCGAGGGGCTGAAAATTTCCCCATGTATATATATATATTTCAGAGGACGAACATTTCATTTACATTTTCTTGAAGACTGAGAAATTACACTTTCAATACTTACCAGTCTGATGAAACTTATAATTATTTAAATCTGAAAAAAATCTGGAAGTTAGGTTTTTTCTTATTAAATAATTCTTGTTAAAAAAAGAGTGGTAATCTTTTGAATGTTAATATTTCGAAGGGGGATGGAATTCACTCAGATCATGTTCTTGAGCCCTTAGAATTAAGATAATGCATGGGAGTACAGGCAATTAGGGCTTTGTAGGCATGGGTCAGGTCTGACACTTGGAGAATGGATTGAAAACCTGTCTACCAAGTATTTGTGAACTATCACCATAACCGCAAATTGTTTTCTTATGATTCATCTATCAATTAATTCGCTCTTATTTTTGTTATTTCTCATCCCTTCTATTAAAAGACAACAAAATTAACAGTATAGTTTTAGAACTGAATATATTTCGCCATTGTTCTCCTTAAAATTAGGAATCTGGACATGGTTGGTTTAGATTTCATCTCTATCAGCTTCTAATATTTCCTTCTTGCAGGGGTGCTGCTGGCCAGCCAAGGCTATTGGTTCCAGTTGTTTTGGTCATGGTATACAACCGGTGGAATGAGTGAGTCCTGAAGAGTTCTCTTTTGTTTTATATTGATTCATCTTCTATTTGAGTGCAACTATAGACAGCATTTTACCCTTCAAAACTCCCGGAATGCATACACATTTTTTTTTTTTTTTTTTTCATAAAGTAAACATTATTTTTAAAATTTTTAATCTCAACATTTTTGTGTTGGACATGACTTGAACTCTTGACCCCTATATGTTCATAGGTGTGGTAGTGGGGCCTGGTTGTCCTGAAAATGCATGTTCTAACACTGAGTGTATAAATACTGGCCTTCTTTCTCTTTATTTATTTATTTATTTTTTGATGATTAAGAATTTCATAGCTTATCACATAATTTTCTTTTGGATATTCTTTAATTTTTATCATGATGCTTGACTCTCTCACTCAATAGGAATATAGGAAGCACAAGAATGGATAGTAAAGCTCCTCACATGGCTTCTAAGACGTTAGGATTATTGTTTGGTGACGCCATGTTTGTAGGGAGTGTTGAGAATCAATGTCAGCCCATAATAAGTAATTTTAATCCCAATCTAAAGCTAAATAATATTGTCCAAGCCCAAAGTTAGTTTGATGATGTAATTGCTTACAATTGCAAAATTAGGTGAGCTTGGTAGGTGAGGTTGGTATACCTAATGTTTTTGTGTGGTGTAGATCTCATTTAGTTTCCTATAAATACCTAAGTACTTAAGCTTTGTAAATCATCAAAATGAAAAACAAAGCTATTTGCTAAATAAGAAAAGCTTTGCTCCTTAGTGCTTTGTGAGTTCTCTTTAGAGTGTGTTTTATTTTCTTCTTAAGATAATTTAGAGTTGTGTACTCTATTTATTCAACAATTGGTATCAAAGCAAGGTCGTGAGTTAGGTTGTCTAATCTCTTGAAAGTCTTAGTATGCTCTGTGGTTGCAGTTGTGACTGATCTTCCACATCATAAACGATTTCTTGAGATTGTTAGTAAGAGAGTTTCTTAGTGTCGTGAGTAGTCTGTGACTTTGCAAGCTTTGTGTCAAAGTTAGCTTGTACTACCAACACGATGAGTGATCTTCAAGTCGTTGGAGGAATCAAGAAGCTCAATAACCAAAACTACAACATGTGGGCAACATGTATGAAGTCTTACCTACAAGGTCAAGACTTGTGGGAGGTTGTCGGTGGTGTTGAAGTTACACAACCGGCAGTAGAAGATGCTAATGGCGTCTTGCGAAAGTGGAAAATTAAAGCAGGTAAAGCGATGTTTGCTTTAAAAACCACAATTGAAGAAGAAATGTTGGAGCACATCCGGGATGCCAAAACACCGAAGGAAGCATGGGATACTTTTGTTACACTCTTTTCAAAAAAGAACGATACAAAATTGCAACTTCTTGAGAACGAGCTGCTATCAATGGCACAACGTGACATGACAATTGCCCAATATTTTCACAAGGTGAAATCAATATGTCGCGAAATTTCGAGTTAGATTTGATAGCGTCTATTGGCGAAGCCAGGATAAAGAGAATAATTATCCATGGTTTGAGATTCGAATACCGAGGGTTCGTTCTTCTTTGTCAGACGGATGGCCGACACAACCATCACTTGTTGAGTTTGAAAATTTGCTTACAGTCAAGAAGCTATGGCCAAGCAAATGAGAGGAGTATTACGAAGGGTGAAGAGGAAGTTCTCTCCGCCAACGAAAGCAAAAGGCATTTTAACGACATACCGGTAGTGGATCTAATAGGGATGGTGACAAAATGCAAAGTTACCAAGGAAAGGGAGGCTCGTCTGGTGGGGGGAGCTTCGAAGAATCACGACAATAGCAGAAAGTTCGATGGTAAGTGTTACAACCTGTGGGAAGATAGGTCACATGGCAAAAGATTGTTGGGCCAAGAAAAAGCATGTTGAAAGTAATGCTTGCTACTTCAAATTCTAAAGAGATTTCCGAAGATAGTTGGGATGCCAGGAGTCTTTCGTTCGCTATGGAGGAAGAAGAATTAGCTCTCACGGTAACAACACCAAAACGAATTGACTATCGAATGATTGGATCGTAGACTCGGGTTGCTCAAATCATATGACGGGTGATAAAATGAAGTTGCAAAAACCTGTCGAGTACAATGGAAGTCGTGTGGTGGTGACAGCTGACAATTCAAGGTTACCGATAGCTCACATTGGTAAGACGACAGTAACACCTAGATATAATTCTAACCATGTGCTACTTCAAGATGTTTATCATGTCCCGGGAATGAAAAAAAATTTGCTATCTGTGGCTCAATTGACGTCATCGGGCCACTATTTCTTGTTTGGTCCACATGATGTGAATGTGTATCGTGATCTCAAAATCTCAGGAAAACCAACAATAGAGGGGGCGACGATTGGAGTCTATCTACGTGATGTTAGCAGAGTATGCATATGTTGACAAGACAAGGAAAAATGAGACAGTAGATCTATGACACATGCGGTTAGGTCACAACTATAAATTATCTTAAGAAGAAAATAAAACACTCTAAAGAGAACTCACAAAACACTAAGGAGCAAAGCTTTTCTTATTTAGCAAATAGCTTTGTTTTTCATTTTTGATGATTTACAAAGCTTAAGTACTTATGTATTTATAGGAAACTAAATGAGATCTACATCACACAAAAACATTAGGTATACTAACCTCACCTACCAAGCTCATCTACCCAACAAAAGCAAAAGCAATTTTAAACGACATACTGGTAGTGGATCTAATAGGGATGGTGACAAGATGCAAAGTTACCAAGGAAAGGGAGGCTCTCGTCTAGTGGGAGCTTCGAAGAATCTCGACAATAGCGAGAAAGTGTGATGGTAAGTGTTACAACTGTGGGAAGATAGGTCACATGGCAAAAGATTGTTGGGCCAAGAAAAAGCATGTTGAAAGTAATGCTGCTACTTCCAATTCTAAAGAGATTTCCGAAGATAGTTGGGATGCCGAAGTGCTGTTCGCTATGGAGGAAGAAGAATTTAATAGCTCTCATAGTGACAACACCAAAACGAATTGACTATCAGAATGATTGGATCGTAGACTCGAGTTGCTCAAATCATATGACGGGTGATAAAATGAAGTTGCAAAACCTGTCAGAGTACAATGGAAGTCGTGTGGTGGTGATAGCTGACAATTCAAGGTTACCGACAGCTCACATTGGAAAGACGACAATAACACCTAGATATAATTCTAACTATGTGCTACTTCAAGATGTTTATCATGTCCCAGGAATGAAGAAAAATTTGCTATCTGTGGCTCAATTGACGTTATCAGACCACTATGTCTTGTTCGGTCCACATGATGTGAAGGTGTATCGTGATCTCAAAATCTCAGGAAAACCAACAATAGAGGGGCGACGATTGGAGTCTATCTATGTGATGTCAGCAGAGTCTGCATATGTTGACAAGACAAGGAAAAATGAGACAGCAGATCTATGGCACATGCGGTTAGGTCACGTTAGCTATTCAAAGCTAAATGTGATGGCGAAAAAGTCGATGCTTAAGGGGCTTCCTCAACTTGACGTGCGAACAGACATGGTCCGTGCAGGATGCCAGTATGGTAAAGCACACCAATTGCCATACGAGACATCGAAGTTTAAGGCAAATGAACCATTAGAGTTAATTCACTCTGACGTGTTTGGGCCTATTAAGCAACGATCATTTGGTGGTATGCAGTACATGGTGACATTTATTGATGACTTCTCAAGGTATGTATGAGTTTTCTTTATGAAAGAAAAATCGACACATTCTCAAAGTTTAAAGAGTTCAAAGAGTTAGTTGAAGGAGAAGTGGAAAAGAAGATTTGTTGCTTGCGCACAGACAACGGGGGAGAATATAGCTCAAGTGAGTTCTCTCAATACCTAAGGGAATGCCGAATACGTCATCAATACACTTGTGCCAACACACCGCTACAAAATGGTGTAGCCGAGAGAAAGAACCGACATCTTGCGGAAATTTGTTGAAGTATGCTACATGCAAAGAACGTACCGGGAAGGTTTTGGGCTGAAGCAATGAGGACTGCAGCCATTGTGATCAATAGATTTCCTCAACCCAGGTTAGAATTTGTTTCACCCTTTGAGAAATTATGGAACATGAAACCTACAATTAGCTACTTTTGAGTATTTGACTGTGTATGTTATGTATTTGTTCCCGATCATTTACGAAGCAAGTTTGACAAGAAAGCTGTTAGATGTATCTTTGTGGGATACGACAACCAAAGAAATGGGTGAAAATGTTGTGATCCGATGAGTGGAAGGTGCTACACTTCATGAAATGTGGTATTTGATGAAGCATCTTCTTGGTGGTCCTTAGAAAAGGAGGTGCTACCGGACTCTAGAGAATTTGAAGAAAAGCTACAACAAAAGATAGAGAAACATATTGTTCAACTCCAACCAAGTTTAGATGAATCAAAAGATCCAAACAAAGCAATGATGGCGAGCAAAGAGTATCAAGCAACCAAACGAAGAAGGTGGGCCCAGTGAAATGGAAGAATCAACTCCACAATCTCAACTCCGAAGGTCAACAAGAACACGAAAGCCAAATCCTAAATACGCCAATGCAGCCATAAGTGAAGAAGCAACAGAGCCCGGAGACGTCGAAAGAAGCATCGCATAGTTCCGAATGGATGACAGCTATGAAAGAAGAGATCGATGCACTTAAACAAAATCGGACTTGGGATCTCGTGCCAAAGGCAAGAGATGTGAAACCTATATCCTGCAAGTGGGTTTACAAGATAAAGCGTCGTCCGGATGGATCAATCGAAAGGTACAAGGCATGGTTGGTAGCTCGTGGTTTTTCTCAACAAGACTGGACTAGACTATGATGAAACGTTTAGTCCAAGGGCGAAACTTACAACCGCATGTGAGTCCTACTTGCACTTGCGGCCAACAAAGACCGGAATTTGTGGCAGATGGATGTGAATAATGCTTTTCTTCATGGTGAGCTGGATCGAGAGATCTACATGATCCAACCTATGGGTTTTCGAGCCAAGATCATCCCGAATATGTGTGTAAGTCTGCGGAAAGCACTCTACTGATTGAAACAAGCACCCAGGGCATGGTATGGTAAGATTGTTGAATTTCTAACACAAAGTGGCTATTCAGTAACATTTGTAGATTCCAGCTTGTTTGTCAAGGCCAATGAAGGAAAGCTAGCTATCGTGCTAGTGTATATGGATGACTTAATCATAACAGGTGAGATGAAGCGAAATTCTTCAGACAAAGGAGAATTTATCAGTCCGTTTCCAGATGAAGGAACTTGGTCACCAAGCACTTCCTTGGTCTAGAGGTTGATCGAACACAAGAAGAAATATTTCTCAACAAGAAATATGCCAAAGATTTGTTGAAGAGGTTCGAATGCTCGAATGCAAGCCGATTTCGCGCCGATGGAGCCAAATGCCAAAATGTGTGCACATGAAGGAAAATATTTGGAAGATGCGACGATGTATCGACAATTGGTAGGTAGTCCGATATACTTAACTTTGACTCGACCTGACATTTCTTATGCAGTTGGTGTGATGAGTCGGTACATGCAAAATCCAAAGAAGCCTCATTTGGAAGCAGTTCAACGTATACTAAGATATGTGAAGAGTACAATTGAATATGGTCTTCTGTACAAGAAAGGTGAAAATTGCAAGCTAGTTGGTTACTGTGATGCTGACTATGCAGGAGATCATGATACTAGGAGATCAACAACTGGGTATGTGTTTAAGCTTGGTTCCGGAACAATTTCTTGGTGTAGCAAGATACAACCGACAATATCTTTATCAACCACAAAAGCTGAGTATCGAGCAGCAGCAATGGCAGCTCAAGAGAGTACATGGTTGATACGCTACATGAATAATCTACATCAACCAGAGAGATTATGTTGTTCCGTTATATTGTGACAATCAATCAAGCAATTCGTTTGGCCAGAGAATCCAATCTTTCATGCTAGAACTAAGCATGTTGAAGTGCACTATCATTTTATCGGAAAAAAGGTTTTGCAAGAAGAAATTGAGATGAGACAGATCAAGACCGATGATCAAGTTGCAGACCTATTCAAAAAAAGTTTGAGTATAGGAAAATTCGAAATGTTTCGTTGTCAGCTCGACACAGTGCAAAGAATGAGAGCCGACATTGAGGGGGAGTGTTGAGAATCAATGTCAGCCCACAATAAGTAATCCTAACCCCAATCTAAAGCTAAATAATATTGTCCAAGTCCAAGGTTAGTTTGATGATGTAATTGCTTACAATTGCAAAATTAGGTGAGCTTGGTAGGTGAGGTTAGTATATCTAATGTTTTTGTGTGGTGTAGATCTCATTTAGTTTCCTATAAATACATAAGTACTTAAGCTTTGTAAATCATCAAAATGAAAAACAAAGCTATTTGCTAAATAAGAAAAGTTTTGCTCCTTAGTGTTTTGTGAGTTCTCTTTAGAGTGTATTTTATTTTCTTCTTAAGATAATTTAGAGTTGTGTACTCTATTTATTCAACAGGGAGATTGACTCAATTTTTTATTTAGAATTCATCCTTGATGTGCTCGTAACAGGCTAGAATCTAGAGATTCACTAGCAACTGGGGATCCTCCTTTATGGTATTATACAACATTGGTATCAATACGAGCAAGCAAGTCTTTTGAGTAGAGTGGGGGCAAGAGGAAATTTGAATACCAATATTTGTCTTCCAACTTTTCTCGAGTAGAATTCAGTATTGAGTTTACTAACTGTGACATCCACACACTCGATCAACATCCATGTTTTTGCAGCAACTAAGGGTTTTCATGTTGTGCCATGTCAGTTCAAATGTTTTTTTATAATATACTGACAAAAAATGTATGTGTTAACAGGATTTTAGTTCCAGATTATGGATTCATGCATCTTCAACTGATTCCAATGCTAGTAGGATTCTTTACCTACAAGATTGCTACCTTCTTCCAAGCCATTGAGGAAGCATTGCCTGGAGCCAGGGAAAACCCAGAGGCTTAGTTTGGAACTTTTCGTCACTTATATATATATCTCTTTGAATGTATTTCTCACAGGTAACATCAATCCTGAACTATTCCGCCATTTATCACTACAAGTAAAGAAAACCTGATGCTGTATTCTGCTTCTTTTTTTGTAGATTCATCAATGATCAACTGTGTAAGGGCAACCAAAATATAGGGAGAATATAAGCAATATGTAATAATAATATACAAAGTAACTGACAAATGAAATATCTTCAGAGCATCTGAATTGTGACAGAGAATTTTCTACTACATGTATATATATATATATATATATATATATATTGGGGAGAGGTTTCTGGGGATTGGAGAATCCTAAGTACTTTCCATTGTCATTCAAATTTGTGATATACAAAATCTTGTTTATACATCGTAGTAGTACTTCACACACTATATTTTGTAGAAGTTCTTCTATCTGAAATGTAAAGATAAAAATGAAAATTTTGAAATAATAAATAGTAATTTGTGAAATTTTATGAGGAAACTATTTTTTATAAACTGATACTAATTTTTATAACAATGTTACCAATTTTTATTTTACTATTTATAGGTTTGATAAATTTTTAATTTATATGATAGTAAAATATAAAGAAAATATAATAACTTTTATAGTAAAATAGTAATTTTTAGAATTTTAAAAAAAAAAATTCAATCAATTTTACTAATTCTACATTTTAGTAACTTTAGTACATATTGTAATAAAATGTATAAAAAATCATAGTAACTTTTTTTTTTGAAATTTAAAGATCATAATAACTTGAATATGAAAATAATAATATTACTATTTTATTTTTGGTAAAAGATATTTAAAATTATTTTACTATATATATATATATATTCATTCAAAATAGTTATATATATTTTTAAATTAAATCATACTATCATAGTATTATTATTTTTGTTTATTTTTAAAACAGTTGAAATGTTAAAACTAAATTAGTGAAGGAAAATATAAATTTTAGTTTTTAAATTTATAATATATTATAATTAATAATAAATATATTTATGCTAACAAAAATATAGAAATAAATTTAAATTTTCATATATTAAATTATTGGTATTACTTCCTTTTAATTGTCCTTTAATTTTTTCCTTGTGTAACAAATAATAATAATAATAATAATAATAAACTTTTTTGGGGTCAAAAATTTCATAAATAATTACTAAAAAAATTATTTGTATTATGAATATTAAATTTATTATTATCAAAATAATTATAATTTAGTTTCAAAAATATTGTAATTATTTTTAGTATGATTATTTTTAAATAACTATATTAATTACGATATTTTTATGTTTACAAATTTAATTATATTAAACATTTATGCTTCTTCTTTTAAAAATTAACTAAAACATGTATTTCCTATTAATTATATATTATTTATTTAATAAAATTTGTAGCATTTTTTTAAACTTATTTTTATTAATGTATCCATTTGATTGAATATATTAATTCATTTTTTATTATTTTTTCTGAGTATGATGAGATTAGTTCTTACCTTTTTAAAATGTATTGTAATATTTTTTTTTGGTACTGTTTGGGCGCTCGCAGAGTTCAACTCTTACTCGAGGGTTAGAGTCCGACTCGGAGCTTTTTAACATGACGCTAACCACCCCAGAGGATTCGAACCCTCGACCATCGACCCTGAAGGAAGCATTAGGAGTCCGCTTATCAACTTCCCCAAGCTACCGGGTAAAATGTATTGTAATATTGTTAATGAATATGTGGTGAAATTTAATCATGGATATATTTTGAGAGGAATGGAGCATACTTTCTTGACTCTTATTTCTAAAGTAGACGATGCATCAAAAGTTGAATAATTTAGGCCTATAGTTCTATGTAACATTACTTTCAGAATCATCACGAAGATTATTCATTTTGGTGACTCGATATTCTCATTGACTAATTTTGAAGGGATCTCCGAGAGGAGATTCCCAAGACTACAATATATAGTTGAAATTGTAGCATAAAGCCGTCCCTAACATATGTCGAACTCAAGTCTCTCATTTGGCAGGTCATGTGAGATACCTAAGTAAAAAAAGTCAAACCAACTAGGCTATCACATTTTCACCATCACGGAGATTATTGCTAAGAACTCTACTAGAAAATATTATTCTACCCACTAAATTTGCATTTATACCCAACAAAAATATTAAAAAAATATGATCCTCAATCATAAAGGAAGTCATGTGCTGAAGGTAGTGTCTTGACTTTGACTGCCCGATGATTAAGTTAGCAAAATACTTTAAAAATCTATTTGAGCGTACGAGGAACCGAGAGAATATCTCTTCTAGGTTCTCTTAAATGTTCTAGGATACATGCTCTCTACTCAATCGTATGCAATAGGAATATTATGAAATGCTCTTTTTTTGTGTTTAGCATGTGTTATTGGATATATATATATATATATATATATATATATATAGAGTGACTAGTCAATATTTTTTGAATTTGTTTTCTCTCTCTAGGAGCGAAAACTCTCCCCCTTCTCTCTTCTAGAGCAGAAGTCTTTGCCGGAGTTCTCTGGTTATACTTGAGGCTCCAAAGCCTCGTCTCAAACCGGTGTGTTGACTGGTTGTTATTTTTAGCTTTCACTGCAGCGGGAAGATATGAGTGATTGGGTGAATCTCACCAACTCGGAACCAAGTGAAGATGACATTCAAGAACCGACTTTGGTGGGTAAGATATTGGCAGACAAACCATTAATTTCACAGCCATCAATGCTATTCTCCCCTCTTCATGGAATCCGGGTCCCAATATCCAAATTAATGCTCTCGACCGTAACATGGTGTCTTGTACTTTCACTCACTCGAAGGATAGGGACCGCATTCTTGGGATGGGTCCTTGGGCTGTAAAGGGGTTTGTGCTCAATCTTCTTAAAAGGCCCCCCACTCTTGCATCTTGAGGAGATTAACTTCTCACAATGTGCTTTCCGGGTTCGGATTCATAATTTACCTTTGAACAAGATGAATAAACACAATGCACAACGAATCGGGGACTTCATTGGTGGATTTATAAGTGTCGACGAGGATGCACTGCAACAACGTATTAGGAAGTTTATCGGGGTAAGGGTTTTGGTGGATACCAATAGTGGTTTGAAAGCTGGTTGTATGATAGACCGAGATGATGGGTCGTAAACATGGGTGAGTTTTGAATATGAAAGTCTGCCTGAATTTTGTTATACATGTGGGAGGATAGATCATACTGACAGAGCTTGCCCAAACTCAAGCAAGGAGGAGAATCACTTTGATGAAGAGCAGAAGAGATATGGCCTGTGGATGAGGACTCAACCAATGTTTAATTATTGGAGTCCGGTGATTAAACCTGTTTCCTCACCTCCGATGGCGGTTTCGAGGGCAAACAACAATCTCAACCCATCTGTACAACTCAAGTGACTAACCCCGGTACGAACTTTCCTCACTTAGCTAACCCTCGAGCTCCTCAAAAGCTGACTTCCGCCACAAGTCATAATGCCACAAGTCCAACCACTCAAAAATTTATCTAACCTTTTTTTCCCGCCTACTCAAAATCCCACCTTTTCCCTCTCTCGAACCTTTTCGGAATACTAATCTTAAACCCCACCCTAACTTGGACCCACCTTTTATTCCTTGTCCCAACAATTTGTGGCCCGATGACCCCATTATTCTTGAACCGCCTTCTCCCCCCAAACTGATTTATAACCATTATAATATTATTAGTAACCAAGCCCCCCCTCTCGAAGACTTACCTAGACCCTTAACCAAGAGGAAAGTCAATGAGCTAGGTGGCAGCTCTAAAAAGAGTAAGCACTCTTTGAATGATGATGTGGATAAATGTTTTGCTAATCTTCATATACAATTTCCTGCCAATTCTACTACTTTCTGTGATGATAGGAATGAGGAGTTGACCCATGAGACTATTGTAGTTGAGGAAAATATTTCAGTGGTGAGAAGAAGATTTATTCATGTGAAGAGATTGGCAAGGCTAGCTGGGGTATCCGGACTAGCGGATAATGTACTGGATTCACATAGAATGGATATTCCCGGTAGTGTTGATTCGGACTCCGTGGCTAATGAGAATGTTGGGGTGGCGGGCGATAATCTGCCCCACCCCTTCCAATGATTGCTCTAGTGTGGAACTGTTGGGGGCTCGGCCAACCCTCGGCAGTTCGGATTTTGAGAAACTTTGTAGTTTCTCACCGGCCTGTGGTGCTTTTTCTTTCGGAAGTTAAAAGCACATGTGTTGATAAGGTTTCTAGACTTATGAATTCTCTGGGGTTTATGAAGTTTGAATTTGTACCTGCATTTGGCAGGTCGGGTGGTCTAATTCTTGCTTGGAGAGACTGTGTTGACATTAGTATTCTTGTTGCTACTGATAATTTGATCAATTGTATGGTTCACAATGTTTCTGTAGAATCCTCCTGGCAGCTCACTGCTATTTACGCTCCTCCTACTTTTATTGGTAGAGGGGCCTTTTGGGATTCCATAAGTACTATAGGACAAGCTTTTAGGGGACCTTGGTGCATTATTGGGGATTATAACATGGTACTCAATGCAGCAGATAAAAAGGGTGGGAGACTTATGGTGTCATCCAGCAGATAAAAAGGGTGGGAGACTTGTGGTGTCATCCAGCAGATGTGGTTTACAACAGGTGATTGATGAGATGGGTTTAATTGACTTGGGCTTTATTGGTAGAAGGTTTACTTGGAATAATAGGAGATGTGGTTTAGCAAATATTCAAGAAAGGATTGATAGGGGCTTTGCCAATGATGCATGGAGAGTGTTGTTCCCACATGCCACGATTACTCACTTACTGGCTGTGAAATCTGATCACCGCCCACTGCTTCTCCATACATCCCCACAGGTTCAGGAACTTCCTCGACCGTTTAAATTCGAAAGCATGTGGGCTATGCATCAAGAGACTGCTGAGATTATCCAAGAAGCATGGCACCGTAGACCCGCTTTCATTACCAAGTTGAAAACAACTAAAAAAGCTTTGAAGGAGTGGAATAAACATAGTTTTGGACACCTGCAATCTAACATCAAAAATCTCAAGGCGATTATCCAACAGATTCAAGAGGGTCCTCAAAATTCCGAGACTTACAATTTGGAATTGGCAGTGAGTAGGGATTTGGACAGTCTACTACTTCAAGAAGAAACTCTTTGGAAGGACAAGGCTAAGGCTAGGTGGAATGAAGACGGAGATGCTAATACTCACTACTTCCACCTAACGACTATCATTCATCGGAAGCACAATGCTATCAACCGAATCCTCAATGCCGAGGATGTGTGGATTACAGATAGAGAACAGATTGGGAAAGCCTTTGAGAATTATTACTCTCAATTATTCACTACTGTCTCACCTATTCTACCATATTTCTTGCAGGACCTCATTCCTTCTCACATCACCACTGCTGCAAATGCTGCTCTCGTGAGAATTCCTGAAGCAGTTGAGATTAGAAGGGCTGTGTTTGAGATGGGGACTTTCAAAAGTCCCGGGCCGGACGGAATGACAACCACATTCTATAAAACCTACTGGAGTACGGTGGGGGGGGGGACGTGATTGCTGAGATACAAAGGAGTTTTGGTGATGGAAAGATCAAGGCTGCACTTAATAACACATTTGTTGCTCTCATTCCGAAAGTTGGTAATTCTATCAAGGTTGAACATTTCGGACCAATTGCATTGTGTAATGTGATCTACAAGGTAATCACCAAGATCATCTCAAGTAGACTTCGAAGTCATCTTGAAGATATCATCCATCCGAGTCAATCGGCTTTCATTCCAAACCGATCGATCCAGGATAACATCATCATTAACCATGAATTAATGATGTACTTGAATAGGAAGAAAGGGATTAAGGGGTTTATGGCTATCAAAGTAGACCTTGCAAAGGCTTATGATAGGGTGGAATGGAGTATTTTGATACAAATTTTGCGGAAATTTGGTTTCGGGGCAAAATTCACAGGACTTATACATGATTGCATGTCCTCGGCTAAGTTTTCCATCTTACTTAATGGGTCACCTTTTGGCTACTTTAATGCAGGCGGGGGCTGAGACAAGGTGATCCTATGTCCCCAACATTGTTTACAATGTTATCGGACTTACTATCTAGGATGATAGAGAACTCTACTCAAGCTGGGCGGATTACAGGAGTAAAAATTTCTAGAAACAATCCGAGAGTGTCACACTTGATGTATGCTGATGACTTGGTCATCTACTGCAAGGCTAATGTGATGGAGGCAACTGAAGTCATGAGGATTTTACAATTGTATTGTGACAGTACTGGGCAGGAAATTAACTGGTCAAAATCTGCAATACATTTCAGCCAAAATGTACCTAGAAACTCGAAGGTGAACTTGTGTGGGATACTAGGTATGCAAGAATGCAACCATAGAGGGAAGTACCTAGGTCAGTAATTTTGTCAATTTAAGTCCAAGACAACGACGTTCAATGGAATTATGGAAGCTTTAACGAATAAATTAGCTGGCTGGAAACAACGTAGCCTCTCTATGGCTGGACGTATGACTCTCATCAAAGCTGTTGCTCAAGCACTGCTGTCGTATACCATGCAGACGTTCCTTCCGCCTAAGGGTACGCTGGCAAGGATGGAGAGAAAGATGAAAGATTTCTTTTGGGATTTTAGAGAAGAGAAGAAGCACAACGTACATCTCAAAGCATGGAAGACAATATGTATGTCGAAGTCTAGAGGGGGTGTGGGTTTTCGGAGACTGGCCGATATGAACCATGCTTTTGTGACCAAGTTGGCGTGGTCTATGTGTACCCAGTTGGAGAAACCGTGGGTTAAACTTGTCGAGCTAAACACTTGAGGGGAAGGAGAATTCTTGACATTGAACACACAAGACAGGTTTCCTCTTGGATCGGGGAGGCATAAGGAGCTGTCTTAGCACTCTGCTCAAGGGGTTATGCTATCAAGTGGGAAAGAGCTCTCGACTTAGCCTCGGGGACAAGCCATGGCTGCCTAAATCTGCTGATTTTTGACTGCCAACAGATCTATATATTCCCCCCATCTTAACTATGTCCGTGAATTGATGTTGCCTGATGGTTTACAGTGGGATCAACATGTCATATCTCAAGCCTTCCCTACACATGTTGCTGAACTTATTGCTCTTACTCCAATTCTTGATATGGAGATGGATAGACCCATATGGTGTCCCTCTGCGGCGGTGAATTTCACCATTAAGTCGACTTACCAGCTGATTCAACGTGATGATGAATCCGTTCAGCAGATTGGGGGTGATGGCCGGATGTGGAAGTTGATTTGGAATGCAAACCTGCATGGTAAACATGCGCCGATGTTGTGGAGATGGTTGCAAAATGCCATTCCGACTCTTAACGGAATTGCAAAAGTTGTACAGTTGCAAGAGAATCGTTGCTACCTCTGTGGTAATCATGCGGAAACTATTAATCATTTGGCACTTGAGTGCCCACTTATGACGATGATATGGTGGGAGTCACCATGGAAAATTCGACTCGATGTGTTCAAGCAACTACAGTTTGTGGAATGGGTAAAGATCATCTTTGGGGGAGGCTCTACTATCCCCATAGGAGAGAATGAGAAACGTAAAATGCGTTTTTTCTTTGTTGTGGCTTTGGAGCAAGTGTGGATGGCCAGAAACAAGATATGGAAGGGTGATTCAACTCTTGATTGGCGGGATATTGTGCGTACGGTTAATCCGAATGCAATCAAACATTGGAAAGCGGGGATGGCAAGAGCAAGGAAGAGGAAATTAAGAGGCATCGTCAATTTGTTTGATAACAGAGTTACCCCTACTTGATGGCTCTTTTACTTTTTGTTTTGATGCTGCCTTTAAGGATAGGCTTACTACTACTGGATGTGTTCTTCGTAACTTTCAAGGTTCGATAGTTGGGGCTTGGGTGAACCGCTTCAGTTCCGATAACCCTTTTTGTGCGGAGGCCAAAGCGGCTATCCAAGCCCTCAAACTAGCCAAGGAGTTAAATTTGGATAATGTGTGTTTTGTAGGAGATGCATCTAATGTTATCTTGGATGATTGGAGGGCGTTTGGTATTTTGGATGAGGGTCGAGCTTTGTTGTCTTGTAATTTGTTTTGGCACTTAGTTTTTGTACCCCGTAATTGTAACAAAACTGCTCATTGCTTAGCTAAATGGGCGAACCCTCTCAATTTTTTGTGGTGCTGTTCCTCCTAACCTTCTCGATCCGACCTTATGGGGAGAGAAGGAGGAGGTGTAACAGTATGTTGTTGTCTGTTCAGTTGCGTTTCTTTCATTTTAATATATTATCTCATTCATCTAAAAAAAAAAAAAAAAAAAGAGTGACTAGTCAATATGGAAGTTACACCTGCAAAGTGAGCACTGTTTATTAGCCACATTGTAAGCGTATATAGTGCTTTTTCAACCATTTGTCGGAGTCAATATAATATTTCAATACTTGGAACTACGAGTTTTATAGTGATCCATGTCATTAGCATCACTTCTTTGATCCTTAGATGTAACCATTCCGATCAAGGTGGGTTCAACTCATCCGACGTGCTATAAATGAAAAGATTAATTTATTTAAAATTAAAAAAATTATGATTAATCTTTTTTTTTTTTTTTTTAAATAAAAAAATTAATCTGAAAATGATTAAAGGGGAAAATTTTCCATAATTTAGTGTAGTAAAAAGCTTTCAAGTGAAACCCCCTCCTACCTTTCTTTGCCAGTACAGCAGCCACCGAGTTCGTCTCTACGAACCTGTGCCCCATCTTGCAAAATCTGTGTTTCTGTATCATAGATCTGCACAATCTTACATCACAAGATTAGAATAGGTTTTTATAATTGTTATAATGTTTCATGAGCCCCATTACAATTTTAGAGTTTGTATGAATTCAATAGACCTTCCAGATCTGCTGGCTGATGGCTTAGTTCGAGTTGGAGCCCTATCCAGATTGCTAAGAACACTGCATGTGTGTGTATTTGTTGACTGAGATATGTTGTAGTAAAATCCAAACCCATTCTCTTTTCGAATTCCTAAACAGTCCTCCTGATTCCCCCAATTTTTGAATTAGGGTTACAAATACAAAACCCATCTGTATTCAGTCTTATAATATCAACGGGAAGGAGGAGGATACCATCTAAGCAGGATAACTTTTCTGAGGTAAGGGAGATTTTTTCCCCCACTTAATTATTATTAATTTTTTTTAAATTTTATATATCAGTAAACAAACTCTGTTCATTAGCATCATGAAGGATAGTATGAGTAGTAGGGAAAATAGCTTTGTTAAAATAGCATGAAACTGATGTAGTTTTAATTATTTGAATATTTGAGTGAAGAAACTTGTATTATAAGTTTATAACTGATGTTTATCCATTTATGATATTCTGAATATGCTATTATGTTATATCCCATGTATGCTCTATAGATATTTGGTTTAGTGGATGGACATGTAATAATGGCACCCTGCAGGAAGCTGAATAGTCATGGAGAAATCAAAACAGCGCTAGTAAAATTCATTGTGATGCTACCAATCAAACGAGTACTTTAATTAAGCCATGAAAAATCAGAAAAGAAGTAGGAGTTTAAGTTCAATTATAATACATCTTCCAGATGATGTAGTATTGGAGATTCTCAAATGGCTTCCAGTCACTGACGTATTGAAATATTGCCGGGTCTGTAGAAGATGGAGGGATTTGATCTCAACGCAACATTTCAAAGAGATGCACGTGAAGTCATGCAGTCCTCCAATGGTTCTTGTTTCTATTGTTGGGGTTCAAGGTAGAACTAAGCTCCTACTTCTACAAAACATTTGGGATGCAACACGAAAGAGATTAACCATTCTCAAGTTTGATGCAAGTTCAGCCTTTCAATCTTCTTTAATCTCCACCTATGAGGGCTTAATTGTCTTTTATAATGACTATGCTTGCTGTGGAGACTTCATCTTTAATCCAATTTCAGGAGACAAGTTCACTATAAGCCGTCCAACCGGTTCTGGATTTACCTTTTTTGGGATGTTCTTTAATAAGTGGATCAAGGAATACTGTGTACTATGGGGATCGTTTGACAAAGCTGGTAATGTTCAAATTAAAATGCTTATAATGGGGGTTCAACAGTCCTTCAGAGACCTAAAGCCTCCCAATTTATTGATGAAAAAGCCCAAGTGTCCTCCCGTGTTCATAGATGATGCAACCCTTTATTGGTTGCTACTACCTCGTGATCTTAATGGAAAATATGTTTCTTGTGAGGAAGTAATTATGGCGTTTGACACTAAAAAGGAGGAGTTCACTTTGATGCCACATCCTAGTATGGCAAAGTATTGTTCAAAGGCTGAACACGCTAACCTGCATATTGTCAAGATTGGTGACTGCCTATCTTTTGTTCGACTGAAATGTGGAGAATCATTCAGAGTTGACATTTGGATCTTGAAAGATTCTGCTACTAGACTATGGGTGAAGACCCACAAGGTCTCTTTTGATTACTGGGATGGAATAACTTTCGACCATATCCAGTACTTTCTATCTGATATTGAAGTAATGGCAATTGAAAATGGAGAACTGTTGTTGAATTTATGGCCTGGTGCAAGAGGTGTAAGATTATATGCATGTAATCTTAACAATGGCACTGTAAGGAAGATCGGGAGAGCATATGACAATTCGGAGAAGTTTTGCATGTATGTTCCAAGCTTTGCCTCTCCTCAGAATGGCCAAATTACTCAAATTTGATATGAATTGTCCAACAGGGAGCTTGCTGCAGTTCGCTTGAGTAAATTTTCTTTGATCACTGTTTAATGTTTTGTTCTTTCTATGTAAAAAAAGGGGTAATTTGTTTTGCTTTGATTATGTGAATAGTGGCTGCAAAACGGATGAAATCTTGAAAATGGATAATCTGATATGGTGTATATAGAAATCTATGTAACTTGGGCTGTAACCAATTGTTATTAATTGAATTTTGTCCTTATTCAGTATTTAGAGTTAGAGTTACTCTTTAAAAGAATGCTGATTTTATTAGAATTGTGTTTGTAGAGTTTAATTTTACTAGATAGGTAGAATTGGAACTAAGAAAAATAGCATAATGGATATTATTTTTTATTGGTGTCTTAAATGAGTTTCAAACTATGAGAGGATATCTTATATCTAGATTAATTTTTGTTTGAGTCGAATTAATCCCTTGTGAGAGGAAGTTTTTGCACTAAATGTTAAACAGTTGCATAAATGAGTTAGAATTAGAACCCTTAACTTAGAGAGTTCTTTATCAATTCACCTAGTTGCATCATGGAGGTTTCTTTTATACTGACAAAAAATGTATGTGTTCCAGGATTTTTGTACCAGATTATGGATTGATGATTGGGAATTTTTAGCCATCAATAAAGCATTGAATGTAGCCCGAGGCTTACTGTGGAAGTCTTTCGTTGCTTATGTATATATCTATGGGTGTACTTATCTCAGTAAAGAAATTTAGACAGTGCAAAACCTGATACTAAATTAATTTTTTTTTTAAAATAAAATAAAATAAAATATAAAAGTATTTAAAACACATTAGTGCAAAAGTACTTAACATGGTAATTTGAAAATATGTGTATATATAATTAAAGTAAATAAAGTTATGTGTATTTATAATTAATTTATTATACAGAATAAGAAAAATTGGTTGATTTAGTCCAAAATATTTAAAATTTTGTATGATTGGTCCTAAACATGATTTGATAAAAATTGTGCTCATACCTTTGCTTAGATCATTTCATGTTCAAAAAGATCAAAATCACCAAAATTTACTTTCTTTGAGATCTAAAAGATCCAAATAAAATATTTAATACCAAACATACTAAAACCTTAAATACTTGAGATTAAATTTACCAATCTCTCTCGGGAGGGACCAAACTCATATTTCTGCTAATTTTGATCAAACTCATATTTTTGCTAATTTTGATCAAATAAGAATCTTACGACAAGTTCTAATTTGTTTAAGCACAATTTACAACTTATCCGATTAAGTTAGACCATGTATGGTCAAATCCCAACGTAATCAAATCAAAATATAAGATAAATGATCAAAATAGTCACTTAAAACATGTATGAGGACTATATAAAGTAAAAGAATACTTTTCAATCTCTTAATTAAGCTACACTTAATCCATTATTTTGTATAATATTTTCAACAAGTTTTAACCAGGTTCATAGAATTTGTATCATTTCCTAAAGTTGTAAAATCAACTATTACTTACAACTTTTATGCATGCAGTTTTAACCATTTTCCTCTCAACCTTTGATCGTTCAACAGCTTCTTGGATTTGGCGATCATGCTCTTCAAGCAGTTCATCAATTTTCTTTGCTGAATCAAATGATAAATCAGAATGCAAGGGATTTAGTCTTGTTCGCCTCTCTTGAGTCTGAAATTTCCCTAATCTTGTCTTCTCAAGCCTCAAACTTTCAGATATTGCCTGAAACATATTTCTGTCTTGCTTTTCTCGCCATTTTTCTGTACCACTTTCATGCATATTCTTGTCCTGAAGCATCTGAACCCCATAGGAAGAGGAAATCCCAAATACACCAACGTATCCAGAATCTTTGTGTAATAGATTTTCATGTACCTCAAGTTCTCCAACTATGGCTTTTGCTTTAGGTTCCCAAAGGCGATCATGCACATTACCTGATACACTCATCAATTCACTCGAAGAATCAATTTTCTTCCCCTTGAAACCATGTTGGTCCTAGAGAAGAAAGAAATAGAATAAGAATCCCACAAAGTAATAAGGTCTACTTTTCAAGTTTTTGCAAATTTAAAATAATATACTGCAAATTTGATCTCCATACAAGCTGCCTTATGCCCAATGAAAGACAACAAAAAGCATAAACACGAACAGAAATTCATCAACTCAAGGAAAGAAAAACATAAGATTTATGCATTATTATTATTATTATTTTTTCTTTAAATGGGGTATCGTATTATAAATAATCACGAAATAGTAAATACACAAAGACTGCCCAGCGGCAGCAGAAAAGATGTACAAAACATCTACCTATTCAAGTTACTAGAACAATTCTAACGTCCTCCTAAGAATCCGTCCAGCCACAATTTGACTATCTGGAGGTTCCACCTCTTGAAATGTCCTCATGTTCCTCCAAAACCAGATTTCTTGAACTCCTTGTCGGAAAACATATTTCCAAGACTCATTGCCATGATGCAGGTGATTATCCCTTCCAATATTTGATGAAACCCGGGCTTGGATGTCCGATGCACTCCAGAACTGCGGATGAACTCTAGGAAGCAGCTGTTTCCAAACCTCTTTGCCCAAATGGCAGTCACGAATGGCATGTAGAGACGACTCAAAAGCCCCTCCGCACAGTTCACACCTAGGGCTCTCCCGAATTGTCCTTTCCCAAAGTAAACCATTTGTTTTCAAACGATCGTGAGACAATTGCCACAACAGTAAGGAACCCCTGGTCGGTCCTCCGAATGCCCATATATCATTCCATTTAAAAACAGATGTATGTTGTAATTCCGACCTGATCAAATCATGGGCGGATTTGGTCGTGAAGTCTCCTTTATTTGATTGTATCCACCAATGTTCGGTTTCTAGATTGCCATCTTCATCCCTTCGAAGGCCCTTCTGCAGTAGACCGAAACCCCGTAGCATTCCCCTTCTCACCGGCGACTTCGAGACAGATGTAGGCTCTGGGGCATCCAAAAATCGGCCATACTTTGAATTAAGAACCCTCACCCATAATTCATGTGGCTGTTTCAGAGATCTCCAAACCAATTTAGCTAACAACACCTCATTGATATGTTGTACTGGGCGAATTCCTAAACCCCCCATTGTTTAGGCTGGCATACTGTATTCCATGATACATAATGTACTGAGTTGCAATTGTCTTTATCCCCCCAAAAAAAGCGACGATTTGCTCTTTCAAGCAGTTGTATGGTCTTACCAGGAAGTTGACAACTATTCTTCACATAACTTGGAATTGAGGCGGTCACAGACCGAATTAGAATCAATCGTGAGGCCTGGGGACGGAGCAAACTTTTCCATCCTCCAAGTCGATTGTGAACTTTGTCTACCAAATAGTTAAAATGGTGGCTGCGTACCCTCCCATGGATTAGAGGGACTCCAAGATATTTCCCCAGGTCCGCAGTTGATGGGATACCAAATTCATGTGTGATTGATTGAATGAGACTGAGCGGGGTATTAGGTGAGTACCATATTCTAGATTTACCACTATTAACTCTTTGCCCAGATTCATTGCAGAATACCTTCAATACATCCTGCATCATCCTTGCTTGCCTGCTAGATGCCTCCCCGAATAATAAGAGATCGTCTGCGAAAAACAGATGTGAAATTACAGGACCTCTTCTGCCGATTTTACATGCTCTCCACTGACCAATGTGATTTGTCGTCTGTATACGATGTCCCAAAACCTCCATACATAGGACAAACAAATATGGCGAGAGAGGGTCGCCTTGCCGGAGTCCCCTCTCTGGTTTGAATGCTTCCAATCTCGTGCCATTCCATAAGACTGCCATATTGGTGGAATCGAGACAACTCAAAATAACTTTGAGCAATAAATCTCCAAATCCAATATTTTGAAGGATCCCCTCAAGAAAACCCCAATCGATTCTATCATATGCTTTTTCCAAGTCTATCTTCACCACCATGGTTCCTTTCTTTCCTTTTCGTCTATGTAAGGAGTGAATGAGTTCTTGTGCGATGATAATATTATCCGTGGCTTGTCGTCCGGGGATAAAACTCGTTTGCCATTCTCCTGTGAGTTCTCCGATGATATTCTTCACTCTATTCGCAATGACTTTACTAATTATTTTCACAATGACGTTACTCAAGCATATTGGTCGAAGCGTGCAATAAATTTCGGTGGTGTTGTTTCGGAAGAAGACATATAATGGATCGTTCATGTCCTCTGGTACTCTGCCCGATTGGAACACTTCTTGTACAAACCTAGTGATTGACTCCCCCACACAATTCCAGTATTTCCGATAAAAACATGCTGGTATCCCGTCCGGGCCGGGGGCCTTCCGAGCTCCTAATTGGAAGGTAGCCAATTTGATTTCATGATCGGAGACACCCCGGTTTAGCCACCTAAGTGTACTTCTTCGCAATTTAGGGAAACACCATTCCTGCGGCCGTAGAGATGCTTTGTTGGTTCCTTTGTATAAAGGTTAACATAGAAATCCCGTGCCATTTGTTGCAGTAGTACCTCATTCGAGCACCATTCACCACCAATGTCTCTCAATTGTAGAATCATGTTTTTCCTTTTTTTGATAGATGCACAAGCATGGAAGTATTTAGTGTTTCGTTCCCCAGCAGCCCAACCATTTACCTCTAGCTTGCTTGTCTCCAATAGGTTTCTTCTTGATCCAGGATGTTCTCTAACTCTATCAATAGCCTCCTTTCCAAATTATACACAGACCTTGTTTGAGCCCCCGTTTGTGCTGATTGAATTCCCAATATCCGTGCCTTGCACCTTTTTTTTCTCCAAAAAATATTACCAAAAGCTTCTTTATTCCATAACCAGATTTGTTGTTTGAAACTTTCCAAGGTGTCCAAAAAATTACATGGTTCCTTCTTCCAGAACTTTTCCACCATATCTCCAAATTCTGGATGATGGAACCATGCTTCCATAAATCGGAATCCCAAAAATTTTTGTTTCGAACATTCCGGCCAGCCCCCATTAAGATTGGATGATGATCGGAAGATGCCCTTAGCAAGTGTTGTACTGATGCTCCCACAAACTTTTGTGCCCACATGAGATTCCCCCAAGCTCTGTCAATCCTTTCCCGTATACTCGCTCCTCCTTTACGGCCATTGGTCCAAGTATATTTGGGACCATTGAAACCGAGATCAATGAGGTTACAAGTATCGATCATATCCCTTAGTTTCATGGTTGTAGCTTGATTTATTGGGTTTCCTCCCAATTTATCCCTACTGTCCAAAACTTGATTTACGTCGCCAAGCAACTACCCACGGGATGTTAACTACTGCTCCCAAACGTTTAGTAAAATTCCATAATTCCTCCCATAAGAAAGCCTTTGGTGAGGCATAGATAATCGATAACAACCAGAAAACACCCAATTTATTTCGAACCAAAACAGTAATCATTTGGTCCATCATGGATAACACTTCAATTTCCACCCTATTTTTATCCCACAAAAACCAGATTCCCCCTACAAAACCAAGTGCTTCAACCATCAACATATCCGTGAAACCAGTTTTCTCCAAAAACTTCATAACTTGGCTGCTATGAATCTTGGTTTCCAATAGTGCTAAAATTTCGGAATTATGTGATTTAATCATCTCCATAAGATGCAATCTTGTACTCCTTGAACCCATCCCCCTACAATTCCGGATGATTGTGTTAATCATGGGAAATATTTGATTTAGGGTCGGAGGGTTCACTTACCTCCATAGGTGTATCTGTAGCCCCACTGCTACTTTTCGATTGTTCCTGGTGGCTCCCCTTACTGTGTATTCCATGCTTCGATGATCAACTTCCATATTCACATTGGCTTCCGAATTTTGGTTCTTGTTGTTTATCCCAGCTTGAATTTTCCCTTGCAGAGACTCCTGGGTTGGTGTACTCTGAATCGGTGATTTCCCACTATTCTTATTCTTTATTGGAGCCACTGGCTTTGTCACTAAATTGAATTGGCAATTGCTTTGTCAAGAGCTTGTAGAGGGCCCGGTCTGTTACCCAATTGTTTCTCTACTTGGGCTGGTCTGCTACCCAATTGTTTCTCCATCTGGGCTGGTCTGTTACCTAATTGTTTCTCCACCTGGGCTGGCCTGACTTCTTTGTTAGCCCCTTTATGTATTTGGGCCCTAGAATTCTTTTTATTCCCCACATGGTTCAAAACAAAAGGACCATTCTCGCATACTCCTCCCTTTTTCAAGTTTTATTTGGGCCTTTTCGTGCCCCTTACCGCTTATGAAATCCGATAATTCCCCGATCCGCTGTTTAAGTATTTCTATATCCCCGGACTCATCCCATTCGTTAGCTTCCGCAAGAACAACAAAAGTTGACTTTCCGCCGACTATATCAGACTGTTTGATACCCGATGTCTCCCCTTTTTTTCCTGACAATACTTGCTTTCCTCGGTTCCCGTTGCCGGATCCAAACACAAAATTTGGTGACCCGTCCGTTGTCGGGTCAACCCGTTTTCCTTTCCTCGGTTCTTGCTCAATCTTTGCATTCGGACGTCTGTTCGCCTCCGATGGTTCGCCCGGCGACTCATTCCGGCCTGCATCAATTGCTGTTTACGACGCACATGTGCCGGAAGCATCCATGGACCGAAAGGTTGTGCTTGCGGTACTTCCAGGACTCTGTTGTTGCTTCTGCACGCTTTCCACGCTATCCCCTTCCTGCGATTTTCGGTTTTGACTGCAGTTTTCCTTTTTATGGCCATGTCTTCCACATTGGAAACAAATATGGGGTAATCCTTCATATTCAACGGCCTGCTTGCGACCCCACACTAACACATTTGGCGGTAATGGTCCATTCAGGTTCAGCTCCACACAAACTCCGGCATATCTCCCCTTGATCATGTCAGCTGTGATTGGATCCACCTTAATTGCTCTACCCACCACATTTTCAATGTCCAGTAGATGATGCTCCTCAAAAAGCTCCAAAGGTAGAAGCGGTAATCGTATCCACACTAGAGTGGTCTGAATCTCATGTTCCCCTGGTTTGAAGTTAGGCCTCCATTTGGAGATGGTAAGATAATGGCTAAGCACTGTCCAAGGGCCTCCATTCAAGACCTTCATGTAATCATTTTGAGAATAGAAACGTGCCACAATATGTCCCTTATCTATATCGATAAGTTCGCATCCATTTTCTAGGTTCCATAGGCGCTTAATACGTGGTTCAAGTATATTGAAACTAAAATTCTTCCCCAAGCACCCTAATAACCAGTGCTCTTCTCCATTTTTGCCATGACTGTTTATATTTATCCCACGGTAAATCGACCACATGACACAACTCTCCTTCCTCAACCACATCTTGTTCCTGTAGGATGTCTGTTAGTCCCAAATCATCTATGATATCATCTTCCCCTTCCCCAGTATAAATTTGAGGTCTAGTATTCTTGCCCTTAAGTGCATCCACAAAGGACACATGCTGCCAAGGGTTGATAGTATCAACTGACTGCTCGGTCGTTGCATTCGGAGAATCGATCATCACCTGCTCATCTTCATCTCGTTTATGTTTTTTGATGCTCCTATGTAGCTGATCTGTTTCTTCTTTTGTTAGTTTTTGGTCCAGAGAGATGGAAGTGCTCATCCTAGAGAGAGAATTTTTTTAAGATTTATGCATTATGTTATAACCAAAGATGATCTGTTTGTGTTTGATATGTTTATGGAAGATGTGTTGATACAATCTCTAATACATAGTTTAAGAATCTTTCCAATATTCAAAACTAAAGGAACTTTATAGCTATTTTTCTCCAGTAACCCTTATTCCATATATTATATCATACATTCGTAATAAATCATTACAAGTTTTTGAGGATATATATTAGTTATTTGTATTATATTTCTATATATGTTTTAATGGTTTCTATATATATAACTTTTGCTGCAAAATATAGAATCTTACCAGCTTTGACACAGCTAGCCCAAAATGACGGACTTTTCTTCCTCGCACATCATAATCATGTCTTTTATCTGTAATTCTGAGAATATGCAAATTATGTGAAACATAAAAATAGAAATCTAAAATGAAGTCTTCAAAAAGATTCATTGTGCAAATTGGAAGTCATGTACAAGTGGTGAAACTGAAATAACTTCACAAGACTGCAACTTTGCCAAAATAATATTTGTCACCAATTTAATTAGAGTTAGAGCTTAGAAATTCTGGTGTAGTTGTGTGAAAACAAACCCATTGGTAAGCTAAATCTCCATTGCTAACATGAACAATTTGATGAGGAATTTATTGATAAAACTAATGATTAGCGACATTGTCATTTATTTTGATGAAGATGCCTCTTTCTGATCAGAACTCTGAAAATGTGAAACCAAATTTGCATTGCTAACTAAGTGAAATTTCCAGTCAAAAGAAACAACTAAGCAAACACAATGTATGTAAGAATATGGCAAAATTTTGACAATTAACCTTGAAGATTCCTCTTCCACTATTTCAGCATTGCTCCTATTGCTAGGTTGGTAACTTGGTATACTAGAAGGATCACAAGCAATAGGTTCTGAAGTGAAGAACTGCCAAAGAAATATAGGATATATATATATATATATATATATAAGAAAAAGTTCTACTAATGTATTTCATATATCTTGCAGAAAGGAAACTCAGGAACAGTAGTCATCATAACTAGAAATAGCAATAAAAATTTCAAGATTGAAGTATCACAGAAGTGATTATAACTATATCTCATCTTAAAATAATTACTTTAGTAGTTGTAGAATATTTTGCCTTCAGATGTAAACATTTCCTACCTTAATTAGTGTATAGATACAAAAAGTAGATTGTACAGAAATCATTATTTAATGAAAAGACTTTCAAAGTGAAGGGATTCATTCGTCTACTCAAAATTTGTTATGGTATTAGAGTAAAACCATAACAAATCGCTATCAAGTTCTGCTTCTGTCTCTGGAAATAATATGGATTGATTAATCCTTAATCAACATTTTGGTTTTTGAGATTTCTTTTCTTCTTTAATCACGTTGGAAGTCTTTAATTTTGATTTCTAACTGGTAATACAAGACATAAGTACACTATCATTCAAATTTGGACAACAAAGTAACCACAACTTGATTTGTCAAATTTACAACAAAAAATTTATGAAAAATATCAAACTACAACGAAGATAATTTCGCTATCCAATGATGAGAGAGAACAAGAGGCAAAGAGAGCTTACCTCACTGTTAAGAGCAGCAGTTGCAGTACCACGATGATCAGGATCTATTGAAAGTAGAGTATCAATTAATCCCAAAGCTGCAGTGGGAATAGTGCTGAATTCTTCAGCAATGCATCGACTGAAAGGCGTTGGAGGTCTGAAACTTATTTGGTGATCAAATAATGGTTCGCTAAAGTAATCATCAGAAGGCGTACCACAAAGCTTGAATATTTTATACAATTGCTCAATCTACACAAGGAAACTAATTATAAGTTTGGCATGCATGTAAAACATATAATTTTTTTTTGAAAAATAGCAGCACCTTACAAAGCATAAAGATATGAAATCCCACATTGAATTCGGAAGAATAAGCTTTTAGGCTTAAAGTTAAAAAAGATGCAGATAAGATATGCTTGGTTTGGTTTGGTTTGGTTTCTACTAGAAAGAAAAACACAAATGTGTGCTTCTTTTAAATGGAAAAAGAAAAAAGAAAAAATAAATAAAGCTACAAGGAATAGGTAAAAGAACCATGGCAGTCCAACCATGGAACATAGGCATATAAAATAGTGTTCAATAAAGAGCTATATAATGGACACATGATACGTCACTGTCATAGACAATTGAAGTATTTATCTATTGTTCCTTAGAGAATATCTTCAGGTACATTTTACTGTTTTCCATTGATAATATATGTGAATTAAAAATAATGAGAAGATGAGTAAATACATTTTACTATTTTTCAATATTGAATTCTATCAAAAAAGTATATCCTTCTTTTAGTAAGACTAAAGCTCAAAGTCTGGAACAATGATTAGTCTAGATGTGGACATATATTTCAACGAAGATACATTGCAAAACAATGAAGATAACTTGTAATTTGCTTGTATGTCATTGTCTAATGTGTTGTATGTATCACCTTAAAGAACTAGAGATATGTTCAAAATTAGAATTAGTACTAGAAGGAAGCCATTTCCATATAACTCAGGATATGTTATATACATATTGCTTTCTTAAGCCAGCTACAAGTAACTTACTTAAAAACCCTTAAACTGATTAAAATGTGAAAAACAAGCTTGAACAAGTTTCTATAATACTCAAATTCTGTTAATCATAGAGAGATTCATCAGCCAGTTGTAAATAACTTGCACAAAATTCTTAAACTGATTAAAATGAGCACAAGCTTCAACAAATTCAAAGCTTAATCTAAGCTTGTTTGTTCTTTTCCTTGACAAATTTTTTTTTTTTTTTTTTAAAAAAAAAAAAAAAAAAGCTTGTTTTAGAAAGTTCTGAAAAGAAACTATAGGTCCTCACCCTTTTGTCTATTCTTTTTCTTTTCTTGTTTACTCTTATTAGTTTTCGGACTTCATTCTTTGACAAAGTTATCGGTTTTGGTTGCATGATTAAATAAGAATAAATCTTTTGCTAGATCTCTAGAGGAAACTACTCCTTGAACATAAGAATTCAGGTTTTCCAAAAATAAAAACCTTGAATGACTTATATGAAGAAAATAAGCATCAGAGTCTGATCATTTTACAGGACTTGTGTTAGTATAAAACACAATCTAGAAAGCATAGGTGCAGATAATAAACCTAGAGAGAGAAGACGATATTCAAGAATGTTTTAGACCTATGCCTACGAACCCTTTTTCATTTATAGCATATAACATTTTCCTGTTCACAGATAATCCTATCTATCTAGGTCAGTAGCTATTCATTTCTATCAGTCATGAAATCGATTCCATGCTTAGGAATAAAGATGGAAACATAACTTTCTTGTATCTGTGTATAACTACCTGCAATACTAGCCAAAAAGAAGCAGCCAAATTCAATCAAACAGATTCAAGAACAAGAAACACTTGAAATCATAAGTAGCCCCAAGATGCCTATTTGCACCATTTTAATCTTATTACTTGGTATTATGACCATTAAATTAGAATGGCAAATAGGAATCCTTAAAATTAATCAACTCACATAGATTGAAGGTTAAACACCCACTTTTCTAGTAGACATGCTTTAGCAAATCATCTTATCAATCAATTGCAGTTCGTGGTATAAGAATAAAATTCACCTCATTTCTACCAGGCATGATTGGTCTGTTTGTATATAGTTCTCCAAGCACACATCCAGCACTCCATAAATCTACTGCAGGTCCGTAAAAAGTAGCTCCAAGTAAAAGTTCTGGTGATCGATACCACAAAGTTCCAACACGACTTGTCAATGCAGTATTTGGATCATAAGAAATTGATAGGCCAAAATCTATAATCTTTAATCTGCCAAGATCATCAATCATAATATTTGAACTCTTTATATCCCGATGCAATACACCATGACTATGGCAATATTCAATTCCACTTAGCAGTTGATGCATATAGCATTTAACCTAGAAACGTATCAAGAAGTATCAGACAGAAGAGTAAGACAAGAATAAAAGAAGAAAGAAATAATTAGAAGACAGGATGCACCTCTGGTTCTGTAAATTGAACACCAGGACGGGAGATGATTCTAGACAGATCATGTGCCATATACTCAAAGATCAGGTACAAACTGTACTCAAATCTAGTTGTGCCCAAACCTTCCAATTTAATTATATTTTGATGATCAAGTCTTCGCAAAATGAGGATTTCCCTTGCCATGAACTTAACACTCTCAATATCTGAAGAATCAAACCTCACTTTCTTTAGAGCTACAATTTTGTTATTCTGTCGGTCATAAGCCTTGTACACATTACTGTAGGTGCCTGTGCCTATCTACGGAAATAAAATTATATGATCCAATTAACATTACACACCATAAACAAATTAGAGTCTGTTATTTGCAGCAGAGAAAGCTCTCCCAGAAGCAGGAAAAAGTTAAACCTAATCTAAAAGATAAAGCCTCCATATTTCAACAACAAATCTACTGACCAGTGCAAAATTATGATTAGCCAAATTTCTTAGAAGCGTAATGCAAAACTGTTCACATCAGACTAACAAATAAATATGATAATTATGCACAAAACAGTAAGAATTTAAGATTTTGGTTTATAAGTTATTTTGAAGCCTTTTCCTCAGGATGATAGTAATCTAGTAAGTCCAAGAATTTTAATGGTTGGTTTCTTGTTTAGAAATTAGATTAGGTCCTGTGTTTTCTTTCTTCCCTTTTCCAATGGTTTACATTTTTCTTGTTTTTTATTAGTCTGGACCGAGTAAATTTAGAATTTTTTAAGGAGTATAAATGGAGGACTTCAAATCAAGAGCTGTTATAGTCCTACAAGGTGAAGTTATTTCAATACTCCAACAATTTTATAATGAAACAATTTTATGAACATGGGAGAACAGTCTCAAGTTGAGTAAAATAATGGAACTCACGTATATTGATTTATTTCGAATCCTTTAATCTTCCTTACGTTCAATCCTAACCTTTAAGGATTATCCAACTCCAGTCTCCAGCACAAGCCTGGTCCGAGGACTTCTCCATCAATATATATATATATATATGTTTGTGTGCCTAATTCTATTCAATAATTGAAGAATCTACATATATCAAGTTTGTGCTAACAACAGAGAAACATGCACATACAAGACTTAGTTTTCGAAATCTCAGCTTAATTTGCCTGAAAAAGTATTCAGGGAGATAACATTCTTTACTTTGAAAATCTAGTCTGATATTTTACAAAGTGATTCCGATACCCAGACTATTCAACTCCAAGATACTCAAAGCTACATATATAAAACAAACATACGCACGAATCCATTAAGCCTTAAATATGATCCAATAGTATGAACAGTGTAATGTGTAATTGTAAATATTTACTTCTGATACACACGCAAGAGCATAAGTACCTTATTTAGTTTGTTGAAACTGTCGGCAGACCGGGGAATCCAACCCCTAATAGCTTCACTGGCTGCTTCTGCCAACCAACGAGGCCAACCTGCTGCTATTTGCTCTCCCATGGCAGCATTAGGGACATTAGTAAACTTGGGAATACAACCATTGGAGGCCTCGCTCCCCATTTCTGGAAACAAACTACGCCGACCCTCAGCTTCTTGCTCTGTTAGTGCAGCAGCATTTGGGATATTTGCATCTACACCATATTTCTCATTTCTTTTCTCAATGTGATCATAAACTTCCATGACTGATTCGTTTGCTCTCTTGCCTATCAATTCCAGTCTCCCTTTCACTTTGGAACCTTTCTTCTCTAACTTTGAAGGAGCCGTACCCATAACTAAACACAATCTAAAATTGTAGGCCTTTTGAACTTCAAATTCCTCACCTCACAAAGGAATTCGCAATAACAAATCGCCCTTGACTAGGAATTAAATTCCGTGAAAACCCATTTATCACACGCGAAAAAAAAGATCCAATCTATCAAAATTAATCCATGGATCAACTAAAAGAAACCATCTTTTCCCTGTAAAAAAAAAAAAAAAAGGGAAAATCAACCACTAGGTCAAATTCAATCAACCATATCTATATCGATCATCTCTATTACTAGGAACATTTTCTTGAAAATCCAGGCGAATTTGACAGTTGCTGAGGAAACTTAACTTTGTGCAGCAAGAATAAATTATCAATACTGTACCCGGAATTCTCAAGGCTCTTTGGCAGAATAAAACACGGAAATGTGGAATCACTTTCATTGCATTTTCTTCGTATATTTCCATCCCTTCAAAACCGAAGACACTTTTGTCTTCTCTGTTGGTTGTATTCCCATTCTTCATTTAAATAACTTTAACTCCTTATTTTAAACAATTCTACAATGTCTGTCTTCTTTTTTCTTTTCCTGCATGCACTGAGTGTCCACACGTAAACGAAGAAGGTCATAAATTTTAAGGGATTAGTATTTACAACATTCGGCAGCGAAATTATCTAATTTTTTTTTTTTTTGTAATAAATTATTAATTTAAAATTTTTAAATATTAAAAATAATCGTATATATAAATAAATTGACAAATTTTATCATATATAATTATATTTATTTATTAGATATTTATATATAAAAAATTATAATGTTATATAATAATAATAGTTTCATGATTATTCAAATTACTTTCTAATAATGATTTGTTTATATTTAAAACATTAAACTTATTAAAAATTAAAAAATAATTTAAAATTTAATAATTTTATATATATTATTATTATATAGTATAACAATAGTATATATATATAATGATGACGAATTCAATTGAATAAATATAAAAAATTTACAAACCTATAAACCTAAAGAATTGCACAAATATATAAAATTTTAAAAGGTAGATGATTTCTTTTTACTAAAATAAGATTATTGTTTTGAATAATATTGTTGCATAAAATATAATAATATTTTAAAGAAAACTAAGAAGTTAAACTTTAAAACAATTGAGAAATATGTGAAAAAAATTGAATATTAAATAGAAAAAGAGTAAAATACGAAAATTTGAAGAAAATCAAAAGTTTATATAAGATTAAAATTTAATGAAGGTAGAATATCGAGGACAAGATAAAAATTTAATGAATTTAAAAAAAGAAAAAAAAAAACATAAATACAATTAATTTCATATAAAAAATTAAATTTAAAAAATAAAGTAGAACACTAACAATCCAAGAAGATGAAAATTTTTAAAAAAATTAAAATTTAATGAATTAAAAGAAACCAATGAAAAGTAACATAAATTACAATTAAAATGCTATAAAAAAAAATAAATATAAGAAGACAGAGGTATTTAAAAAAAAAAAAAAAAGACAATAGAATCCAAAAAATTTTAAAAAAATTACAAAATCATGCCATTAAAAAATGGTAAATTGGCCAAAAAGGTCCCTTACATTATAATTTTTTTGCGATTTCATCCATTTTCTTTTATTTTGGAAAATTTCATCCCTTATATTATAAATTTTGGCCAATTTCATCCTTTCCGTTAATTTTTTTTTGGTCAACAGTTAGTCAACTGTTATATTTAAAAAAATTGTTTTCTCAGGGGTAAAAATGTCATTTCACTGTTTAAAAAAAAAAAAACCCCAAAACCCCCAATTTCACTTCCCCTCCTCCATTTTTCAATCGATCCAATTCAAATTCCAGAAATCAACCATACTTCCACCGTCTCCCAACCATCTTCATCATCCTTACTCTTCTCCACCATCTCCAACCATCTTCCACTTCCCTCCTCCTCCAATTCCACTTCCCTCCTCACAGTTTGAATGTCTCGGTGTCGGCCCTCTTGATCCCGACAGACCTCCATAAACATCATTAGCACCGAAGTTAGTTTCTTCCACTGCATATGCAACTAGATACATATGGATGAGGGATTTTCCTTAGTTGTTGAATCTGTACCTGGAAGTCATACATTTAAAATGATTGATATGGATGAGGTTGGATGAAAAATTTCTAGTTCTTCAGACAATCTTATCAGTTTAATTACTTGTTTATGCTGTTGATCTGACTTTTCGAAAATAGATTGAATCTTTGCTGGAATGGTAAATCTTTTAATTTTTGGTATAGTAGGAAATTCTACCTTAAAAATTGTGGGATTTTTATCTGGGATTCTTTAGAGTTTAGGATTCGTTTGATTAGGTATAATGGGAGACAATTTGTTTTATTTTTTGTTTAAATTAAAAGAACTATTTCGCTGTATTTCCATTATCCTGAACGTGGGTTAGGGACAACAAACTTCTCATCCCTATAGGTCAATAATGGCCAAGAAACCAACCATTTTAGTTGTTAGTATTTGTTTATTTTTTCTACTTTGGTATAAAGTATGCCTTAAATCAGCAACAATAAGGATGATCCTTAATGAAGCATAAAAATCTGGAAGTTTTAACAATTTATCATTTACATTTTTCCCTTGTAATTTTTGCTAACATTGTACTTTTTTTTTTCTCAAAGGAAAGGGATCGTATATATATTAAACAAAGGTTAATATACACAGCAATGCACATGAAGTGCAAAGAGGTGCTAACATTGTACATGTTAATATATATATAGATGATCAATTTCAGACCCAAAAAAAATTGTGGTAACATCAGCTACATTGCTATTCTTCCCAGAGGCTGAACAACACATTTTTAAGCTAACAAATCTGTTCTACACATTTGTTCAAAGACCTCATTGTGATGCCTATTGCTATTACAAAAAGAATAAGGTCACAATCATTGTTTCCAATGCCGGAAAATACACAAAATATCCAAAAAAAATACAGAAACACAACTGGTCAACTAGAAACAAAATATCTAGTATTTCAAGAAGATCACCCTTTTCTTATTTTTGTGCAAGTGGCTTTATAGTGACCAGAAATATCACATGCACTACATTTTCTTGACTTAATCTCCTTCTCATTACTTTTTGAAACATGCAAATATGATTAGATTAAAAGAAAATTGTTATACAATTGAAAAATAGATATTAAATTAGATTATAACTGAACAAATTAACTATACCTCAACTGTTGGAATTGATTCTTGAACTTCAGGATTTGAAATTAGGCCAGAATGATTTGTTGTGGCTTCATTTGAGCTTTTTTGGGCTTGATTGGGACATGTTCTGCTGTTGTGACCATTTTGGCCACACTGTTTACACTTATAGTTGTTGAATCCTACCTTTCTCATCTTTTGGACACCCCCATTTGTTGTATAAGCCTTTTCTCCTTCTTCCAACCTTCTCTTTGTTTTTGGTCTTCCTGGCAATCTCACATTTTCCGGGCCAACATTGTTGTATTTGTACTCCTGGGCCAATTATTAGATCCATTTGTAGGACAAACAATGGGCTCATATGCCTTTTTATAGGCTTCAATTGTATAACAATTGTCAATATAATCCTCAGCTCTTGAACCTTGTAACCCTAAAGCGGCCACACCATGTTTACATGGTATACCCGATAGTTGCCATTTCCTACAAGAACAAACCTGCAATGTAGTATCAATAACAAATTGTTGGCCATTAACCTCCCTCACTTGAAACTTGTTGTCCCTAGCATATGATGGAAAACAGAGAGCAGAAGCATTCTTAATTTTGTCAAGAATCCTCATGATTCTTGGACAAATCTTACCCCTTTGCCTACAAATCCATTTCCTTCTAGATTCTTGCCTCAACATGAGATAAAGCTTAATTTTTTCCAACATTCCCAAAATAGGTTTAGTTCTTGCAGATAGAATATGTCTATTGAAACATTCACTATGGTTGTTTAGTAGCAAGTCACACTTACAACTTTCTCTGAAAAAAGCCCCGCACCAATTCTTTGTGCTTGTATGATCCTTAAGCCGGTTAAATGCACCTTCATCAAAAGCCTTCAAACTTTCCATTTCAACATCAAACTGGTTTTCGTAAGTGACTTTTGCGATGTTCCAAAGATGATTCTTGACTGTATCTCCAGGGTAAGACTTCCTTAAGTTGTTGTGCAAGTGTCTAACACAAAATCTGTGTTCAACTCTTGGCAACAACTTGCTCACTGCTTGAATAAGTCCCTGAAAATGCGGTTAAAAAAAATTACCATACTTGCTTCTTTTATACTCGTATTAAATTGTAGAGGATGAGCTCATATATGTATATTGTAGAAAACATAACTGTGCAGTATAAACTACCATGCATTACCACACAAATATAAAACAGAAATTACCATGCATCACATATTCATGCATATAAGCCTTTTATAGAAAACAGAAAGACAAGAGAAAATACCAATTTCCGGCACTCAAAGGAAAGCAACAATACATACAAACTTTAGTTTAATCAACAGTTGAACAAAAAGCTAACCAAATGGCATTTTTACTTATTCTTTGTAAATTCAGAAGTAGGACTTCAACTTACCAAGTTAAAAGAGAAACAGGTGTTTTAGGTGATAAAAACTCATGCTAATTAAAAGTAATGCTTAATGCTTTTTAAAAATATACCTTTTGTCTATCCGAAATAAGTGTCCACTCCTCCTGGTTATAGATTGACAAATCTTCAATTAAACCTTCAATAAACCACTCCCAACTATCCTTATTTTCACCCTCAACCACTGCATATGCAACTGGATACATACCATTGTTAGGGTCCACCCCTACAGCTGTGAGCAGTACACCGGGGTGTGGACCTTTCAAAAATGTGTCATCCAAACCCAATATTTTCCTACAACTAGCCATGAAACCCTTTCTTAAGGCATCTAAACATATATAAATCCTTCTAAAATACTCTTTTCCTGTCTCTTCATCCAAAAAGCTGCTCAAGTATACAGAAGAGTTAGGATTACTAACCCTTAACTCCTCACAATAATTCCAAAGCAACTTATATTGGTCCTTGTACTCCCCTTCAATCATTTTTTTGCCGCCTTCCTTATTTTGTAAGTTTTCCAATCAGAAATGTTTACAATAAGCTCTTTGTGAACTTTGTCTTGAAATGCATGAACTTTAACACCATTGCCACATCTAAAATCATCAAGATATCTAGAAGCTATTTGCTTCGAAGTTGCAAGATTATGATCTAAACTTCTACTGCAATCATGTTTCGGATTCATTATTTTGATTTGAAATGAACACGTTCCAGGGACTTTGTGTGAGTATATTAGAAACTCACAGTTCTCACCCTTGCATGCAACCCTTACTCTCTCTTTATGATCCTTCTTAAAATAAGCTTCCTACCCGTGTTTATGCCATGATTCACAATAGCTTCCTTGAATATAAGCTTTGTTTCAAATATCATCCGGATTTCAAATACAGGATCTAAACAATCTCTTTCATTTACATGTCTTGGAAACTTCTCCATCAACTTAGCATCATCGGTTTCCTCATTTTGATCCCAAAATTCATCATCACTGCAAACAAACATATCATTGTCACTTCCATCTCCAATCTCAAATTCTTGTTCAAGGGCACACTCTACAACATTTCCTATTTCCCGGGATTCAAATACTTTCCATGTACCCTCCAAATCAACTTGTTCTCTTACTACTATTGACTTCCCTTTGTCATTTCCATCAACCTGTGTCAAGCCACTGCACAAAACATCATCCAGCCATGCATTTTCTTCATTTTTTGTCACACCAACAGTTTTTATTTCTTCAACATGGGAAAATTGTACTTCAACTTGTTGTTCCACTACATGAACCTCATTTTTCTGTTTTTCCAATACTTTTGCTGACTGAACAATGTGAATCTCATCTATATCAATTTCCTCTGTATTTTTTTCACTAATCCCTAAATGTGGTACATCATCCAAATCAACAAAAGAGAGCTTAAATCTATCAAATGTATCATAATCGAACCAATCATGTTTCATCTATCATTTTAAAAATAAATAAAGAGTTAGATAGTATCCAACATATGCACAACCTAATCAATTAAACCAAAATAAATTGCATGACTTACAAAGTATGGATAGCCTTTTGATAAGCTAAAAACTTGAGGTGCATGTTGAATGAACTGTTGTGCATAATATAGCACAAAATAGACACACTCCACATCATTTGTTTGTTGGGGAACCTAAAACAAAAAATCAGAAATGAACAAAAACTTCTCATCATATAAACAAAAAAAAAAAATCATATATATTATAATGTACCTTTGGAATCATGATTGGAATGTGCCTAATAGATTCCTTCGTAGCACACCTTCCCTCAATTTTTAGTAAGTCCAATATAAAGCTACAAATTATAAAAATTTAAAGATAGTGTCAAATTATTTATTTAAAATACTCCAAAAAATATGGAATAAAATTTAAAAATTAGATTAGATTCACCATACCTTCTAATTTCGGATTCAAGACTTTGTTCCATTGATAAAAGAGAGTCCAAAATCAAGATACATTGTTCATCGAAGCTTCTAAATCTTTGAAGAAGTTACACATTATTATGAGTCTCCAATGAGACCTTAATGTAGAAAAAAAAATCAAGACAATTAAAACAAAAAGGTCATACACTCACAAATATTTTAATAAAAACATGGCTTAAAAGAATTAAAATTTTTAACCGCAAAACACATACCACGTGACAATTGGGACTAATATATATTGTTTGGACAATAAATTCAGCTTCTTAATCCACTTTGACACTTTTTCAGCTAGCCCATGACAATATTGGTTAAACATCAAAGAGTCTACAAAGCCAAATTTAGCCTTTCTCTCGAGTGGAAATTTTTCTAAGATTTTCTTGAAATATTTAATTAAAATATTAACTTTATAACAACATTCAAATAAAATATTAACTATAGAACCACAATGTTTGTATGTATGTATATATATATATATATATATATATATATATATACTAGAATCCCGCCCCCAGGTGCGGGATGCATATCATAAATATATATAAATTTTTATAAATAAAATAATGTTTAAAAAAATATTATTTACAAAGATAATAAATAAATATATTTAATAAGTATATATAAATATAAAAGAAAATAATAACTAACAATACTTTAATAAGTATATCACTGCTTTTGTCCATCTCCAACAACTATTGTTAGTTAAACTTTAATAAGTAGGTATAGCAGTGATATACTTATACCTATAGCAGTGATATACTTATTTAATTAGTTAAACTTTATTATTCACTGCTTTTGTCCATCTCAAGAAAATAATAACTAACAATACTTTAATAAGTATATCACATGAACTGATATTCTCAAACCCTGTAAAACATCCAATGTCACGATGAAGTCACTACACAGTGCTTAGCTCGTCTAGGAAATTCCTCCAACCAATTTTGTAAGTCTCCCCACTCTTTAAACTTTACAGAAGAACTATTGAAAGAAAATAAATTGATATATATATATATATATATATATATATATATATATATATATATATATATATGCTTCTCTCTCTCTCTATTTGTTTCCACAGATAAAAAATGGAGTGTAACTTACACTACAAGAATTATAATATGAATCGGGGGTTTGGGCACCAAATGATGAAAGGCAGCCATTAAACTGCATAAATCAACATTCACGGTGTAGCAAAAATTGTTCCACATTAAAGCACACTTATTCATGCACACAAGCTCCGAGCTATAAAAATGGTAGAACCGAATAATTATCATATATAACAATATGTATGAAAATATAAACTTACTCAAAAATTGTTTCATATATTCTGGAATTTAACATTCCTTGAAGAACCTTTCCGCTCGAGCTTTATTCCGGTCCCTTTTTTTGAAGATTTCTTCCGCATGCATTTGTTCGAGTCATCTTTCCACTTATTCGATAAATTTTAAATTTTCAGTTCCGAAAGATAAAAATTTATTAACAAAATCCCAACTATCACAAAAACCCCAAAATCACTGCTGGGTTTCATCCACAAAAAAAAAAAAAAAAAACATCGTTACCGTATGGAGGTCTATCGGGATCAAGAGGGCCGACACCGAGCTATATCACATTCGAACTCCGGAAATCTACCGCTCTTCATCTTCGAGAGCTCTCTACGGGTAGCCGCACTTTAGTGGGTTCCGAATCCAGTTTTGCTTCTCTACGGGAAGTATGGTTGATTTCTGGAATTTGAATTAGATCGATTGATAAATGGAGGAGGGAAGTGGAAGATGGTTGGAGATGGTGGAGAAGAGTAAGGATGATGAAGATGATTGGGAGACGGTGGAAGTATGGTTGATTTCCGGAATTTGAATTGGATCGATTGAAAAATGGAGGAGGGGAAGTGGAATTGGGGGTTTTGGTTTTTTTTTTTTTTTTTTAACGGTGAAATGACATTTTTACCCCTGAGAAAACAATTTTTTAAAAATATAACAGTTAACTAACTGTTGACCAAAAAAAAAAAATTAACGGAAAGGATGAAATTGGCCAAAATTTATAATATAAGGGATGAAATTTTCAAAAAAAAAAAAAAAAAATGAAGAAATCGCAAAAAAATTATAATGTAAGGGACTTTTTGGCCAATTTTCCTTAAAAAACTTATAATCTTATATATAAAAGATATATATAAATCAAAGACTTGCAAACTAGATATTCTAGTGTACAATTAAATATAATAATTGTATATAAATAAGTGATAAATAAATGACAGTTGACTTTTTGAAATCATGAAAAATACTTTCTCTTTAGAGTAAAGTTCTCCATCCTCTCTCTAAGAGATGGACTCCCTCTAGCCTAGCTAGCTACTTCCTGGGTGTTACATTAATAGAGATGGGGGCCATCGCACCTGGGTTCGGTTCAAATATGAGCGCCTGCCAGAATTCTGCTACAAGTGTGGGCGGCTAGACCATGTAGAATCTGCGTGCCACATACCCGAAAACCCCTCCGATGAAGCTGAACACTCAAAGTCTTTGTTAGGGCCATGGTTGAGAACTGGGTCCCCAACAAACAAGCTGGCCAGCAACAGAGAGGGCATGCCCGGACCATAACAACGGGAGAGCCCCGCTTGCCAGTCGGGGAGTAGCAACTCGGTGACGGTGAGGAAGCTCAACACAAACTCCCGCCTAAATTTTTCATCAATTTCGAGGTCTCCCACCTCTGACCACCACAGTCGTGTCGGGCTCCTCGAAGACCTCTTAAGGATATCTCGAACCTACACACAAAGAATATCTACAACCTTCCCGGAGAAGTAAACTCCTACTACCCCAAACCAGGAAAAAAGTACCACTGTCATTCCGGAATATACTGTACACCCAACCCCGTTTGATGAAAACTCTCCCCCCGACAACTCAATGGTATCCCTCCTACCCTTTAAACCATACCAGCACATCCAAAGCCCACTACCTCCACTAGAGTTGGGCCTGCCCCTTTCACCTAAGCCCATAATCAAACTAAGGCCCCCCTCCACTTATAATCCAATTATAATCCCTCATCCGGATGATTCTAGCCCATCGGATAATGTCAACTTTCCCCTTCCCTATGGAGCTCAACCCACTACGACTCCTAAGAGGCCTCTTGATGTTGAGCAGTTCGTTAGCAAGAGAAGTAAAATTACACTGTATGATAATATCAACCTGGATTTTGCTAACTTAATGATCCGATCGGTTCCCATTGAATTGGAACTCATAGATGGTTTTACCGAAACAGTAATGCAGGAGGAAAGTGTGACCCCGACCCGACGTAGATTTATTCACTTCAAATGGTTTGCAAGGGCTGGCGGGAAGCTCTCTGGTATGTATGAAAGCAGTGTGCCCAATGAAGCATGCAACACTTCAACTCGTGATGCGGCTGGGGAGGCAGACTTTGTCACGCCCCCAGCCTCCCCATGATTGCTATAGTTTAGAACTGTTGCGGATTGGGTAGGACCGCGACAATTCGGGTTCTTCGAGACATGATCAAGTCTCACCGACCAAATGTAGTTTTTCTTTATGAAGTCAAATGAAACAAATTAGACCATGTTAACTCTATTGTATGCTCTCTCAAGTTTCCTTCTTTTGAATTTGTGCCTGCCAGCGGTTCGACAGGCAGTTTGTTATTAATGTGACATGATTCTATTAATATTAATGTTGTTTTAGCTAATGATTGTGTGATCAACTGTATTGTTTGTAATGATCCCACCTGCACCCCATGGCAACTCACCAGCGTCTATGGTCTTGCTGTCCCGACACTGCGCCAAAATTTTTGGAGCTGTTTGGATTCCATTGGAGATGCATGTGATGGACCATGGTTGGAAATCGGGGATTTCAATTCTATCATGTCTAATTCCGAGAAGTCTAGAGGTCGGTCTTTTGCATCCTCAAGTAATGGAGGATTTAACGTGGTTGTGGATAGGAATGACCTCATTGACCTTGGCTTTGAAGGTAACCCCTTCACTTGGAACAATAGACGGAGTGGGACTGCCAACATCCAGGAGCGATTGGATCGAGGGCTAGCAAATGACAGTTGGAAACTCATGTTCCCGAATGCTGTTGTGACTCACTTACCTGCATTACAATCGGATCACTGCCCCCTCCTTCTTCACACCGAGCCTCAACACAATTCCTTGCCACGACCTTTTAAATTTGAGAGCATGTGGATTGACCATCCCAAAACTGAATTCGTCATTTAGAAAGCTTGGGCACGAGGTGAGACTCTGGTCTCCAAGATTAAAAACACCAAAATAGCCTTGAAGAGGTGGAACAAGGAGGTCTTCGGACATGTTCAATCTAAGATCAAGGAACTGAAATTGCTCATAAAAGAACTGCAATCTCGAACACCAGATGACACTATTTTGAACTGCGAGCACACTAAGCAACGTGAGCTTGAAGAGCTCCTTAAACATGAGGAACATTTGTGGCGAGATAAGGCAAAGGCGAAATGGCTAGGAGAGGGGGATGCCAATACCCAATTTTTCCACCTCACCACAATCATGCATCGGAGGTATAATTCCATTAACCTTCTTTTAAATTCCTCTAATATTTGGCTTACTACTAGACAGAGTATTGGGGAGGAGTTCTAATCCTATTATTCCAGTCTCTTCTCAAGTACTTGTCCATCGCCACCAGCTAATTTCCAGGGACTCTTAATGCCTCTTATACCGAATGATATGAATGATATGTTAATTGCCATTCCTACTGGTATGGACATCCAAAGGGAAGTCTTCTCTATGGGGTCCTTCAAGAGCCCGGGGCCAGACGAGATGAATGTCACCTTCTTCAAACATTACTGGAGCACTGTTTGACCAACAGTAATTGGGAAGATTCAGGAGATTTTTCTCAACCGTAAGCTGCCCATGACTTTCAACCATACTTTCATTGCTTTAATTTCAAAGACTGTGCATGCTTCTAAAGTCGACCAGTTACGACCCATATCTTTGTGCAACGTGACTTTCAAAATAGTTACTAAAATCCTAGCGGGCAGACTACGAGGGTTGTTGGGTGACCTTATCCATCCTTGCCAAGCTGCTTTCGTTCCGGGGAGGTCCATTGGGGATAGCTCGATAATTAACCACGAGGTTATGCACTTTATGCATAAAAGACGAGGAAAGCAAGGATATATGGTCATCAAGATCGACCTCGCCAAAGCTTATGACAGAGTTGAATGGGGGATCCTCCTTCAAATGATGGAGTTGCTCGGATTTTGTGACAACTTTTGTGACCTGGTTAGAGAATGCATTTCCACCCCCAAATTCTCCTTACGATTGAATGGTTCCCCTTTTGGTTTCTTTCCAAGCAGCACGCAGGCCTTGTCAAGGGGACCCAATGTCCCCGACACTGTTCACAATTTATTTGGACCTCCTATCGAGATTAATTGCAAGGGAAGCAGAGGCTGGTCATTTGAAGGGCATTAAGGCTTCCCGTACCAGTCCCACTATCACTCACCTCATGTATGCGGATGACCTCGTCATCTACTGTCGGGCTAATACTGTTGAAGCTTCTATTGTGGTCGACTGCCTTAATACGTACTGTGCCTAGATGGGTCAAGCCATTAATTTTAATAAATCTTTAGTCCACTTCAGCCGCAATGTAGGGAGGAACACGAGGTCCGAAATATGCCAAATTCTTGATATGCTTGAATGCGAGCATAAGGGGAAGTATCTCGGCTTACCATTCCGCAACTTTAAATCAAAATCAGCAGCCTTTCGGGAGTTGGAAGAAAAATTGGCCAGTCGTTTGTCAGGTTGGAAAGGGCGATCTCTCTCCCTAGTGGGCGGGTCCATCTTGATTCGATCGGTTGCTCAAGCAATACCGGGGTATGTAATGCAAACCTTCCTACTTCAAAGGGTTTGTTGCTCGGGTTGGACAGGCGCATTCGGTCTTTCTTTTGGAATTTTGACCCCAACTAGCAACACCATTTGGTTCTTAAATCGTGGGATACGATTTGTCTCCCCAAAGCAAGTGGTGGACTTGGCATTAGGAAGATGGAGGAATTGAACAGATCGCTAGATTAGCCTGGAATATCAACAGTGGGGACGACAAAGTTTGGATTCAATTAATTAGATCGAAATATCTTCGAGGCAAGAAGATCCTACTTGTGGAAAGAGTTTCGAAACCAGCTTCTTAGATCCGGGGAAGCATTTCTCAAGTTATTGACCTCCTAAAAAAAGGCTGTTGCTAACAGGTTGGAACTGCCTCGACCTTAAGGATTAAGAATGATCCTTGGCTGCCTAATTTGGAGGGGTTTAAATTCCTTCCGATTGTGTCCTTCCCCAACAACTGTACTTTGTTTGTGACCTACTGATGCCTACTTGGACAAAATTGGAATGTTGAGAAAGTCTCTGCAGTATTCCCATCGCACCTCAGCAGTTAAATTCTGAATACTCCGATCCTGGATACGAAGCACGACCGGATTGTATAGGCTCCCTCCACGACAGGGAAATTTTCGGTTAAGTCTGCTTATCGAACCCTAATACAACCCCGCATCCCAACACAATGTAGTGACGTGTGGAAGCTTATTTGGAGAATATTCAAAATTAATTAAATAGTTAATAAATATGATAAATATTATTTTTGATATATGTTGAAGTGTCACAACTTGAGCTCGCAAGTTGGTGCCAACTACTTAATATTGCGAGTTTTTCCCAATCCGATCCTACTTTTTAAAAACAACTTCGAGTTTTGCTCTATTTTTGAAACTATTTCTCTATATGTTTTTGACTCGTTCATAAAATGAGTCCTATTGAAAAACAAATACTAGGTCTCGTTCTCAATATGAGTCCTATATATGACTCAGTCTTAGAAGGAATCCTGGTATATGTTTCTCAATCAATGGGTCTATTAAGAAATAGTGTAAAAAATAGAACCAAATCCAAAATAATTTCCAAAAGTAGGGTCAAATTGGGCAAATACTATAATATTGAATAATATGACTCAAACCCGTATCAAACTCACAATCACTACTTAGTATTGTCTTTACTTATCACTACTTAGCATTGTTTTTACAAAAAAAAAAAAAAAAAAAACTCATTTTTATATATTATTCCACACTTACTACACTTATCAATATAAGACTTCGATTCTCTCTTATCTATCTATAAATAAGCTATTGTTATTTCAATATATTTCCATTTACAACCAAAAGTAAAAAAATAAAATGTTTGGGCACCAAAAACTTGACACAAAATCTGCCTTTCCCAGTTTATTTTCTTCCATACAGCATCATTGGCTGGAAAGTGGAAAGTGCATACAACGACACCATTAGACTAACAAATTAATCATACAAACTACTAACATAAATAAAAATCTTAGACAGATGCAAAGATTATTCTGCCAAGATAGGTTTATTATATTATGACAATACAGTAAAAGTTTTCTCCAGATGATAAATCAAAAAAACATAACATTAGGAAAACAGAGTAAAAAAAGAGCGCAAAGATGTATTCTGCCCCCAAACCAAGCCTTAGCCTGTGTTCTGCAATCCAGCAGCAATGCCTTTCATTGTCAAAATTAGGGTGTCTTCCAGCCCCGGAGCATAATCGCTTGTCGGGTTAAGCTTTACCAGTTCAGCTGCTGGTTTGCTCGGTGGCGTTGATTCAATGATTTCTTTGGACAGATGTGGCCCGACCTTCACATTGTAACTAGGATCACGTATCCGCTTCAATGTGTAGGCTTGGCAAGCGTTCAAGGTGGTGATATATGGATCTCGAAGCCTGAGTCTTTGCCTTAAGTAGGGGTCACCTTCGAGGGGTTCCTTGTGACCAGCAACCTAAAACACATTAAAGCAAGTAAGAAATTGGTACTAATATCTTGAGAAATCTCCATGAAACAGTCATGTAGAATAAAAGGAATCAGAAAGTATCAATCATCATATCAAAAGGTCGTAAATATAAAGATAGAAGCACTAAATTAAGTAAATTAGATGTAGTTGGCCTTTCTAACAATTATATTGATTAGGTGCTATAGCTGATGTTTCTTTTCATTCCAAATTTGTATGCCAAGAATAAACCTAGTAAATTAATCAATATTCCAACTGTATCATGAAGTTTAAGAGGTTCAATTGCATCAAATTCCCGATAAATGTTTCGACAGAATCATACCTGAAGGACGAGGTTCTTAGTTTCTTCATAATTATTCCTCAAGCGCTCCCCAAATGGCAACAATTCTTCGGACACCAGTAGCTTGTCATACAAAGCAGCAATTTCAGGGTCACCCTTGGCCAGGACCATTTCAATCAAGTCAATTGTCACTCTGAAGAAAGGCCATTCATTATACATATCCCTGAGCATTTGGAGATTTCTAATATCCTTCTGTATGACATGCTTAATTGCAGCTCCGAATCCAAGCCAAACAGGGAGGTGAAATCTTGTTTGGGTCCATGCAAAAATCCAAGGAATTGCTCTAAGAGATTCAATTCCACCACTGGGCTTCCGCTTTGATGGACGACTACCAATGTTCATCCGGCCATATTCCAGCTCTGGGGTAGCCTGCATTGATTACGGAAATGAATCATAGGCATATCCACCAAAATGACAATGCTTTCGGAGATTCATTGCAGTACACAGACAAATGAATCATAGAAGTTTCAAATTCATGTCAGTAACCCTCTGGTTAGATGATAGGAGTCAAAAGCTAAAAGGCAGAAGGTCGTAGTTGGAACAGTATCCAAAGATTTAAAATAATATTTCATAGATCATATCTAACTAAAAAAGAAAGATGGTAAAAGAGCATTAGTGTACTCACAAGGCGGAAATATTCAACAAAGCGAGGCTCCTGAAAAACAACGGATCGATACTCTTTTGTTGCAATAACTGCCATCTCATCCATAAGAGCACGCCACTCTGGCTTTGGAGAGACAGGAGGGTGCATTCCATGCTCAAGGGTGGCAGCTGTAAAGCGCTGCAGTGTTCTAAAACATAAATGTTCCTCTCCAAATGACTGTTCAATGACTTCCCCTTGGACAGTGACACGAAGTGATCCATGAACGGTATCTGGTGGCTGAGATAATATAGCCAGATGGGTGGGACCACCTCCCCTCCCAACAGTACCCCCTCGCCCATGAAACATCGTAAGTTTCACTCCGTATTTCTTAGCAACCTGTACAAGTTCCTCCTGAGCTTTATATAACTGCCAAGCTGCAGAGAGACGACCAGCATCCTTTCCTGAATCAGAGTATCCAATCATAACTTCCTGTTTCCCATTGATCCGGTTACGGTACCATTCTATTGAGAACAGGCGAGCCACAGCTGCTGGTGCATTCTCCAGATCAGCAAGTTTTTCAAACAGTGGGACAACTCTCAATGGAGTATTGACATGGCATTCCCGTTGCAAAAGCTCTACAGCAAGCACATCAGATGGAGCAGTTGCCATTGAAATTATATATGCACCAAAACTATCTGATGGAAGTTCAGCAATGACATGGAAAGTGTCTAGTACATCAGCAATTTCTTCAGTTTTTGGCAGATCAGGTCCAAAAAGAGGACGCTTCCCACTAAGTTCAGACAAAAGCCACTCTTGCCGACGTTCCTCTGACCACTCTTTGTAGGATCCAATTTCCAAATGTCTTGTGATAGCATCTAGAACATCAGTGTGTCTGTCAGACTCTTGTCTAATATCAAGTCTCACAAGTGAGAGCCCAAATGTGGAAACTTGTCTTAGAAAATCAAGCAGGCTTCCATCTGCAATGGGTCGATCACCACATGCACACAGTGACCTGTAGCACAGCTCCAGAGGCTCCAGAAACTAATGAAATAAGACAAATTATCAGGACTAACCATATAAAACTCAATAATTACATGAAAATTTGATTCACCAGATTACCCCTTCACTTAATTGGTGATTTTATATTCTGATCATGTATGTAGTATAATTGTTGGCTTTGAATTGTATTTTATTTTCAAAGGGAAGTTAGATACATATCTGCATCTCTGCTTTGATTAGGAAAGACCATTATAATACATAATTTATATAAACAAACAAACACACATGCATACTCCAAAGAAAAGCATGCATGAGTTGATAAATCCAGAGACCAACGTGTTAGATATATGACTGTGAGCATTGTAATTTAGCTATGTCTAGAACCAAGACAGTCAGAAAGCTTTTGGCATTTTCTATTAACCAAGTTAGTGGATTCAACATATGTGATGCCTGGGTTGATCTATCAAGTAGACAAATACTGAAGGAAAATCCCAAAAGAACAGCCAGGGGATGGAAACAATCTAAAGAAGCTACTGATGAAGAACTGACTTATTCTTGAGGTAAATATCAAAACGTAAACTCTGGGAAACAGAAAACATGAGGTGCTCTACATTAACAGACCTGTTCCACATCTGTGAATGTTACTTCTTCAGGAATATCAGAAATTCCATTGGCTAGTAGCTGTCTAGAGCGTTCACGAGTATTGTAGAGCTTGTCTCTCACATCACCAAGAATAACACGATATGGTTCATTCGGTGGGATTTGCTTCCAAAACTCTGCATCAAAATTTCACCATGAGACAAATTTCACCTTGCAAAATGAAGGGGCTCAAGAGAAAACAAAGGTGCAAAACAATGATATGATGATATTTCCAACAATGAGAAAGGAGATAGGCAGATGTCAAAAACAAGATCTGGACAAGTAAAAGTTGAAGTGTTGAAAAGTTACAAATTACGTACCAATATAATGTTTTGCATCTCTTCTTGAAGAATTATGAAGTGCATGAGCACGGCCACGTAGTTCTTCACTGCAACGCCACATCGAAAGCTAAAAAAATATTTTAAATAAACTATGAGTAAACTAGAGATTGGACAGTCGATAAAGAAGCAGACACAGAAGGATCAAATTACTCTAGATGTTACCTCAAACATAAGGTCCTCAATCTGAGAAAAGTACAAGTTAGCTGCCATCATTCTGGCCAATAGGCATACATCCCTAGTAACTTCAGGAGTGACCCTCGGATTTCCTGCCAAAGAATTTATTTATTTAGGTACAAGAAGTACAAACTGAAGGGTATTATCACATGCATGCAACCTATGCCATAAAACTTTATGTGACATGCATAATAAAAAAAGGAAACAAAAAGATAATAGGAAATATATAAGTGATGACTGAGATGAGAAAAATAATCAAGTGTATCTCTATTAGGAATGCTTCTCATGCAGGCCAAGAATATACAAGAGATCCAAATGAAACAATAAAAGAAAACTAAAGATCAACATTTCTAGACATGCACAGTGTCAGGTACAGTTTATCTTAAAAAGCAAAACATTCACACATAACTACAAAGAACCAGGTTCCATTTTGAACCACTAAACAATTCCTGTTCACTCCAAATCTTCGTAAATCTAATATCCATACATACAAGTTCAAGATTTTCAACCGTTTGGACACAATTTTAGAGTCCATAATCACCGCTAACTACGATTTTATGAACACTTTCTATAATTAATAGAAATCAGAGTAAAACCATGCTGCTTGTGCCATTTTAACTCAAATCATCAGGAAATTTGCAGTGGAGGATAATAAATTCAAAAGAAAAGGAAACTACCATCACGATCACCACCCATCCAAGAAGAAAATTGAATGACGGGTGCATTGTAAGGAACACGTTCATTTATTCCAATGTTCTTAAGAGCAGTATCAACGCGACGCAGAAACTTAGGTACTCCCTTCCATATCGTCTCATGGAAGTAACTCATTCCTGCCCTCATTTCATCTTGTGGAGTTGGAGGGTTTCTCCTGATTTCATCTGTGCGAAATGCAGCTTGTATCTACAGAAGGTGTAAGCATACTAGATCAATTATCATATTTAAAGACAAGAGAGAGGGGAACCAATAAATGGAAGTATACTATATTTCTAATGCTGATATCCAAATAATGCAAACTTAAGTATGTTAAATAACACACATGAAAGATTTTAAGTTTCAGAAAACGTATGTCAGTTACTATTGCTTACAAAGAAAGAATTATTTCTGGCATAGGATTCAAAGAAAAATCTAAGGCGCCATGATTGGCCTATATTCTAAGCTTCGAAAGTGACCTGTTATATTTCCCTCTTCGGGGAATTATTTTAGATTTTGAATGATTTCTTTAAATTAGGAAAATTTATTATGAAAAACTATGAAGAAGAATATCTATATGGATGTGGGCACTCTAGCAGCAGGGGCAATAACAATTACTTTACCACCCAGGAGCTGTTCCAAGAGCTTCAAAATAAGCTTTTCTCAGAAAGAGTGACAAATAGCAGGGAATCACAAGTTTTCAGAACTTAACTACATAGAAGGAGATATTGAGTAAATAAAAAATTCTTCCAAAATAGTAAACAAAATATCACAAGCCTAAGAAAGAATAAGATTGGATACAAAATGTAACTAATAACCATAACGAATCCAACATCTTTAATGCATACCTCTCTTTGCAAAGCCTCATCAAGCTCCTGCTTTTCATCAGGAGTGATATCTTTGGCATACAACTGAGTCAAACAATTTCGTATCCTGTAATAACATGGATGAGATCATAAACATTGAAATACTCACACAATATAATAAGCATGAAGGAGCGTAAAAATGACTTGTAGCCTGAAGGGTATGAAGTAAATTACTACCATCATAAGTACACTGTCATTTGTTTCACACCTATTATTCTGATATATGCTGAGATTTCATCATAAATCTTAAGTTTCCAGACTTTGCCTTTTAAGTTGGAGTTCGTGAAGCAAACTAAGTGAAAATTACAAGGCTAATTCTGTAAAATTGCAAACTGTAGCACAAGAACGCAACTAACCTAGCATGCTTTTGGAGTAGAGATCTACGAACAGACTGAGTAGGATGTGCTGTTAAGACCAAATCAACAGTTTGGTTCTTTAAAGCATCAAAAACTTCTTCTGGAGACTTGTTCAGCTGAACCACAAGCCTTTTTATTGTTTCTTCAATGTCTGATTCAGTTATTGCAGAAGCTTCATCAGAAAAATCACGTTTTTTCAATTTACTCCTACGCCTGTAAGCTATCTGAACCTCTTCAGCAAGGTTGGCTAAGTTAAGCATGTTGGAGAAAGATTTGGCAACCACAATAGAATCTCCTGCATCCAAGCTAGTAAGCACTCGGCCAAGCTCCTCCAGCTTTTGGGTATCATGCTGCCCTTCATACTCAGCAGAAAGTTCGTAACAGTCTTGAACCTAGTTATATTATAGAATATCATCAGTATAACTAATACCATAAAAGACATCTAGCAAAAACAGTTCAATCCATAATTCTATCAGACTTAGCACCATTGACACCTTTCATAAAAGGGAAGAGAATGCTTAATGCTCAGTCAACAATATAAACACAAATCTCCAAGGAGAAATGCAAAAGAAAAGTAAACTTTAAATCATCCAATGAGCAAAAACTTTTCTGAGAAGCACAAAATACCACTTGCAGTGCTTTACTTATAGAATCCCAAAAAAGCACAAAGATTGCAATGGAGGTGGAAACAAAAGGGAAAATAAGGCTTGCAAATTAAGAATGCATTATCTAATAAAAATTGAGACGTAAGACACCAATTCTTATGCAAATCCAAAAGCGCCATAGACAGGCACATGTATTATCTGTCAAAAAGGCAAAATCAAACAATCAATGTATCAAAAATCAAAGGATGAACAACATGCAAATAAGCCTGATAGACGGAGAAAGGGAAACAATGGTAGCCACATTTTACATTTAAAAAATAAAAAAATCCCTTTGAATTACAAATTTTGCATTCATTTATTTGCAATCTGATGCTGTAAAAAAGCATACAATTTTATAAGCACAGATCACTCGCAGACTAAATTGAAGGCAGAGAAAACCAATAAAGATAAAAACTTTGATACCGTTTCACGAATTTCCTCTCCATGCAAGTCATTAAGAATATCTAGAAACCGATCCAGCAAGAGAGCATCATACTCGACCAACTTGTCATCCTCAGAGACCTTCCCTGGAGCCAACAACCTCAATTGTGCATCAATTGATGCCATTTTTTCAAGGTTCCTCGCAGCCATCTCAGTTCTAGCGAAACTCGCTCTTTTTCAGTCCCAAAAAAGAGAAAAATTAAGGTAAAAAGCACACGAGATTTCAAATGATTCCTCAACCACAATCACGGATTGAATTGGGATTCAACAGCTTGAGCATTAACTGGCTAAAAAAGAAACCCAAAAACCTGTGATGTTTAAAACACAACTGCAGTTACAGATACAGTCAACTTTTATCTCGTGAATCCCACGTTAAAAAAAAAAAAAAACAAAAAATTAATTTAATAAAAAGGATCAAAAGATTTATAGATCAAAAGAGAAGAAGATGAAGTAAAAGAAAATAGAAAAAGGAAATTCAGGACAATTGAGAAAACCCAACCTCAGGCTTCCTTTTTATAGAGCAACAATGGGACACTCACTCTGAATGGGTGGTGTGTGTGAAAGAGAGCGACTTGGAATTCTTGAAACTTCTTCATAAACAAAGGTACTAACTTTTAAGTTCCATTTTTCCATTTTATATATATAAATATATATATATATACACGGTATATGTTGTAATCGAATTCTCACTATCTCGTTTACAAGATTTTTAAAAATAGGTGTGCAACCCTTTACCCAATTACTGTATTTTAAATTAGTGAAATCCAAGTATTTAAAACGAACAAGATTATTAGACGAGTAAACATTCTATTGAGATATTTTCATATCTATTGTATCTTGAATCATAATTTGATCGAGACTACTACCAACTAAATTATGCAGTACAAATAAATAAATAAATAAAAACATTATATACCCATTGTAGCAACAAATAAATAAAATTCTAAAAAGAATATATGACACTAACGTAAGAAAGGTTTATTTATAGAGGGGAAAATGAAAATTCTATCTTTATGGAACCCTAATGTTATAGTACCGCTGAAGATTCTCTCTGTACACAAGAATATGCCATGGAACCATGGAAGTGTAAAGCCTATGTAAATTCTGTTTTTGACACTTGTTTGTGGAATATTTTTCCCCTTTTTTTTTCTTTGATGGAAATCTCTTTGCAATATTAAAAAATTTTAAAATTATGAAATATATATATATATATATATATATATATATATATAACCCCTGCTTCCTATTATAATAAGATAAAGATAGAGTTTTAATTAATCACTTATCTTGATTTAGTACTACATATAAAATATTATCTCAAAACAAGTTCCCTTGATATTGAGAGAAGACAAAAGTATGTGTGTGTTTATATATTGTGTTTTAATAAATTTCTTGTTTTTCTTATATCTTTTTTAGCTTTTTTTTTTTATACCCATTTGGGGCGCTCGATGTCCCCACCTTATTTGGTGAGATTAATCCAGACTCGGCCCTGCGGAGCGCTCGCAATGTCCAACTCTTACGCGAGGGTGAGGGTCCGACCCAGAGTTTTTTTAATATGACGCTAACCACCCTAGGGATTCGAAACCTCGACCATCCGCCCTGGAAGAAGCATTAGAGTCTCGCACTCACTCTCCCAAATTGGCGCTTACAGCTTACCGAGCATTAACATGGCGCTTACCGAGTTCCTTATATTTCTATTATTATTATTATTATTATTATTATTATTATTATTATTATTATTATTATTATTATTATTATTATTATTATTATCATTATTATTTTGTTATATTGATATAGGGAAATTGGCCAAATTGGTCTCTTAACTTATAACTTTTTTGCTATTTCATCCATTTTCTTTTCTTTTGGAAAATTTCATTCATTATCTTTATAATTTTGGTCCATTTCATCTCTTATCTTTATAATTTTGGCCAATTTCATCCTTCCATTAATTTTTTTTGGTCAACCGTTAGTCAACGATTATATTTCATAAAAATTATTTTCTCAAGGGTAAAAATGTCAATTCACTGTTTAAAAAAAATTTGGTCAAATTCATCCCTTAACTTATAAATTTTTTACGATTTCATCCTTTTTAAAATTTTTGAATAGTTTCATCTCTTATCCTTATAAATTTGTCGTCTTGCAAAAAAAAAAGAAATTGATACAAAACTAAAATATTTTTGACAAGAAATAAAATACTAGTCTTATATATAATAATATAAACAAATATAGTGCAACTTTCTTTAAAATGATAAGATTCATATTTAAATATGATAGTTATAAATTAAAGAGTTTATAGTTTTTAAATAATAATACACAAACTCTAAATCCTAATGAAAATTAAAGGCATAAATAATACGTTACTTTGGTGAACTTTATTTCTTGAAATAATATAAACTTAAAATATTTTTCTTAAGAAAAATAATATCAGTCAATTTCTTTGAAATGATAATTATATAAAAAAAGTAATAAAGAACATTAAAAAATAAAATAAAATTTAAACCTAAACTCCTAAAACTATAATTTTAAACCCTAATACCATAAAACCAAATAATAAACTCTTAACTACCACCCTTACACACTATTATTATTATTTTTATTGGGGTTTGAAATTTGTGTATTATTTGAAAAAAAACATGTTAAAATCATACGACCCGAACCTGTAAGTCCGTGTAGTAACTATGGGCTTAGAAGTACCCACAATGAACTACTTGATATTGTCCTCATTGTACCGAAAGGGATACTCCGAGTTGACTATGAGTATATAGACTCATTCGTATATACTATTACACGTTTACTTTTTTACATTCAATGTGGGACGAAGTATATATATCACATTCACCATCCTTAACTCGAACATAATTGGCTTCAATCTAAGATCAACCAGTAGACGTTTGAGATTTTAGAGGTGGCTCGTAACCCTCAGGTGGAGCACTTAGTTCCCAAAGTCCGGGCTAGTTACCCGCTCTGATACCAACTGTTTCGACACGAACCCGCAGCCTGTGTCATGACTATGAGTCCGGTAGCACCCACGATTAATTATTTGGTATTGTCCTCACTATATCAAAAGGGATATCCTGAGTTGACTATGAGTACCTAGGTTCATTCTTATATACAATTACATATTCGTTTTAACAGTCGATGTGCGACAATGTATCATATTTACCCCCTTAAGGTCTAGTATTCTCGTTATAGCTCACCTGAACATAATTGACCTTAACCCAAGATCAATCATTGGACGTTTAAGATTCTAGAGGTGGCATCTGGATTCTCAACAACTCATGGTCATTTTTCATCTAAATTACTCATTGATCTCTTTAAGATTTGTACTAAATTAGATCAATCTCTCTAGCAACAACTTTTGCACACGAAGGCTCCACTTCATTTTTCTTTCTTTCTATGGAAAGCTCACCATGGCATGCTCAAAACAAAGACGTTACTATTTTAACAACATATTGTGGATTTAATTTTTGTGATTTTTGTCTTCACATAGTTCAAATATACATTCATGTGTTAAGGGACTGCTCTTTGCATTGAAAACTTGGTAGGATCTTCTTCGTGGACTAATGGACAGTTTCAAAGATTTCCTTACCATTGATGAAGCTATTAAATGGATAGAGATTCAAATCCTTCTTGTCAAATTTTGGTTTCTATTACCATATTTAAGTATCTCTTGAAAATTCTATGTAGTTTTATGATTCATTTACTTTAACTCCTATACAAATTAGAGTTTCTAATACTCTAAATAGTCTCAAACTTTTCATTATTGTTTCTAAAGACATGATAATGCCCTTTGATTTTCAATGGTTCAATAAAGTACTTTTTATAAAGGAAAAAAAAATTATTTGGAACTAAATTCACCAGTATTCCTAACTGATTAATATATATACTTTTCTTGAATTTCTTTTAATAATTCAATTGTATCTTATTTTCCTTAGTGGTACTTTAAATATCAATTTTTTTTTAATCAAAAATTAATTTTTTTTTTTTTTTAAAAAAACCCTTTTGAAGAACAATATGTCAATATATTATTCATTTATGCAAAAAAACAAAAAAAAAAGAAAAAAAAAGATTTGCAATTTGTCTTTTATTCTTTGGAAAAACTAGTTATACAACAGGTTCTATCTATCAATTTGTGGAGAAAGAGAAGAAATTAAATAAGTAGATGTGGAGGAAGGAGGACAACAACAGCAAATGGAGGAAGAGTTTTTATGGCTTTGCAAACTTATGAAAAGTCAATTCTTTTTTAATGAGGCAAAGCAACTTCCCACTTTCTGAAGAGCCGATGATTGCGGATTCTTTAGGTTTTTGGCAATATTCCTCAAAACAATACCACATATATATACATATATATTTTTTAATCTTCTAGTTTGAGTTCCGTTTAAACAGTAGATGTAATTTAGTTGATATATTAAAAAGTGCTAAATATATATATACATATATATTATAGGAAATTTAATGGATAGATTATAGTGCAATAGGATGAAAGTTTTCTAAATTTTGTTTTTTAACTATTTAAGAAAAAAAATTGATCATTTTGATAAAAATTAAAATATATTTGACCTCATTTTTACACGTGACCAGTATACCCGAAAAGGAAAAGATTCAAATTGACTTATTTTTATTGACTCGCTTCAATTGAACTGGACCGGACAAGTTCCTGCACAAAAGTCAAACCGGAAAGGGTTTATTTCCGATTGACCCTCCGAAGATTTTGTCAGAATCTGGAGAATTAATTTGTAGAAAGTTAACTAGAGAAGCATGAGTCCCTTCATACCTGTTTTCTCCTCCTTTTATATCTCCCCTTAATTTTACTTGACTTAACCATGATTAACACAAGTTACTATTACGGTAACTTTTATGTGTCATTAATACACATGTTATCTTTAAGTGTGAATGAAGTGACATCTGTCATCCTTATGCTTGAGTGGAATAATATCTGTCATCTTCAAGATCATCTTTTCATAAAGGTCCAATCGGATATTTTACTTCAAGCGGTAATTAAATTTCCATAATCTTGAAGATTCACCCTCTTCTCGACTTCGCCTACTTTCAGCGAAGTATAAGATAATTCACACAAGCAATAATATACCCTTTGAGTCATGACTTTCAATTTAATAGCGTCCGACTCGGGGTCAACTTATTTTGAACTTCGCCCGGAGTTCATAAGTATTTTAAAATCGACTCACACTTGAAAGCGGAGTCAACATCTTATGTTTGTAGAGACCCTCTTCAGTGGCCCTCCGGATCGGATGAAATCCTTATGATGATATCCGAACTGCTATGACATACTGCTTTGGAGTAATGTATCGTATCACTTACGCTAGGTTTCATTTCAAAAACCAAATTGTCTTTCCTTATCTGCAGACGAAAGGACATGTAATTATACCCTTTATGGAAAATTGTAGTCGAATAAAGTTCACATATCCCGATAAGGGGTGTGACTTTATGATTCCATTCATTTAGCTGTCAAACTGCACTTGATATATATATATTCTTTCCGTATATACATATTTTTAAAAGAAAGGAAGAGAGAACCTTGGGATTTGTCTGTCTTATAAATATCCCCCTTTCTTCCTTCATTCTCCTTTCTTCACCATTTTTGAGCTCTCATTGGATTCTGGCAATTCTTCGCACTACTGAAGAAAAATAATCTTCGATTTTGCTTTTACTCCTCCATCGCTTAATTTACCGCTTCCGCTCCGATCATTCCTCTTCATTTACTGGTATGGCTTTATTTCCTCCTTTTCTTTTTTTTTTTTACTCCGGCTTATTTAAGTTTCCGCTTTACTTTTGCTATTGTTGTTCGAGTGCTTTTTGTTCTTGGATTTAATGGCTATAGATAGGGAACAGAATGTTCAAAATGTGATGAGGTTGGAATACATCTTCGAATTGATTTTAGGGATCTTGGTTGTTCAATCTGTTTTCACAGACTGAATTTTTAGGGCTTTTTTTTATTTATGATTATCAAAGTGGAAGATTTAATGGGTGAGTGGAGGATTTAGTGGGCAAGTATAGGATTTAGTGTTTAACATGATAGACATAGATGGTAGCGGTATAAGCAGTAAAAAAATTTTTTAGACTTACCCGAAGTCCTTATTTGTCACAGGCTCCAATGTCGAAGTCCCGAGGGTAACATTTCTACTATACCTCCTACCGAAGTGGAAGAACTCGATTCCGATGAGTCTCTGAGCACTTCGGAGGCTTTGGCAAGTGAGAAGGACTTTGGGGCTGAAGAGTCTTCTAATGATAACGAGATTGTCTCGTCTGTTTTATCAATTCCCACTGCCACTCCACTTACTTCGCTTCCATCTGCCACTATCCCCGTAGCTGTTCGAGTTTCTTCTTCTTCACTTTCTTCTTTCGAAGGACTAACCATCCCTATTGTGATTCCTTCTATTCCTTCATCTTCTAAGACTGTTTATGCTTGGTGTTACTTCGACGGGCATATCAATTAAGGATATTCCAGAAAAACAAAAACGGGGTGATTCAGAACTTTTTAAAAGTGATTTTATACTAAAAAATAATATGATTGAGGGTCTTGAGGTTAATTGTATCCGGGGTTTAGTAGATGAGAGTAAATATAAGATTACTGCTCCGGCTGTAGTTTTGTCGATGACTAATTATTCTATTCCAGTCCCTTTAGCCCATTTTATGTATGGACTTCGATTTCCTCTTGACCCTGCCTTTGTCGATTTTTTATTGTTGGTAAATTCCCAACCAGCTCATATACATCCGAACACGGTTCGCTGTATTTTATGTTTAATTGTGTTGTGTAGGCGGATAGGAGTGGAAATGTCTGAGTTGATTTTGCGGACTTTTTTCTCCACACTTCGTATGAACAAAAGAACCTTATATGTCGGACCTCGCTCTAACATAGTAACCCTTTTTGATTCTCCTCCTAACAAACTTCCCTATTGGAGGGAAAGATGGGTATGTGTAGAGAGTATTTCCGGTTTTCCTTTTCGTCCGTTAGTTGGGATGTTAGAAGCTTGGAAACCAGTAGGAAAGAAACCAAAGTATTCGGAGTCCGATAGGAAGTTTTTTGACTTCGTCCGAAGTGAATTAGGAGATAACCCCGACACTCGGACTAAATGTTTTTTGTCTAGTGATTTGTTGAGTCCCGAGAGTTTACGTTGGTGTGGGATCGGAGGATTTCAATTTAAAGAACGCCGAGCTGAACTAGGACTGGATGATACAAATGAATATCCCGTATGGAGACTTCATCCGGGTAGAGTGTTTTTTGACGAGTGTCGTATATGTTCTACCATAAATTCTGCGGGGTGTCGGACCGATGAGGGTATATTTGTTACTGAAAATTCTTTTCCTTATTTTACCACTCCACTGCTTTTACTCATTAAATTATTTTTTATTTTCGGATATGGATTTCACTTCGATACGAAAATCCCTCCAAGCTGCCCGATCAAAAACTTTGGAGAATATAACTCCGAATCCACCAAAGGCTAGTGTAAAAGGCGCTGTTGTCGAAGTGGATGATTCCGAGGAATCGGGGGCCGCACCCGAAGTGCCAGCTCGGAAAAAGAAATCTCCAAAGAAGAGGACTTTGGAGAAAGATACTTCTACTCGGGCTCCGACTTCAAAACGGAGTCGAAGTAATACTGAGATTGTTATCCGCAATCCAATTTCGGAGTCGAGCCATTCTCGGGGGGAGTCTAGCCAGCTCAAAAGGAAAGAAGTTTCTTGGCTTCAACCTGGATTCAAACTCCCCACTGGTAATAACGGATTGTATGCCCTTGGCCGCGAAATTCATCAATCTTCTCCTACATTAACAGGACTCAAACTGTCCTTTCCCGAAGTTGGTCGTTTCTTGGGCATTGGGCCATTAAGGAGATGTATGGATATTGATACTTATAAAAGTATCCAATCCATGAACACAGATGACACAGTGGGGCTCCTGGGTTCCTGCCTTTCCCAGGTATTTACTTACACTTAATATTTATATTTTGATATTTATACTTTATTATACTTGTGATATAACTTTCACTTGATTTATAGGTAGCTGCATATACCATGCACCTCGCTCAAATGTCTGCTTCATCCAATTCTTCGAAAAAGCTCATGCTTGCTATGGAGAACAAGTTGGCGGAAGCAGAAAGCGAACTCTCTTCAACCAAGGATAAGCTCACATCTATGAAAGAAGACTTAGATACTTCAAATGCGAAGTATCAATCTGTAGTGGATCAACAGCTTCAAATGTCTAACAAATTGGACTCCGCTAATGCCAGAATTAAGGAATTGGAATTGCGGGAAAAAGAAAAAGATAAAAAACACGCTGCTGAGATTCAAGTCCTGTCTGATCGAGTAGCATATTATAGATCAACTGCATACACTTCGCAGCTTATGGATGAGTTCCGATCTTTTCCCGACTTTCAAAAGATGGTTCTAACCCAAGCGTGTCCATTTTTTGAACGAGGCTGTGCTCATGCTATCCGTAATCTTCATCACCTGGTTCCGGATAAACAATACCTCGCTCATTTGTTTATTGGTTCTTTTGCAGACAAAGAATTTAGGAACGGTGCTGAGTTCGTTCCATATAATGAAGATGAAATGAGAGAGATTGGGATGATCGATGCTCGTCACAACAGCGAAGTATGGGTACATCCTCCGAAGGTTACTCCGACTCTTTTTGACTTAAGTGAAGAGATTCTGGAGGCCGCTTATGCTGGAGCACCTAATCCGAAAGATGTTCCATCTAGTTCTAATGTTGGCGAAGCTACAATAGTGCAACCTTCTGATACAGTGCAGCCTCCTAATGCAGTGCAACCTTCCGATGCGGTGCAACCCTCTGATGCCCCTTCGACTTAGTCATAGAAATTTATCATAGGATAATTTTGTTTTTCTGTTGTTTGATATAGGAGCGATCTTTTGTACTTCGAACTTTTTTGACAATTATTGACCTTTTGTACTTCGATTTATCATTAAAGAAAAATCTCTACTTAGTAACTTTTGTACTCCGATTTATCATTCCTTACGCACATAAGCAGTATCATAAGTTGAAACTTTAACAAATAATCAACAGGGATTACTCTATTGACTATATTAATCAACACTGCATTACACAAAATACTTTTTAAGATGGTTTGAATGCCAAGGATTCGGAAGTAAAGTTCCATCCTCTTTTGCTAATCGAAAAGTACCCGGTCTCACTTCGCTTTTCACTTGATATGGTCCCTCCCAATTAGGTGTAAGTTTATTTGCATCCAATTGATGTGTGGTGACTTCAATTTTTCGCACACCTAATCACCTATATGTAGTGGTCGTGAAACAACTTTTTTATCATGTGCGGACTTCATCTTTACTTTGTATGCTTCAGATCGGAGTCTAGAGGTTTTTCGTCTTTCATCCAACAAATCCAAGTCACGTAACCGAGATACCTCATTGTCTTGACTATCAAAATGTGAAATACGATATGTGGGGAGTGCCAGTTCAGCTGGTGCAACTGCTTCCGATCCGTAGACCAACGCATAAGGCGTTTCCCCCGTAGGTCCTCGAGTCGAAGTACGTACCGACCATAATACAAAATGTAATTCATCTACCCATTTCTTAGATAATCCTTCGAGGTTCTTTTTTAGAGCTTGCATGATCAATTTATTTGCAGCTTCTGCTTGTCCATTACCTTGGGGATGAGCTACTGACGATTTTCAATGCTTTATATGTAATCGTTCACATTCAGTCGAGAATGTTTTTGAAAACCGAGTTCCATGGTCAGTGACAACAGCTCTTGGGACTCCAAATCGACATAATATGGAGTCATGAAAAAAGTTCAACACATTTTCTTCAGTTGGATTCACTAGCGGTTTGGCCTCAATCCACTTAGAAAAATAATCAACTTCGACTACCATATATTCGAATCCACTTTTTGACCTAGGGAACTTTCCCATTAAATCCATGCCCCACATATCAAATGGCCATGTTAATGTCACAGGTGTTTGTTGGATTGAGGGAAGTCGAGGTATATTGCCAAAAATTTGACAACTTCGACACTTCCGAACGTAGTCTTGTGCATCTTTCTTGAGAGTTGGCCAATAAAATCCTTGATGAATTATTCGATCTGCAAGTGCACGAGCTCCAGGATGTCCTCCACAAACTCCTTCGTGTACTTCCTCTAATACTGATTGTACCAATGATGGAGGAATACAACGAAGTAATGGTTTTGAAAATGATCTACGATATAACAAATTGTCATGTATTACATAACGAGCACTTCGTTGTCGTATTGGTTTTGCTTCATTTGGATTTTGTGGTAAAATATTGTGTTCAAGGTAATCTCGTATTTCATCAATCCAGGATTGCGATTGAGTGGAATTATTTTGCACAACCATGACTTGTTGGAGGATAGAAGTAGTATATACTTCCACGTGAATATGTAAATCATTCGGCATATCATTGGAGGCAATCCGTGATAGATGATCCGCTTCGTGATTTTGTGCACGATCAATTTTATCAAGTTCAAAGAATGCGAAGCTTTTCTTCAATTGATTGGCATAGGCGAAGTAGGGCTTTAAATTTTCGGAAATGACAGCATATTCTGCATTGACTTGCCGTACCACGACTTGTGAATCACTGGATACATGTAAAGACCGAATGCCGACTTCCACTGCCCAAGTCATTCCAAGTAATAATGCCTCATATTCCGCTTGATTGTTTGAAATTGAAAATTCCAAGCGTATACTTCGACATTCATGAAAAGTTTTACTCGGTGAATCCAGGACCATTCCGACACCGACTCCGTTTTGGTTTACCGATCCATCTACTTTCATGAACCAACTTTGTGGATATTCCGAAATGGGCTCTTTATATGGAACTAAAGCCAAGCCCTCATCTTCGGAAAACGAAGTTTCAGCTAGAAAGTCGGCCAGAGCTTGGGCTTTAATCGAAGTACGAGGCTTAAATTGGATATCATATCCACAAAGTTCAATCGACCACTTGAGCATTCTTCCGGATTGATCAAGTTTTTGATAAATTTACTTTAGTGGCGAATTTGTGTAAACAATTACGGGATGTGATTCAAAATAAATGCGTAATTTACGCGCCGCAACAACCAAAGAGTAAGCTAATTTTTCTATATTAACATAACGGGTTTCTGGCCCGTTCAAAACCTTGCTTACATAATACACTGGAAGCTGCTTATTGTCAACTTTTCTAACTAATACTGAAGCTACTGTCTGATGACTAGCAGCCAAGTATAAGTACAAAATTTCCCCAACGATAGGAGAACTCAAAAGAGGTGGGTGTTGCAAGTACTCTTTTAACTTTGCCCATTCTTGACGGCATTCTTCAGTCCAAACAAAGGATTTTGATGCTTGTTTCAAAGCTCGAAAGAAAGGAAGTGATCGTTCAGCTGACTTCGAGATAAATCTTCCAAGAGAGGCTATACATCCATTAAGCCTCTGAACATCCTTGATACAACGTGGTTCTTGTATTGCCAAAAGAGCCGATATCTTTTCCGGATTTACTTCAATTCCTCTTTCTGTCATCATAAAACCTAAAAATTTACCAGCTCGCACTCCGAAGGTGCACTTCACAGGATTTAACTTTAACCGATACTTGGTCAATGTACCAAAAGTTTCAGCTAAGTCGTCAATGTGTGATTTTCCCTTTGAGGTTTTTACTACCATATCATCTACATAAACTTCTACATTTCTTCCCATTTGTTCACGGAATACTTTATCCATCATACGTTGATATGTTGCACCTGCATTTTTAAGTCCAAAAGGCATCACGTTATAACAAAATAACTTTCCAACTGCTCGGAACGATGTATGGACTTGGTCTTGAATGCACATTTTGATTTGATGATACCCTGAAAAGGCATCCAAGAAACTCAACATTTCATATCCCGATGTGGAATCCACCAATTTATCAATTTTGGGAAGTGGGTAACAATCTTTAGGATAAGCTTTGTTTAAATCGGTGAAATCCACACACAATCTCCACTTCCCATTTGCTTTCTTGACCAAAACTATATTGGCCAACCAAGTTGGATATTCAACTTCTCGTATGAATCCTGCTCGGAGAAGTTTCCTTATTTCTTCTTTTGCCGCCTTTTATTTTTCATCCTTAAAATGTCGTTGCTTTTGTTGAATTGGGGTATATGCTTTGGATTAAGGTTTAGCTTATGTTCAACTATACCTCGATCAAGACCAGGCATATCTTCCGGACCCCAGGCGAAGTTATCCTTATGATTGATCAAGAATTCTTTTAACTGCTTCATTTCTTCGCAGGGACTCCTTTCCCAATTTTCACTCGCTGCTCCGGGTTAGTAGGATTAATCACCACTTCTCCATACTCTTGTGTCACTTGACTTGAATCTTCCTCAAGATGAGTTGTAAGACAACGTCTTGAAGGACCCTCTACAACTTCCTTAGAAGCTCGCTTTCTTTTTAACATGTGATCCAAAACACACCGAGGATTTGAAGTTAAAATGCCAATACCTGCAGGAGTAGGAAATTTAACACGTTGGTGTGGAATTGATATCACCATACCGAACGTCGCTTGTGCCAGGACTCCAAGTATTGCATTATAATTTGAAGGAAGATCTACACAATAAAATTGAATCATTTCCGAACGACATGCCGGCCAAATTCCAAGTCCGACATTTAAAGTAACTAAGCCTTTTGTTTGTATTTTATGTGTAGTAAATCCTTCAAGTCTTGACGAAGTCGGTGTTAAACCATGATCACTTAAACCCATTTCTTTAAAACAGTAGTAATATAAGACATTGATGGCTGCCCCTGTATCAATCAACACCCTTTTAACTAAATACACCTCCCAATTTGGGCGAGTGATTACCATGTCCAATATCACAGGGTTAAGATTTCGCTCATAATCGGGATATAGCTCCGCTTGAGAAAAAGTGATAGCAGGCTTTTTTAACTCATACTCGGGGGTTATCCAAGTTTCTTTCAACATATGAATTTGTCGTTTCAACTTGGTTATTGATGGTGTTTCATCAAAAATAACCTCTATGACTTTTTCTTTCCCCCTGGACTCCAATGATGGCGGGGTACCATCGTTCAAAAATTCATTCAACAATCCCTTCCTCTTCAAAGATTCAATGATTCTTTTCAACGGAAAGCAATTTTCTGTATTGTGTCCATGCGTTTTATGAAAATCACAATATTTACTCCTATCCCGTAGATTTTCGGTTTGTGGATTGAGGGGTGGGGGATCTCGCACTCCGTATTTTTCTTTAAGTATTGCCACCAAGTTTTCCGTCGGGATATTCAGGCCAAATGGCCTTTCGGTTTTCCGAATTCGATTCTTACCCCTGTTATCATAACTTGGTCGACTTGGAACATACGGTGATCTATTCTTCTCGGCCATTCCTTTCGTCACTTCGCGCATGGCCTCCCGTTTGAGTCCTTCGTTTTTTCTTTCATTTACAATCTCTTTTTGAATTGAAGGACGTCTATCTGGCTGCTCAATCGCCATGGCCACATGTTTTGCGGTCCTGAACATTTCTCCCAATGTTTGCGGTTTTCGGAGTCCGAACTCCGTTTTTAACGCATGAGACTTCGGACCGCCTTCAAAACAAGCAAGTACCATATCATGACTCAAACCTTCAATCTCATCATAAACCCTTTTGAAACGTTCGACATATTCAAACAATGGTTCATCATCTCGCTGCTTCACATTTGTTAAATCACCACGTGTTTTTGGGATCTCACCCGCTGTGCTAAACTTGTCAAGAAAAAGTTTTTCCAGCGTATACCATGAGTCTATACTATTTGCTTTCAACGAAGTAAACCATGTTAACGCTTTCTCGGATAAAGTACTCGGAAATGCTTTACATAATATAGCTTCATCACTGGTAACCAATCCCATCGCTGATTTATAACGACAAATGTGTTCCTGCGGCTTGCTTTTTCCCGAATACAAAACAAACTGAGGTAATTTCAAGTTTGTGTCGGGTAGAACATCCCGAATCCATTGCACGAACGGACCCATCTCAAATGGCCTCCTATGATTATCGGAAACGTGTCGCCGAATTGATTCATAAGGCAATTTCTCCTTATTCCGTGGCGGAGTGAACCGCCTTTGGCGATGAGTTGGAGGATCTGGCGATTTTCTTCTCTTTTGTTGAGGCGAGTATTGACTTTGTGCTCGCCTATGTTCTATTTGTGTGGGTCTCGCACGATGAGACGACTCTCCCACTTCACTTCGAGGTCTTGGTTGTCTAGCACTTTTTCTTTGCACAGGAATATCAAGATTCAAAATATCATGTTTAGATTGAATCGGTACCCGAGAATGAGTTGGCTGGATCTGTGAAGTTGCATTAGGAGTCGGCTGAGAGATATGTGTATTAGCCCGTTCATGATTTACTTCTTTCATCTTCAGCGGTGGTAAATGTTCTCCTAAAAGTGCGGCTTCCTGCTGTAGCTTATACCAGTCACTCATCAACTTTTGCTTCCTTTGTAAATTTTCAATCTCAAGTTGAAGACGTTGAACCTCCTCAGGTTGTTGATCTTGATTCCTTCTATCATTTAAATACTCGCGCAAGTCTGACTGCTCTGGGGGTATCCTTCCAGTGGATACTGCACGTTGAGTAGGTTGAGAATACCTACATGCGTCTGTCTCTTTCCGACCTTCATTTTCTTGTGTCTTTGATACCATGATTTTTGTATAAACGTGATATACGGTAAAAGGAAAATTTACAGAATGTTTGAATCGTTTCCCGGTAACGGAACCAACTGAAAGGGAAAAGATTCAAATTGACTTATTTTTATTGACTCGCTTCAATTGAACTGGACCGGACAAGTTCCTACACAAAAGTCAAACCGGAAGGGGTTTATTTCCGATTGACCCTGCGAAGATTTTGTCAGAATCCGGAGAATTAATTTGTAGAAAGTTAACTAGAGAAGCACGAGTCCCTTCATACCTATTTTCTCCTCCTTTTATATCTCCCCTTAATTTTACTTGACTTAACCATGATTAACACAAGTTACTATTACGGTAACTTTTATGTGTCATTAATACACATGTCATCTTTAAGTGTGAATGAAGTGACATCTGTCATCCTTATGCTTGAGTGGAATAATATCTGTCATCTTCAAGCATCACTTTTCATAAAGGTCCAATCGGATATTTTACTTCAAGCGGTAATTAAATTTCCATAATCTTGAAGATTCACCCTCTTCTCGACTTCGCCTACTTTCAGCGAAGTATAAGATAATTCACACAAAGCAATAATATACCCCTTTGAGTCATGACTTTCAATTTAATAGCGTCCGACTCGGGGTCAACTTATTTTGAACTTCGCCCGGAGTTCATAAGTATTTTAAAATCGACTCACACTTGAAAGCGGAGTCAACATCTTATGTTTGTAGAGGCCCTCTTCAATACCATTAAATTTAAAGGTTTTTTTTTTTTTTTCATTTCATGTCTTTTATATTTCAAAATAATTATTTTCATATCATTCTCTCGATATTTTGTATCCAAAATAAGTATCTTTATTTTTTTTTTTGCTTAAGCATTCGGTATCCGAACCCTCTTACTCAAGGGTGAAAGCCTGACCTAGAGCTTTTTAACGTGGCGCTAACCACCTCGGGGGAATTCGAACCCTCGACCATCCACCCTGAGCAGAAGCATTAGGAGTCCCCTTACCAACTCTCTCAAACTACTGGATTAAAATAAGTATCTTTAATTTTAATAATTATGTCAAAAAGACATGTAATAACAAAAAATCCTTTAAATTTAATAGATGTATTGTTCACATAAAAATATTATATACAAAGATCCAAAACTTATAGATTTTCTTTGAGAAAGTTTTTATTAAATGTTTTTTTTTTAAGTATCAAAGTACACTAAATAAAAAAAAAAAAAAATACTTAGATTACTTAGATTTGCTAAAGATACTTAAATAAAAAAAGTACACTAACTAAAATTAGTCATATAAATAAGGAATACGGGAGTTAACTACATATGTTGACTAAATTACTTAGATTTGCTAGGTGGGATTCGAGGAAATGTAGTTTGATGTTGATGGTATGGAGGAATTCTAACAATTGAACATGTTAGGATCCATAACTTTCCAAAACAGTCATTTTTCTACATATTTGACTAATATATATATATATATATATATAAAATAGAAATGAAAGAATAAGATAAACATAGAATTTATATGAAAACTCTAGATGAAAAAAAATTCACGAGTATAGAAGAAAATATTCACTCTAGTCAAAAGTTACAAGAAAGTTCATCAAGACTAAAAACATAAACCTTAATATTTAGGTATATGAAAGTCACCTAATCCATACAGCGGGGGGCTTTGCTCCTCCACCTCCATGGGGTCATGAATGGTGGAATGGTGGGTGATTGTTTCAGGGCTCCTGAACTTCAATCTTCGCTCCACCCTTTTTTTTTTCAAAAGTAATATTTTTCAAAATAAATTGCATCGTAAACTTTTGAGTCAATCAATAATAAAATTTAGGTCATAATCTCTTAAAATATATTTTAAATTCGTAAGTAATTATCAAAATTTGTGATTTAATGGTAATATTGAACTTATTAATATTTTAAAGGTGAAGGACCAAATGCTTCCTCCAAGGCGGATGATCGAGGTTTCGAATCCCCTAGGATGATTAGAGTCATGTTAAAAAAGCTCTGGGTCGGACCCTCACCCTCGAGTAAGAGTTGAACTTTGCAAGCACTCCGTAGGCCGAATCTGGATTAGTCTCACAAGGTGGAAAACCGACGCCTCACCTTTGATTTGATTGAAGGTGAAGGACCAAATTTGATTGAAGACTTGGAAGTATAGAACTTAACGTTGTGTTTGGGGAAGACTATTAGTATTATTATTATTTATTTATTTATTTTAAAAGAAAAGTAATCTTTTTCAACTCAAAAAAGAAAAAATTCATTTGATTACACCTCTCTACTATATGTATAATCCAATTGAATCAAACTAAATATGAGCCGAGTTTAGTTTAATTAATTTTTTAATATAATTGAATCAAACATGATATATTTAAACTTGTTTGATTAATTAATCGAATACTATTCAAATAAGCTCGATTATCGAACAAGAGTTCAACTTTTCTTAGGTACGGGGTGTCCAGGAGGAAGCTTTGTCCTCAAATTTTAAACAGCTACATACATGAGTAAGGGTTTGAACCCCCAACCTCATTTAAGTTAGGAGAACTCTTTATTAGTTTATCTACGCTTTGGAGTTATTTTATTTTTTATTTTATAAACAAGTAAGATAATCTTGATGTTTTATTATTTTTATTTTAAATATATATATTTAAAAATATTAAAATATAATATTTTTATATTTAGAAACTAATATTATTTTATATTATAATTTTTTTACTTCTTAAATTTTTTTTAAAAAATCACTTTGATAAACATTTAAAAATAAAATTAGTTATTTAGGAAGAAAAAAGAGAAAAGAAAGAATAGACAAAAGGTTGGACCGTGGGAAGTTGTGGTACGCAAAGGTACAAACATTTCATTTATTGAACACGTGAAACACCTAATCAAGGGTGACCTCACATGCCATGCATGAATCTTACTTACATTTGTATATATATATATATATATATAATATATTGCCTATCAAAAAAAAATATATATATATATATATATAATATATCTATATCTATATATACCAACAACTCCTTATATTTCCTTTTCTTTAATTCTCATTGAAATCAAAAGAAGACCTCAATTGCCATGCATGGCTACTGACACAATATTATGACGCAGAAAGGGAAGGAGGAGAAAAAAAAAAAGAAAGGAAAAGTTTCAACCTGAAGCATGAATATGGCTTTTTTTTTTTTTTATCCAATATTTTCGTCGACTAATTCGAAAGGAATCCATATGAGGAGACTCTCAAGACTACAACATTTAACCGAAATTGCGACATAAAGCGTCGAAATCAGGTCCTTCACTTGGCAAGTCAAGTGAGACACCAAAGAAAGGGAAGTCAAACCAACTAAGTTATCACATTTTCACTAAACATGAACATGACGTACTTAATACTACATATACATATACATATACATATATACTTTTTAGAGTAAACTAATTAATTTTTAATTTATTTCTTACTAACTTTGATGTCAAACTTGATATTTATATATATATTGTTAGATTTATTTCAATAAATTATGTGGTTTTATATGTCTATTATGTATTTAAGATTAAGATTCTATTAAAATAATCTAATAAAGTTTAATATGTTAATATGCATTAAAAATAAGTATGAACTTATATATGTAGATACCGTATTCATATAATGTGATCGATTAGTTAAGAATACGATATATATTGTTTATGATCATTGGGATATTATCAACAATTTTCTATTCTATATTCATCGTTAGAACATAACCTTTTAACCTCGATAAATCTCTTACAAGAATATAATCTCTTTATTTTATATAGATTCTAAAAACATTAAAAATGAAGTTAAATATAGAAGTAGTATAAAATTATTAAAGAATTTCAAAATTAATTATATACTTTTATGCAAACTAATTATTTAGTTATTTTATTAATCATCCGATATAATAAATCTTGAAATTTATTTTGAAAATAAATTTTATAATCTATATTTTTTTTCAACAAAATAGGTTTTATATTGCATGGGTCGGAAGTTCCTTTCCCAACCTAATGGTCTAGGAGTCTCTCCCTCAACCAAAAGGTTGAGGGTTCAAATTTCTTTTAACCATTGGTCTAAGAGTTTCTTCCTTACTTCCTGGCTTGTCAAGAGGTTAAGAGTTTAAACTTTTTTCGCAAATGCGGGTATACCCGCACTGTTGAGCCTTCCCGAGTGGATTAGTCTGGGCCGCAAGGGTCTGGGATACCACCTCAAAAAAATATTACATGGGTCATCACTTTGAAAGCTTTAACATAATTAAAGTTATTTGTATGGCTGTAAGAAGGTTTTCCCTTTTTTTTTTTTTTTTTTTTTTTTTTAAAAGAATATATATGCATATAGATTCGATTTGTACTATATTTTTCACACCGATAGGAAAAAATCTTTTTTAGATTTTCACATAAAAATGAATAATAATAATAATAATAATAATAATAATAATAATAATCATACGTCCATAAAAGAAATTTTATTTGTTTATTTATTTTTCTTAAAAAAAATTGAAATATTTTTACGTGTCTATTCATGATTTGTAAAACGAGACTACTACCAACTAAATTACTTTTCTCAATAAAATAAAAATTCTAATTTAATATTTCTTTTGTTGCATATAAAATCACAAACACTTTATATATAAACATATATATAAATATACATAAGATTACATCTAAATATTTTCAAATATTTTTTATTAATCTTTTGAATTTTATTGTCCATTTTTTTTTCTGTTATTTTTCCTCATTTTGTCTCTATTTTTATTTTAGTTGTTAAATTTAATCTTTTTTTTAAAATTTATGTTGTATTTAAGTATTTATTATTTTTTAGAACTGTTTTGTTATTTTTACAATTTCCTTTATCTTTTTTTATATTATAAATTAAGAAAAGTAAAATTTTAATATATTTAATGTATAAATTTTACATTTCTCTTATATATATATACACACATTTCTCTAAATCACTTAAAATAATTAAAATATTTTAAATAAAAAAACTATTCCTTGATTAAATATAATTAATAGTGCAATTAATTAATTACTTATTTTTTGAGAAAATTAATTAATTAATTACTACTTAAAATGAACAAAATATTACTTTGCGAGCTGTTATGAATCACTTTCAATCCTACACTTTTTCTTTTTCTTTTTTGAAATTTTAATCTTAACTTAATTTTTAAAAAAAATTCTCAAAAAGTTGCTTTAAATAAAATATAACTAAAATATTATATTATTTTTTTTATAGGTAAATATTATTTTTACAATTTTTTTTAAAAAAATATACTTTAATATGTTTTTAATCTCGAACTCATGATGGATTAAATAATTAAGATCACTATAATTTTATATTTTATTGATACCTTTATTTCAAATATAAAAAAATATTTATCACCATATGAAATAAGATAAAAAGTCAACTGGTAGCTTGGGGGAGTTAGTGTGCAGACTCCTAATGCTTCCTCTAGGGTGGATGGTCGTGTTTCGAATCCCTAGGCGCCATATTTAAAAAGCTCTGGGCTAGGCCCTCACCTCAAGTAAGAGTTGAACTCTGCGAGAACTCCGCAGGCTGAGTCCGAATTAGTCTCACCAAATAAAGTGGGAACACGAGCGCCCCAAGTCGGTATAAAAAAAAAAAAAAAAGAAAGATAAAAAGTCATTTTTATTTAGGCTTCACATTGACAAGATAACTAAGTTGGATTATTTTGTCATTTTAATTTTTGAAAAGACCGCCAGTCATAACCTCCAAAAAGCCCATAAAATTATATAGATTATCCTAACATGAAAAAAGAGATTAAAAAAAAAAAAAAAAAAAAAAAAAAGAGGTTTTTAGGCTTTTTGTTTACAAGAACCATTGTTGGTTGGACTATTGATTACATGGGCCGTGTTTTAAAGACAATTTGTGTCTGATTTTGGCACCTTATTTTATTTATTTATTTATTTTTGCTTAGACACTAAGTGTCCTAGATGAGTCCCAAATTATAGGAAGGAAATTTTTAAGTCAAATTCACATCTAAACTAATCCTCGTTCGAGCCGGGTTGATCTCTTGCGGGGAGGAAGCTCTGACCCCAAATTTTAAACAGCTGCATACATGAGTGAGGTTTGAACCCCCTACCTCACTTACCAGCTCACCTACGCCTTGGGGTTGATTTTGGCACCTTAACAACTACACTCATTTGACCAACACTTGTTGGCTCAAGTGGAAGGAGCTTAGTTCCCCATTCGCAAAGTCTCGAGTTCGAACCTTGCCTATGGAGATATAGATGTAGGAAGAGCTTCCCCAAAGTATAGGGATCCGATATAGGTGTTAGATTAGGGGTCCGATGTGGCTCGAATTCGAATTAGTTGGGGCCCAAAGTAACTACCGCACACAGATAAATTACAAAAAAAAAAAAAAAAACTACACTCATTTGAATGCTACACGAGTTCATGGTGGGAAGCTGTCCCTAGGAAAATGGTGGGTGTTTTTTTTTTTTTTTTTTTTTGACCATCTCGTATTCGGAACCATCACGATTCCAACTAATTCAAATTCGATCCTGGATTGTGTCCATAGAGTTCCAACTCTAATTCAGAAGAAAGTCTTACCATAACTCTTATATCACAATGAGTGTTAAACTCACACCCCCATATAATATTCACAAAACTTAACTAAAACAAAACTTTACTCATCAAAAGCCCCCGAAACAATTCCACCATTAGGCTTCCCTCACCATACAATTGATTAATTCATAAGGCCAATTAGGAGCTAATTAGGTTTGAACCCTCGACCCACTTAAGTCAGGGTGCTTCTTACCATCTCACTTGCACTTTAGAGTTAAACCTAAAAAATTTATTTACTTATAAGTGCATTTAGATTTTTTTTTTTTTATATATATTTTTTTTAAAAAAAAGTTTCAACTTACTAATTATAAACTCACTCCCTTATGATCTAATCTTTTACATTTGATACATTGATTAGTACGAGAATGAGTTTGACAAAAATGATCATTGGAACTAAGTTATTAGTTAAAGTAGTTATTATAATATTTTATTTCAAGTTATTCATTATTGTATTAGAGTAGTTTAGGTTTATAAATTAGTTTATTCGATTTGTATCTATAGTTTTATTTATATTGTTAAAAATTATTGATTGGACAAAGTTAGATGATTTTATTATTATTATTATTATTACTTTGATAATTTTATTTTTCTAAAAAAGAAAAAAAAATTAATATCATATTTTTGTTAATTAGATATATGAGACTTTGTTATTTTTGGGTGTAAAAGTAGTACAAATATTCATAATTCTTCATATTCCTCATACGGCATGCTCAAATTAACAAAACTAAATTAAGTAGCTAGACAACAATTCATCTAATTAAAATATATTTATCTCTTTCAAACATATATATATATATATATATATATATATATATATATATATATATATTGTTGCAATATATACCTGCAAAAAAAGGTTGAGGTGTTTGATGATGCTAAATAAAAGGTAAAATAAATATAACCATAGGGGAAAACAATAATGCTTTTGTTTACTTTTCTAATCGAAAGTTAACAAAAAAACATAAAATAATTATTCTACCAAAAACTTAAGCTGTTAGTGAACGACCCCATTACCTACTTAAAGACCTGTCCAGGCCACCACGCTCCGCTGACGTGGCGCCCAATTACGTTCGGAAATTCAACCATCCTTTCGCAGGAGTCGGGAGTCGAACTCGGGTCTTACGAGACACAAAGATTTAAGTTAAGCTCTGAAACCAATTCTACCAAAAACTTAAGTTGTTAGTGAACGACCCCATATATTGACTCATGTACATATATATATATATACCCTTTTTTTGTATTTTAATTAAATATTGATATTATTTATTTTTTGAGTTAGATCACCATTTGGTATTCGGAACCATCATAATTCTAACTAATTCAGATCCGATTCGGATTACGCTCATAGAGTCCAATTTTTACTTGGGGGAAGATATCATCGTTGTTGAGTATATGAAGTCTAATAGTTGCCAAAAATTCTTGTTTGACCCAGTTGTTGGCTCTTCTTATTATTACTCATATCTAATTTGTAAACCCTAATTGTGGTGCAAGAAATACAACCTAATTTGGAAACTACGTGAATTTCTGTTTCTCATATTCTTATTATTTACTTTCATTATTGTAATTACTTATATTTGTATTTTCATCCCTAACAATTCCGACTCTTATATAAAGTTTATAACAAGTGTCGAAAAACTATTGATATCTTTATTTGAGAAAAAGGTTTAATAATTCTTTGCCATGATTCAAACTAAAAGGAAAAACAGCTGCAGTGCCCTAAAGTTCCCGACTATTGTCCAATATTAATGTAAAGAAGGTCCACCCAAGGATTCGATCACTAAAGTCTGACCAGAATATATATGTATATATATATCTATATGCATAACTAGGAATATGGAAATCAGTTGGGGGGGAAGGGTGGAAGAGGGTGGCTAGCACTTCTCAGTTGCCTGCTGCTTTCCACGTCCCAAATATGGAAATCATATCCAATTATATACATATATATATATATATATATATATATATATATATATATATATATATATATATAGTAAAAGGGAGTCATAAGAAACAACCGGATCTCACTCGAAATGTGACTTAAGAACTTTTGTCGGCTTATTAGTCGGTAGAGAAGACGACAAAAATACACAGAAACAAGAAACATTAGCACCATTGGTGGAGTGGAGTCAATCACCTTTAGGTACCTCTCTAACTTCGGTGAATATATATATATAGAGTGTACCAAAAGAATATTGCCATTTTCTTTGGTTTGCTTTAGTTTTCTCGTGTTCTTTCATTATATTTATATATGTATGGCATATATATTATATATATGCGTATGGACACGGCAGTTTATGTATACATATCTCACACTTTCTCTTGGCATTAATTTGCATGCTTTTTTTCCAACACACGTACCTCGAATGAATATATTATAAAATATAAGAATAAATTTAAATATTTATCAATTCAATATATATATATATATATATATATATATATATATATAATTACAAAAGAATGGTGTGAAATAATTAATTATAAATGATGTTAAGTCTATAGCCACAACACAAGCTCACAGATCTAGATTAGGACTGTCTCAGAATCACTAGCCTACATTTTTAGATGAATAATTGTCAAGCAAAGGTGAGTGATGTAACAACTTAAGCTTTTGAGAAAATACATTGTGAATATTATATAAAGTTACAAGTTCGAAGTTGTCATATAAAAGTTAGGGTAACACTTTCCTTCGTTTAAGAGTTAGGCTCTACGGATACAATATAAGTAAAATCCAAATTAATTCAACAATAACTTTAAATACTAGATTATTATCGATACTACTTCTTTTATACAATGTAAGATATTGAATATAGCTTATGATAATTAGCAATAGATTGAAAGGGGTGATTCTAATGATGTAAATTTGACTAAATTTCTCAAGATTTTGTGGGGGTGAAAACTATACTCATCATTTCTCCATCTTACCACCTTCATTTATTATTGCTATTACCCAACGTGGGAGAACGCGGAGTGTGTGGGGGAAAAAAGAGGTGCAACTTTTTTATTGTACTTGTAACATATTGAAGTTTGTTTTATTATGATTACTGTACATATATATATATATATATATATATAAAAAAAATTAGTGTTGTCTCCTATAAATGAATTATCGAAATTGAAAAGGGATTATATTAATCAAAGACATGATTTTAAAGTATCATTTTTAGTTGGGATCCATGCAGAGTACATGCAATCACATGTTGTGTTACATTCCTAACCAATTTGTAATTACTTCCAAAAGTTCTATCTAATATTCATGAAACATTGAATATTAATCCATTCTATCTAATTAAGACTTGGAATATCAAAGTGCAAATTTTTTTTTTTTTTTTTATTTTTTATTATACCTCGAAGCCATTTGTGTTGAATAGGTCTAAAATCATGAAGTTTTTATCTTTATATATAAGACTTTTATGAATTGAGTTATTTGTATTTGTCTTTAAATAACATATGTATTTAAGCTGTAAAAGTGTTGGTTAAGAAGATTGGAGAAATGAGCAAGTTTGGAAGGAGATGGTAAGTTTAAGAGAGAAACAGTGAAGCTTTCAGGTTGCCGCAAAATTGTCGCCCAACAACGAACATGCTTTATTTCATAGAGTTGTGATGTTGAGAATCACCAAACCAAGGATTTTATCCTAGATCACACTCTCTTAGGAGCCTTCTATTTCCCCACCTCCTCCCCCCCATTTGGTAGGCCAAAAAAAAAAAAAAAAAAAGCATATCTGGCACTGATTGTGAAAAAAATTCTCGAGTATCTGTAAAATATATAATTAAAAATAATTGAATTTACATGTGACAAGATATAATATATCTTTTAAATATTTGATGGTGAGTTCCGATCTTTGTATATCTCTGTTTATTTTTTTCCTTACGGATTTGAGGGCCTCTTTGATTTTTTCGAGGGTCGTGAGCTTAATCTCGGAATAGATTTGACTTTGAGAGCCGCTTGGTTTGATCTTAATCCATTAATATTTAATTTGATTTCATCATGGGTTTTTGGACTTAATCTCATAATTGATTTGACTTCGAGGGCTTTGAAGCTTTATCTCTATCCGTTTATATTTGATTTGATTTCTTCAATGGTCTTTGGACTTGATCTAGAAATGGATTTGACTTCGAGTGCCTTAAGGGTTGATCTTGATCTGTCGGTATTTGATTTGATTTCTTCAAAGGTCTTTGGACTTGATCAAAGTGGATGGATTTGACTTCGAGGGCCTTGAGGCTTGATCTCGAAGGGAGGATTCGACAAAGTTTCGCTGCTTTGGAAACTATTGATGATCCTCAAAGGGAATCGTCAAAGTTTCTTTTCTTATTGATATGACCCACCTTTGAATACTCCTCTTAGTGTTCTATTTATAAATGAAAGAGTGACTAAAACGTATGAAAATACAAATTATTTGATTTTTTTTACATAATTATATAAAAAGATGAATTAACAATGAAAAAAGATTAAAAAAAAGTGTTTTAGAATAAAAAAGTATGGAAGTGTATACTTTGGGGATGAAAATATAGGATGTTACCTCGAAGCAATGAATAAAAACAAAAAATAATGATGTAAAAAAGAGAAGTTCATGGGCAATTTTTACATAATTAAAAGGAGCAATGATAGCAAGTACAAAATTAAAAGTTTAAATTATATTTGAAGAAATTGAAGTGGTTAGAATTTTTACCTTAATTTTAAAAAAAATATGAATTACATTATTGCTTATTGTTGTCATATCATAGTAAGAAATAATTAATTAATTTTTACAATACATCATTAATAAAATAATTAAAGAAATAAATTGTTATATTTTTTCCATTTTAAATGAAACATTTCACATATATAAGTATAAATATGAGAAATTAAAAGCTATTTCAAATGAGGCTTTGAAGGATATTTCCCCACAAAAACATTTTGGTATATATTTGGATACTTAGTATGTGATTTTGTGCTCAAATGTCTTAATGATGACCTTGATTTTCCATAACGATAAATCATACTTTCTTGACCCTTTTTCTTAAAAAGAAAAAGATTTCTATGGTTCAATTTCCACCCTTAGGGTGATGATTCGGACTCGCAACTCGGTGACTATGAGTTTAATAATATCTATGGTCAACTATTTGATATTATTCTCATTACTCTAAAAGGGATACTTCGAATTGATTATGAGTACCTAGGTTCATTCTTATATATTACTACACACATTTACTATAACTTTTAATGTGAGACAGGATATCAAATTCACCCCCCTTAAGGCCCGACATCCTCACTAGGGCCCAATCGAACATAATTGGACTTAGCCCAAGATCAACCAGTTGACATATGGGATTCTAGAGATGGCTCCTATTCCTCGGGTGTAGCACTTAGTTTTCATAGTCCGGGCTGACTACCAGCTTTGATACTAACTGTCACAACCCCAACCCGCAAGCCCGTATTGCGACTATGAGCTTGGTAGCACTCACAGTCAACTACTTAGTATTGTTCATACTATACAAAAAAGGAATACTCCGAGTTGACTATTAGTATCTAGATTCATTTTCATATACCATTACACATTCATTATAACTTTCAACATTAGATGAATATCACACTTAGTGATAGATTGAAGATACTATAACCTCATTTTATAGATGAATCTCAAAATAATACACACACACACACACACACACACACACACATATATATATATATATATATTGATATTTTCAAGATAGGATGATAACATATAATTTTTTTTCAAATCACAAAAGCATTAGAATCTCATTATTTTTCTTTGAAACTCAATATAATGTAATGTGTAAGTTTCTCTACACTAATCAATAAAAATCCCTCTTGTACTTTTACACCGAATAGGGGTATTTGTCAAAAGATATCCTCTATATCTTTTTACACCTAGTCATTATCCTCTTTTCTTTTCTTTTTTTTTTTTTTTTTTTTTAGTGCTATAGGGCACAAGGTGTCTCTAAATGAGTCCCAAATTATGGCACCTTAAGCCAATCCATATCCAAATTAATCCTCATTCAAGTCGGGTTGATCTCTTACATGAGGAAGCTTTGACTCCAAAATTTCAAACCTTCAACCTCACTTAAACCAAAAGAGTTCCTTACTAGCTCAAGCTCACTTGCACCATGAGGTTAAGGAGAGAAAACTTCACTATCAATGATCTAGGGCTATTAATTATCAAAATGAGGCCTATGATTTCTCATTTATTTGCAAAGAAAAATTAAAATAAGGCACATGTGTTGTCTCAATTACTAAAACCAATGCAAATTAGTGAGACCAAAAGGTCTATGCAAATCAATATTTTTGTAAAGTATGTACAAATCAGAGGCCCAATATTTAATTGGAAAGTATGTCAATAATGTCAAGAAGAGATTAGGCCGCAATAATATGAAAGGTCAGAAATGACATAATGTACAAAATTAAAATTTTTTAAATTACATATTTGTTATAAAAACTACAAAAAAAATTAAACAATGAAAAAAAAAAAAATTCACTATAGTTAAACTTTACACAGAGTTAAATCCTTCTATAAAATATAAACCCTAATTTTTGTATATATTGAGTGACTTTGATCTATATCATGAGGGTTTTGGCCCTCGCACTCCCCACAGAGTCAGTGATGGGCTAAAGTTTCGAGCCTCTCGCCCCTCAACCTCCACTCCAATCCCCCATTTAAATTTTTGTCTCATCTTTCCCTAAATGTTGAGCTCAAAATGGAAGTCATAAGTAAAATTGTTACCAATTAAATTATGTCTTTTTGTATATGTCTTCATGTATGCATATATAATCCAGGAGCGCCGACCTGATGCTGTCATTTATTATCAAACAACAGTCCACATACAGGAAGGTCGATTGGAATGGACTAAATAGTATTGCAATGGAAAAGTAAATACTTTGGTTCCTTTACCAATGCAACTATAAAATCCATTTCCCACAATTTTTATCAAGCTTTTTTCCTGCTTAAAATACAGAAACAAAATTAAACAAACCAAAGGAGCGTTTTTCTTTTCCTGTTTGAAGTCGACTAAGGAGTATGTAGGATCGGGAAGCCCTGTTCGGGAGAATTAAGCATAGGCATAATGTGGTGGTGTTCCAGTTTCTTATGCAGGATCGGGAAGCTCAGTTCTAAATGTTAAAAAGTTTAAGTTGATAATAAAGTGAATATAAATTTATTCTCTTAACGAAGATAACTAATTAGCAGAGTTGTGTATTGCGGATACTGCAAAAAATGATGCCTGGGATTAGAATGATGGACAATCCGTTGCTGCATAAAGCAACGACTAATAACAAATTATTTAAAAATGCAAGTATTTTGCTGAATACCGGAAACCATGTCGGTCATCATATCTTTGTCTATGAATACTTGGTCATAAATATATAAATATATCTAAATTCCATTTTCTAAAATATATCTAAAAATATATTTAAATATTAAGTCAATATATATTTTCTATTTAAGCAAAATCTATTCTTTTATGTTTATATATATATATATATATATATATATATAGTTTCATGAAAAGTTTGAGTTAGATTTTTTTTTTTGAATTAAATTTTAAAGATTATGTCTTATAAATAATACATGTTATTAACTTTTGTATCTACAAAATTATATAAAGTGATTTTTTTTTTTTTCTAATTGTCAAAAAAAAAATATAATACTATGATATTATCCGCTTTGATCCATTTGAGATGGTCTCACAGATTTAAAATGCGACATTAAGTAAAGAATTTTATGTATTTATTTAATAACCGCTTAGAGATCTCTTAAACAACGATGTGAGACTTTAGATCACAACACTATCTTGTAAAATTTGAGCAACGCCGAATCCTTCTAGAGCCCAAACCTCCATTTCTCCTACCCGCTGTCCCCCTTACCTTGCCCTTTCTCTAAGGGGTTGTTGTGTAACAAGCGCATAATGTCCACTGGAACATCCGTGGATTTTATCATCAATTTTGATGAATTAATTTTAAGATATAAGAGTTTCCGATTAGAACGGGTTGTTTAAAAGGATTCCGATTATCATTAAGTACCTATTAAATCTATTATTTTAAAAACAAAACATTATAAAACAACATTCAAATTCTAACAAAAACAAAAAAAAAAAAGTATGACTTTTCCTAAGAATTGCTGTCCAAGTACAACCTAATTAAGATCAAATAGTCAAAAAGATAAAAAATAAATTAATGATGGAACTACAAATTTTCCCAAACAATAATTTTTATTTCTTTTTCCAAGAACATGCCAAATAAGGAACCTCCGGTATACAAGGCGGCACTGATGGTTAGTTAGGCCTATGGTCACATCTAGCACAACAAGTTTGATTAAGAAGAAAATAACAAGAAGATCATCAAGGACCATTACAAATAGCATCACGCTTGCTTTTATCAGTTTCCAGTTAATTACTTTTAGACTTGCCATTCGATATTTGAAATTATTATTTCAACTAATTCAAATTCGATTAATTATTTTAACTAATTCAAATTTCGATTAATTACTTCAATTAATTCAAATTATCAACTCTCCCAAGCTGATGGATTAAACCAACTGAGTTACGCCTTCTTGACTATATAATCTATATAGTTGTAAGTTGTATCTATATAAATAAAGAATTCATAGAATAATTAGATACAAGTCATTTACAAGACTTTTTCTCTGGTGACGCAACTAACATTTTATGCTATTTCTCCACCTTAGAATAGAAAGATGAAATTTACCCATTTATCTTAAAATAATAATAATAATAACATGAATTTTAGATAAAGTAATATTATCTTACCTTAATTACTTCAACTAATTACTCTCTTTGTCCATTTCGAAAAAACCCTTAGAAAACCTGTTTGGACTGTTCTTTTTTAACGTTGGAATGTGAATTACTGTAATTTTACACACACACACACACACATATATATATATATATATATATATATATATATATATATATGTACACTTTATTAACCAAAAACAAAAACAAACAAGTAACTTTAAAATTAACATCACCAAATTTAGCTACTATTTAAATTTACTATTGTGTTTTAATTTCAAATTATACATAATGATTTTCGTACTATTTTGGGCGATTAGTACAAATATATATATATATATATATATATTATATAGGTTAAAAAAAAGGGTTGATCAGAAGGACTTATTATTATTCCCGAAGAGTTATTTGTCATTTTATGAGGTACAACTGAAGCTTTTATAGATTCAGACACAAGAATAATAATAATAGATCCAACGGCTATGAGCAATTTTATTCAACTGTATCTTCCTTGTGGGACCGTTGAGATTAGTCATCTGTCACTCCCATCAACTTGACGTGTACCCTAGGCACAGCATTCAATGTTAATTTTGCAAATAGGGTAAGATTATCACATGCAAACACATAATTAATCTAACTACAATCTCCAAATATCTCTTTCTTTAGTTACTTCAATTTATTTCAATTAATTCAGCTTCGAATCTTTTTTGTGATCCGGATATACTTATTGATTAATCCGAGAGGGATCTAGAGGGGAGACTCCTAAGACTATAACATATAGCTGAAATTGAGACATAAAGCTATCTCCGACATATGTTGAACTTAGGTCTCTCACTTGGTTAGCCATGTGAGACACTTAAGTAAGGAAGCCAAACAACTTCGATTTATATTATATTTATCTAATTTAAATTTTGTTTGGGAAAAGTCTTACTATTACAATTCACATATGGCCTTTGCAGTGACCATCGAATTTGTAATGTTTATTATAATATATATATATATATATATATATATATATATATATATATATATATATATATATATATATATATATATATGACATAACCCGAATTTTTTTTTATTTGACCCCATTGAACTTGTAATAGTTCTTTTATTATATATATATGCAACAATTCGACTCTTATATGACATTTACAGTGTCCATCGAACTTGTAATATTTTTTTATTATATTTATATACAACAACTTGACTCTTATATGACATTTGGAGTGATTGTCGAACTTGTAATGTTGTATAACATTCATAAAATGTTTATCTATTTGTGTAATCCGACTCGGGGATGGCCTCACTGTCTCTTACATGGTTCACAAAGTGAATATCAAACCTTCGACCTCTTGTAACATTCAAAATGCGTTTCCTATTATGCCAAGCCTGGAGCTTGCAGTTATATTTTCAAGAAACAAAAAGAAGCCGTTTGTGTGAGCTCCACAAGAGATGTATGCTTTGTTTAGAAAGGAAATAAAAACAAGGAAAAAGGTTAATTTCCATAGGATGCAAAATTTAGCGATAATAGTTCAGTATAAAATACAAAAGAGAGTACAATATTTATAGTATATATTCACTTTATTAAACTACAAGAATTATTATTGTATGAGTTGTTTTTTATTATTAATTACTTTATATAAGGTATGTGATTTTGTATCTATAATTCCTTTATGTTTCAACCAAGGTTCTAAGAACTCAACCTATATATTATATATTAATAAATTCATTCCCATATTGTTCAATGATACATTTGTCGAATTGTGATTGGATTGGATCAAATGGAACTAATATACATATACATATATATATATATATATATATAATATTTTAATGCAACAAATTTATAAATATATGATTACAATGTACACTTTTATACCATTGTAATGTAAAAAAAATTAATAAATTGTTATGACTTAATGTCCCACATCGCTCACTTAGAACGTTTATTAAGTAGGGTTTAAAACTATTTTATATAATAACACGTTTTAAACCTATAAGACTTACCTGAAGTGAACCAAAGTAAATAATTAGTTATCTTTCCGAATATTTTTTTTTAAGGAAGATTCAAGAAAGTTTTGTTTACTATTCTATAGTGAATGTAATTGTCAAGTTTAAATCATATTATTATTTTTTTAATTGGAAAGAAAAATATGTTCTTATTGTGCCTAACATTCGTTCAACCATGTTTTTCACAAACAAAAATTGATTACAAGTAGGCTTAAAAAAAAATATATATATATATATATATATATATATATATATATATAGATTCAAACCCTAATGATTACACGTTGAAGACTTGAATCATATGTGGGAACAAAAAATGGAGCAGAGCTTTCATACTCCAGTATGTTCTAACATTAAGCTTAGTGGAATTTTACTCCATTCCAATTTCACCATTATTAATATATCTAACTTGGTAAGACTTTTTAAAAGGATAGAATATACTACTAGGAGCCCTTCATGTTTTGTATTACTGCTTTCTGCTTAGGTTAGAATTTTTAGCTTCAACATAAAGTCTTACAATGCACAATACATTTTATTTTTCGTTAGATTATCCGGTATTCAAAATTATAAATTTAGTTGATCTTGATTGGACTCAGAAAAAATCATTTTAACTCTTACATAACATATAACTTCGTAAAACATTCTAGGAACGTTTACCTAATATAGAGCACATTACAAATGCATGCTTAAGAGCTAATTTTTTATTCTTTTAGCTTGATTGTTTCAATCAATTTTGACCTAATTTGAGGAGTGATGAGATACATATATGTATGTATATTCCACACAATTATGAGGAATAATATATATATATATATATATATATATATATATATATATTAAGTGCCAATGGTTAAAGGCCTACTCCAATGCTGAAATGCCAAATCACGGCATGCAGATATGCTTTGCTGCTTCCGAAAACCATGACATGTAGTCTTGAATTCTACAGACAAACACCAATTGTATCGCACCATCTCAGCTGCAGCGGTGTACAGTGTATTCCAATTATGTCTGAAAACGATAGTGCTGCTTAATTAATTAATATTAAACAATTAATTTCTCATTTCAAATTATTTGTTTTGAAATATAATAGCTAAGCCACAAATAATGATCATTTTTATTTAATCTAATATTTTAAACTAAATTATAGCCTTAAATCTTGGTTTTCTCGAAAGGAAAAAAAAAAAAAAAAAAAAAAAAATCAATCGTGGATGTGATAATGATATCATGATCCACCTGTTTCTTGTTGGTACAAAAAAATGCGATTATTAGAATATAGTAGTAGCCCCCATGGCCAGAATTAATGTTAATCTTGACTTTGATGTCACTTAATCTTGAGAAGGATAATATGGACAAAACTCACATTCAATAATTGTAACATTACATACATATATATATATATATATATATATAAAATATCGTTTATTCAAATTTTAACGTGTAAGTAAATTTTTAAGGGGTTTTCTTAACTCAAGTAACTTTGGATATGGTCGAATCTGTATTCATGTATATAATTATTTATAAATTATTACTTTTTTATATATAATTTATTAAACTCGAACAAATAATTAATTTAAATATAAATAATAACTATGATGATAATATTGGAATTAAATTAGGGGGAAACAACATAGATGAAGAAAAGAGAAAATAGAAAGCAACTTTCTATGGCCCATAACGTGTCAACTCAACAGTTCTGTGATGTGATCTTCATATTGTTGCACCACCTCCACCTCCACCTCCACCATCACCACCACCACCACCCCATTTGCTTCTGTTTCTTTAACCTTGCAATTCTTTCTTTCTTTCTTTCTTTCTTTTTTGCCTTCTTTTAGCAACAAATAATTTAATTAATTTCATTACAAAATAGTTGGTTTTAGTGTGAGAGAGTGAGTGTTGGGGAGAATTTCTTACAATAAATTGAAAAAACAAACATATTATATGGCAGAAGGATCGTCAAGATCCTCTGGAGATCATCAGCAACAACCCAATACGCCGAGCAGATATGAGTCACAGAAGAGAAGAGATTGGAACACTTTTGGTCAATACTTGAAGAATCAAAGACCACCAGTTCCACTCTCGCAATGCAACAGCACTCATGTTCTTGAATTCCTTCGCTATCTTGATCAGTTCGGGAAGACTAAGGTTCATATGCAAGGTTGCATATTTTATGGTCAGCCCGAACCTCCTGCTCCGTGTACTTGTCCTCTCAGACAAGCATGGGGCAGTCTCGATGCACTCATCGGAAGGCTTCGGGCTGCTTACGAAGAGAACGGTGGATTGCCGGAGACTAACCCTTTTGCTAGTGGCACAATTAGGGTATATCTAAGGGAAGTGAAGGAGTGTCAAGCTAAGGCAAGAGGAATTCCATACAAGAAGAAGAAAAAGAAGACTACTACTACAACTTCTTCTTCTTCTTCCAAGGGAGACGAAGAGTCATCTTCTTCAATGCCTTTCTCCTAAAATAATTACTTCCCAAGAAAAAATTATGGTAATTATTTTCTAATTCTTGTTTTCTTCATTGTTCTTCCTTTTTTTTTTTTATAAGTTGGCTTTTTTTTTTTTTGCATGTGAAGTTACTATGCGGAATTTATTGTCTTTGATGAAAACCTAGTTAGAAGAATATTGATTAATAAAAAATAAAAATAAAAAACCCAATTCCCAATAAAGAAAGGAATGCTGTAAGTATATTGAATCACTTGTATTTCAGGTTAAACTTAACAATCAGAAAATCATTCTTTCCTCTGAACCCTAGCTTTGTTTTTTTTCATACATAATGCTAATAATAATAATAATAAACCCTTGGTTTTACTACTTAGATAAATTCTATATGAATTCACGAATTTATCACTCATTATTATGTATATTATATAAAAATTAGTATAACGAATGGTCTAACAAAATAAAAAGATTATACAAAATATCGAGATTATTTGTGGGGGACGCCTCTAGAGTTGGTGTGCAGTGATGAAACAAGGAGAGGCAGTAATTTCTTGAAGTAGAAAACAACGAAAAGAGAGTTATTATTATCAAGGCAAGTAAAACAATCTGTAGAACTTTTAAAGATTCACTGTCATAAAAAAACTTACACTTATTCTCAGGGCTGTCTTCTTCTGCATATACATATATGTATATATATATATATATAGATATATATATCCCAATTTTAAGATTTAGAAGTAGTATATAATTTTTTTAGTGCATGTCAGCCTTTCATTTGGTAAGAATCTTTACAGATTTTGCCGATTTTCGTGCCCCCACATATACCCATTTGAGGTAGCAGACGCCCTTCGATGCCATAACATATTCTACAATGGACAAAATAACTTATAATAATATTCTATAAAAAGCCTTCTTTTCCTTTTTTTTTTCCTTTCTTCTTTGTAGTGAAACGTAATTCTTTTTCTTTCACCCTATTTTTTTTTTTTTTTTTTTTTTCGATATTTTCATCGACTAATTTAGGAGAGATTCGTAAGATAAGACTCATAAGATTACAATATATAAGTGAAATTATGTCGAACTAAGGTTTCTCACTTGGCAGGTAAGTGATACACCTAAGTAAGGCAAACTAAATCAACTAGGCTATGACCTTTCACCACCCCTTTCTTGTTTAATGGACTAAAATGGAGCGAAAGGTAATTCTTTTTCTTTCACTCCATTTAGGAAACTTTCAATACTACAACATATAGCTGAAATTGCGGCATAGAGCCGTCTCTATCATGTGTCGAACACAGATTCCTCACTTGACAGACCAGATGATATTCGTAAGTAAGGCAAACCAAATCGACTTAGGTTATCACCTTTTTACTACCTCATTCTTGTTTAATGGACTAAAATATTGTCAAAATGATATAGTTCAATTAGTAACAATCATATTTTAAGAGTTGGACTCTGCAATATAACTCGAGTCAAATTTGAATTAGTCGAAATCGTAATAATTTTGAATACCTTAAGATTTAAGATATCATGACTTTAAGTCACATTAAAGTTGAAAGGAGTCTATACACATATATATATATATATATAGAGAGAGAGAGAGAGAGAGAGAGAGAATATGTACGTACGAGAAACCATATGCATATTCAATAGTTTTCAAAATATATTCCTACCATTTAAGATATATTGTAATGAGAAAAACAGTTCTAGTTAGTTGCTCATTTTGTTTTTTAAAATTTAGTCCAATTAAATCTTCTGGTAATGGCATTTTTGAAAAATTGGTCGACCCCATTGTAACTTGTCCTTTTTGCATCTTTTTACTAGATTTCTCCATGTCTGAACCAGATATTTTGTGGGACAATATCACAGTCATTTTGTCACAATGCTCCCATTATTCAGTGATATGAAAAAGTGCGAGAGAAATTGTGTTACGTATATATTTGTACCATATATATACGCACCTTTTGATCAGTGCTCCCATTACTAATTTTCTTTCTTAAAATTTTGATTTGTTTCCCTTGGAATTAATATTCACTCTCCAAAAAGGTACAAATGAAAACAAAAGCAAAAAAAAATGTTGCAAATTTATTCCCATTACTGATTGTTCTTTGGCTGGATAACATCACTTTTGACCAACTTATTATACAAAATTTGTAGTCAACATAAACATCACTACTTCTTGTGTTACTCAGTAGTGGTCATAACCATCATACTATGCGTGAGAAATAGGTGAATACCTTACTATCTATTTAGTTAATTTCCACTTTTGTTTAGGTCTAAACTAGTTAATTAATTTTCCTTCTTAGGTAGAAGGATGCTCTGATTTGTTCCCATTATTTTAACAAAATTTGTAGTGATCGTAACCATCACTACTTCTGACGTCCCTTTGTAGTGATCATAATCATCATACTATGCCTGAGAAATAGATGAATACTTTATGGTCTATATTTTTAATTTTCACTTTTGTTTAAGACTAAACTAGTTAATTAATTTTCTTTCTTAAGTAGAAGGATGCTCTGATTTGTGTGTTTTTCTTGTGTTCCTTCAAGTGCATCTTTGTCTATATTTGTGTGTTTTGAGCACAAATGTCAAGATTATCATATTGAATTTGAAATCTCGTCTTAGTTCTTGTTTAGTACAATGATGCTTATAAGTATAGGTAAAGGAAAAGGACTGAAAAAAAACCCTGCCGACATGTTCGTGGGACATTATATATATATATATATATATATATATATGAACACTCTCTAATTCTCTAAATTATCAACATATCTCAATATCTCTCTTCTTTCATACACATTTTTCCTTACCTTGAAATTATCACATTCATGTTTTGCTTTATATATATATATATATATATATATATATATAAACCGACCTAATTTTCTCCTTTACATTTTTGTGTGTGTGTGTGTTTTTGGTACATGCATTTTTGCATTTCTTGTCTGTGTCTAAACGGGATGCACTTTCCAATAATTTGTTCCTTTTATTTTATTTTATTCATTTTGGGACATCAGATTATGTCCAGAGATGTATTTTTCTACTACTTTTTCTCGTTTTCTAAATGTGAATTCCAATCAAAATATATGACTTTTTTTATTAAAAAAAAAAAAAAAGAAAAAAGAAAAAAGACAAACATCATACTTTACGTCTTTTTTTGTTAATGGAAAAGAGAATAATAGATAGCATGGTCTCATCTTTCCGCTGTGTCTGCCCATTATATATTTTATTTGTCAAAATATATATGTTAGTACCTCCTCGTATACATTTCTCTCTCTCTCTCTCTATATATATATACATTTAATATTTGTATGATTTTGAGAATCAAACTTTCAGTAAATCTGCCAAGTAGAGAAAGTTTACTAGGGATTGGTCCTCCAAATTAACATCAATGCTTAAATTTATCAACACTTGTTTCCAGTGGAATATATATAGATATACATATATATATATATATATATATATATATATAATAGAAAGAGAGAGAGAGATAATAGTATTGAATTCAAATTTTCATGTGGCAGTGTTCCATTCATCATGTCTGCCTTTACATTTCAGATTCTTTATTTATTTTAGTCAAAAAATTTCTGAAAGAGAAGCTAGGGTGAGTTCGGTGTATTATTTTAAGACCCAAAAAAAAAAAAAAAAAAAAAAAGGAAATTAGAAGAAATTTTGTTTGAACAGTTTATAGAGTTGAAAATTTTGTGCAGGTTCATTCATAAATGGAGGGATTTTATTGAAGATGCAGAAATCATTGACATTGAGGGCTGCAGTATTTCTTCTCTTTAATTCTATGCTGTTTGTACGTACGTAGCATTCAAGAAAATCATCTAAATATAACTCTCTCTCTCTCTCTCTATCTATCTATCTATCTATATATCTCTCTCTCTCTCTATATATATATATATATATTAAACCATTTTTCTTTCTACGTGATTAGTTGAGCATTTGTAAGATCCATCAACTCTAGTAGAAGTCAGGCTTCAAGTTTTTCTTGCAACTACAAATATATATATATATATATGTATAGTACTGATATTTGTTTTGCTTGGTAGTGAATAACTGTTCTGCACTTAATCTGTTCGTGCTATTTCTCCATCCTTCCCAGAAACCATCGACTCTACTAGGGTTTTAGTTCATTGATAACGTTATTTGGGCATCACGAATTAGCGATATTGTATGATTTATCATCGTTAATGTGGTTCAGAATCCCTAATCCGAGTTTAATTTATGAAGGTGAGAGAACAATTTGTCTACAATATTCACCCTAATATATAATATATATATTATAGAATAATTAGTGAGTTTGGTCCCAAAAAAATTTTAACTTTTAAAGTCTCAAATTTTTTTATTAGAGATAAATATGGTTCCTTTTGACAGATTTCGTCAAAAAACATAAAAAATTAACAGTTTGTTAATAAAAATGAAGGGTAAAAATGTCACAAAAAATTTTGAGAACAAAAAAAAAATTAATTAAACAAGAAGAATAAACGACAAAGAGGAAACAAGAAACAAGAAATAGAGATTTGAGGGAATTTTTGTGATTCCGAAAATTTAAACAATGAAAATAAATAGATTTAAAGAAACTTTATTTGAAGAGAAAGAGAAAGAAGACAACGATGATGTTGAAATTCTTGGTGAATCCTCCATGGTTGAAACTAGTTTGGCAAATCGAAGTTGTTCAAGAAGACAAATAGATACGAGTTCAAGTAGGAGCGAAGGAATGTTAAATTCAAAGATATTTGAATCGATATTTCATTAAGTATTCAAATAGGGTTTCAATTTCAGTAGTTTAGATATAGATTTATGTATATATAATATTTTTCAATTGCAAAATTTGTATAGTACAATAGCATTATGTAAACATTTTTCTGGTTGCATTTTAATTCCGGAAGCTTGAACGTGTCATTGCTCTATTTATGTATGTAAAATCCAATAGGCAGCCTTAGTTCTCTGTTTTTCTCAGAATTTCTAGTAGCTAAAATGATTTAATCCTCTGTTTTTACTATAAATTCCAGTAGTCATATCATTTGTAATTCTGTTTTTGCTCTGTTTTTATAAAAATTCCAGTAAACTATTTTTTATTTCTCATGTTTTCTATCACCCGATAACATCCCAACAGCAAGATTTCTCCAGAAAAAATTACACCCAAAGCCATATGTTCCAAAATTTTAGTTTGAAACACAAAATTCTGCATTTTGCTTATGGTGCAAAGTACGAACATCCATGATGGGTAACCCAACATTTTCCAGAAGACCACTTCTTAAACTTAAAAGTTCTCATATTTATTGACATTCCATGGTTCATTTCGAAGTTGTATACGAACTTACTGCTTTAACTTCATTCCATGGTTCCTCTTTGTCGTTTCTTCTTCTTGTTTAATTAATTTTTTTTTTCCTCAAAATTTTTTGTGACATTTTTACCCTTCCATTTTATTAACAAACTGTTAATTTTTTAGGTTTTTTGACGGAATCCGTCAAAAGGGACCATATTTATCTCTAATAAAAAGTTTGGGACTTTAAAAGTTAAAAAAAAAAAATTGGGACTAAACATACCAAAAGTAAATTTGTTTAGGACCAAACTCACCAATTATTCTATATTATATTATGAGAGCAATCAAATATGTTTGTTAATTGTCAAAGACTCAAAGGTTGTTCCTTTTGGTTTTCTTTGGTACTTGATGAAAACATAATTGGATTAAAATATGCATGGTAATGTCATCAGTTATACATTTTTGGGAGATTATGATTACTGTTTGTAATATTCAAATTTTATGTATATATATTGTGAATAAAGTTTTCATATCGCTCATCTAAAAGAATTTTGAGCCGGCATGAAGTAGGGGTATAAAACTTTTTACTCATTGACGTGTTTTGAAATTGTGAGGCACACCTCAAGAGTGTCAGAATAGATAATACCATTGAGTTGTTTATGATATATTATCCGAATGATGTTCGTGATGAGAGGGTGTGTTGTAAACAAAGTTCTAACATCATCCACCTAGGAAATCTTTGAGCAATTAGTAATTAGGGGGTCTGAAGTCCTTACCTCATTGATGCATTTTAAAGGCGTAAGATGCACATGAAGTGTGTCAAAATAGACAATATCATTGAACTGTTTATAACATGTTATCGGCATAATGCTCGCGATGGGAGAGTGCGTTATGAATAAAGTTTTCACATTGCTCATTTGGGAAATCTTTGAGCGATTATTAAGTTGGAGTTTAAAACTCTTCACTCATTGATGTATTTTAAAGGAATGAGATCCACCTATAGTGTATGTGTTTATACCGCGTTATTAGCACAATGCTCGTAAGCAGAGGGTGTGTTGTGAATAATTTCAACATCACTCACATAGAAGATCTTTGAGTAGTTATTAATAAGTAAAGACCTCAAACTTTTCACTCATTGACACGTTTTAAACTTGTTAAATGCACCTGAAGTGTGTTAAGGTAGACAATATTATTGAGTTGTTTATGACAATATGTATATATTTGAATTATTATTTTTTATAAGAATATTTATCTATTCTTAAATTCAATTGACTTACTTATATTTTTAAATTGATTAATTGAAACCTAATATTTTATGTATATTAACTGATTTAAAATAAAAAAATGGTCATGTGTATTTGAATTTCATTCAAATAATTATTGGTTCAAAGAAAATTTATTATTTGAAATAAATTTAAACATCACTAGGATCATATATATATATATATATAACATATATATATATATATATGACGATTATTAATATTTTCATGTAAATAATATGTTGTGCAAAAAAAAAAATGTATATTATTTTACAAGATTTATAAGAATTTGGTTAAATTTAAATTTTTGTTAGGTTACTATTATTTTAAATTTGATTAATTGAAACCTAAAAGAAAGGCTTAATTGAAATCTAGTGACATATTTTTGTGAAAATTAATTGAATTTAAAATATAAGGATAGTTAGTTTTCTGTGGTTTATTTTTATGACAATAATAATTGGCCCAAAGAAAGACTTATTATTTGACAGAAATATATTATCAAAATATATATATATATATATATATATATATATATATATATATTATTATATTTATGAACTTTGCTTGGATTGAACAATTACTTATTATTACAAGTTTTAGTTTATCACGTAATAAGAGATATTAGAAAAATTGGGAATACTCAAATTGTATGAGTTTTAAAATCTTAAAGCATGCAATTTCAAAAATATTTAGGGCACTATGGCTAAAGAAATTTACCATACACAATTATTTCGTGACACATGAAATATAAACGGGAGATTATTGGATTTCTTTATTAATGAGATAAATTATTATGTATCTAAGAACCTACATGTGTTTTGAGTTTAATCTCTCTTTCATTATGATTCAATTTCGTGTATCCAAAAATTAATTCTATTATGTTTAGTTATAGAAAGTCTTGTGTAAAGTCAAGTTTACGTACGTTTGGATATTTCATACATTATTAAAATATTTTGTAGATATTTATCCATTTATTAAGTTTTAATAGTACTAATTTTTTGTTTGTTATTATAGTATTGCGGTAATAATTTATTTATATTTTTTTTACACTTTGTTTCTATTTAGTATAATCTCAATAAATAATTAGGAGGACCAATTAAATTAAAATTGACATGATGAGATCAAATTGCACAAAATTTCCATTCTACATATACCATACTTGACCCATGTTATTCAATTGTGTCAGTACTATGACTGAATTGGCAGCACTATGGCTGAATTAGGTGTCGAACCCCTAACATTTAGGTTGGAAGCATGAATGTTGACCACTCAGCCACAACCCATTTGACTTATGAATTCCCCTTTGGTTATATGGTAATATGATTGATTCAAGATATAGACAAGTACGATAATAAGAGATTGAGTGCTCGTAGAGATTAATGATACATAATTACTTTGTGAAACATTAAGTCCAAGCGGGAGAAATGTTAGATTTATTTAAATAAAACATGTGAGTTTATGTGTCAATTTTGTATTTAAAGACTACCACATTTATTTAGCCTCATTAAAATGATGTAATAAAATTTATTAGACTTGATTATATGCATCAAGGATAAGTAGGAGTTTGCATAGGAATATGATTATGGTCCCCGGGAGATTATCGAGGTTTTTTTGTTCTAACATCTCGCCATTAGAAAAAGAAACATGAAGCCCTAATATATGTCTAAAAAGACTATGACCCACATGCCGTTTTTAAAATGGTTTCGAGAATTTTAAGATTTATGGTACATATTCATGAACTTGAACATTCAAGAATTCTAAGACTATAATCACATTTGGGATATAAGAGATTAAATTATAAACACAATATGAGAGATTAAACAAGTTAAGGAGATTGTATTCAAATGCACTTTTGGGGCAAAAGACGTTAAATCAAGTAGTACCCTTTTGCAAACTTACTAATTTTTTAATCTTTAATAATTTCACATAATAGATTTGAGAATATATATATATTATTCCAAAATGTGGTGAATAAAAAATATATATATATATATATAGAAAATAAACAATGAATAAGAACCTAAGTTACAAACCATAAAAATATTAAAGATTAAATGCAACAAGATTTTTTTAAAAAATATATTTAAAATTAATTCATGTAAGTTTTTTTTTTTTTTTTTTTTTTTTGATACTCACTTGGAGTGCCCGGTGTCCCCACCTTATTTGGTGAGACTAATCCGGACTCGGCCTGCGGAACGCTCGCAGAGTTCAACTCTTATTCGATGGTGAAGGCCCGACCTAGAGCTTTTTAAGCTGGCGCTAACCATCCCAAGGGGATTCGAAACCTCGATCATCCGTCCCGGAGAAAGCATTAAGAGTTCGCGTACTAATTCCCCCAAGCTACCGGGTTAATTCATGTAAGTTTGATACATACAAGTTTAGAAGGAAAAAACAAGAAACTTTTTTCTTTTTCCCTCTTAAAACTCATGTTAACAAATTTCAACAATCATTTGAAATTAGTTCTTTTCATCTTGATCTCTTTTCTAAAAAAGAAGAAGATCAATAAGAAAGATAGTGATAACCACACATTTAATTTTTATATGAAATAACCATTCTGGTTCGTTCTTAATTTGCAATCTAATTGGTTCAAATAATGTTACCAATAAACCCCAAATCACATTTAGAACCTATATAAGTCATAAGTGTTCTCTAACAAGACATTATAATTAGCCAAGTTAAATGAAAAATTCATTTTGTCTCATCTTGGCAATAATAATAAAAATAAATACCAAAATCACTATTAACGTAAACAATACTTAAATATAGCAAAAAAAATTATTAATAAAAACCTTGACATAAAACACTTGTACACCAACACGCAAAAAAAACAAGGATATGATCATCAATTTACACCTTTTTTTTTAATCCAATAATATAAAACTGTGCAATCCTTCAAAGACGAAAGATGCCAGCTATGACGGCAATACTAAACTGACCAATATTACAGAGTTCTATATCCTTAAGCAGCCTTTAAGTTGAAAAAGAACATAGGCGTTTGCATAGCTAAACTAAATTCTACCATTATCCTTCAAAATCATCTTGACAGATTGATGCATTCAAGGCGTCTATGAATAACTGTCTGTCAAATGAGAAACAAAAATAAATTGTTAAAAATGATTCCAGAATATAATGAAAGAAAAAATAATTGCGCAAGTTTCTGAAGCTGAAGAACAAATAGCATATTAGAATAATATTCAAATATCAAAATGGAAATTGTGACCAAAAGTTAATTAAAACATAAAGTTAGGAGGCAAGTTATTTCTTCATATTATGGTTCTTGGAGTATATGAATAAGTTCCAGCAAACTGAAAGCTATGACCCGCACTCTTTAAAATTGGCCAGAAATTGGCCATGTCATAGCTTGATCAGTATTTTTAGTGCATTTACTTCCTCGGAAATCAGCATTTCAAAAACTGAAAGGGAAAGGAGGGAGAAGTTAATCATGAGTGAAAAACTCACGTGCGGTTCCACATAAGTACAATATTTCAAATTTTCTTTTCAGCTGTACTGGATTAGCATAGTAATAATAATAATAATTAAAAAAAAAGAAAATTTGCAAAATTCCATAATATGATCAAAACAACAATGATCTATATATGCACATTCTTGAATTTCAATTCATGAAAATAAGAGAAAAAAAGAATCGCCATAGAGTGAGGAAATGTTGGAAGTGAACCGAGATAATAAAGCAGCTGTTCCATTCCAAGAGTTAGAGAAAGAAATTTTCCATGGTGATGAACAAGTTACAGTTCTTATGCACAAGAAGTTGCCTATAGGAATATATTAAAGAATTCAATTTATCAAAAACATAAATAAGTCATCAACAGATCTAGTTTCTCATTTCTATGAGAGAATTGTCCACTAAAAAGACAACCTTTTACGCAGCAGAATGACGCACATACATATATTGTTTTCAACTATTTCCCCAACTCTTTTTCTTTTTCTTTTTCTGCTTTTTTTTTGCCCCCCTCTTCCCTTTCTCCACAAGTATTTCCCACCGTATACTTGCTACAAGATAAAACAAAAGAAAATGCAAACACAGTTCACTGCTATCTGTTCCTTTAGTAGAGATTCCCTTGACTTATATATTCATTTAGGGAAAAACTACTGAAAGAATTAGTGAAGTTTTATTTTTAGATATAAAAGTGGAAGGAAATTGATACTGTAGCTTCATATTTAGAGCTTTTTTTATTCTTATTTTTATGAAATGCATATCCAAACTGTAGGGAAGATTATTTTCAAAGTTTAAAATAAATGCATACATTTATTTCAAAGCTTAGAGTAAACTTTAATATACTAATAATAGAACCAATGTTATTTAAATTTATAATTCATTATATCATAGTTGTCTCTGTCAATTCAATTACAAGCTCTATATAAAAATGCAACAGCTTAAGTCAAAGTATCATCTTTCAAATAAAAATGAAAGGAAAGTCAAAGAATCAGAAACAGATAGATTATACTAATGAAAAGATATCATTACACATTTTTACTACATTAACCATAGAAAATAAATTCTAAGAATTCAGTAAATCATAGTTTATCTGTAGTTTCTATACTATACTATTTCATATAGATAATGAAATTTCCAAAATGAAGAAACTTGATAAAGTTAACCATTATGTTCAAATGAAAGACTACTGTAACAATCATAGCAAATAAGAACGTCTTTTAGATTTCATAAGACTAAAGACCCATTTCTTGCACGCTCAGGTACCACATTCCTCAAAACATTCTGAAGAAGTTCAGATTCATTCGTTCAAGTCATAAATTTGTCTGCCTTTGAACTGAAAAACATGCCAAGTATATGCAATATAATTAATTATTTGAACGAATACAGAATCCAATACAATTACCAAAGAAACAACCTTATTTGGGTCCGATGAGTCTTTATGTCATCACCAAAAGCATTAGCCACATTAAAACCAGTGAACTTTTCTTATTTATCTAAATGAAAACATAAACAAAAATTAATAAATGAGAATGCCAATCATAAATTCAAGCATCACAAGACAATTAAAATAGTGAAGCAAATGACTAACATTCCATGGCTCTCTTTGTAAACCATATGTTTTGAATCTTATAATTCAGACACTTTGACAGAAACAGATGACAAGACCAGTAAATAAAGCAGCTACACTGTCAGTACACTAATTTGCACAACCTAGTAAAACATACTAAATTCTGTGTTCAGAGAATTAAGGATATATAGCCCAAAGGATCATCGGAAGCAATTAGTTCCATAAATATGTCAGCACAAGACAAATCATCCCCTCCATGAACAGGATTTCAATTCTTTATAGAAACCATTTTCACTTCAGTAGCTGAATTCAATAAAAGGTTCCATAATTTATGCAATAGAATAATTAACTTGAAGATCAAAAGAAATAGCCAAATTTATACACTCCAGAAGAACCAAACAGAAGATTACCAGAATGCAAGCTGCGTTTAGGACGTTTAAGCTTTGCAAAGTAGACCTGGGAATCCACAATTAGCTTCATCCTCTGAATCTCAAGATCTTTAGTAAACTGCATTCTTTGCTTCTCCAACTCCACTATTTGCCTCTGCTTTGCCTCTTCCACTCTCTCATATATTTCAGCAAATCTCCCAATAGCCTCCGCTAATTGCCAATAGCCCTGTCCCATCACTACATCTTCCCGCTTCTTCTTTTTCCCCCTGATCATAACGGCCTCTGGAGTAGAGGTATCAGATTCTTCATCCTCCTCTTCCTCCTCCTCTGCCACTGCAGCGGCTGCAGCAGCCATAGCTGAGAAGTTTCGCCTGAAGGAGTCATCGGCCGTTGCAGTATTCGCAGCGATTGGTCGTTTCGACCTCGGTCCCACAGGTACTGCTGAAGGAGGCGGTGGCAAGGCGAGAAAATCCTTTCTAGGCGGTGCCGGTGACGGAGACGGAGACGGAGACGGAGAAGTTTTTGCTGCAGATAAATTTTTCCTTAGTGGCGGAGGGGATGGGGAATGCGGAGCATTTTTGAGGAAGTTGTCCCCAATTAACGAATTCAACGAGTTGAAAAAGGGCCACGGGGAAACGTAGCGGCCGTTGGCCTCTATGAATTTCGATTTCTCGATTTTGTACTTCTTCTTCAATGTGTCGATTCGGTTTTTGCACTGTATATCCGTCCGGTGAAGCTTTTTCGTGTGCGCATGGAGAGCGTTGACAGCGTCGGCGACCTCTTGCCAATGTTTCTGGCGAAGGTTGCCTCTATTAAGTTCTACATAATGGGAGCCCCAAGCATCAATTAGCGTATGAGTGGCCTCTTCTGACCAACAGTCCTCCCGAAACGGAAACGACTGCGTTCGCGTGGCTGCCGAGGGCAACGGCAGCGGAGAAACTGACCTTACCTCAGTTTTGGTCCGTTGGGGAGAAGGAGTGGTAGTTGAGCTGGGGTTCGAAGCTTGGGGTAGGACAGTTTCGTCCTCGTCGGACATCGGTGACGAGTGGCCGGAAAGTGACGTGGCGGTTGGGAAACAGTGGAAAGAGGTGGTGGTACAGGATGAGGATGGGGACTCTTGGTTTGGGGCAGGTAAGAGTGGCCGACCGGGCATGGACGTAACTAAGACGGCGTTCGAGTAAGTTTTTTGTCGGAAGTAAACGGTTTATTTTGGATTTATATAAACCATGGTTTAGTTTAAATAGTTTTAGCTCGCAATAAATTTAAAATTTATTTTCTATTTCATTCACTTCATTTTATATTTGGAAGGAAAGTGAAAAATTAGAAGAATATGTAATTTAATTATATTATATATCCTTAGCTTGGAAGTCTAACAATCTACACAAAGGTCATTACAAAAGGTTTTTATTTAATCATAGACTTGAGTTTCTTGGTTGAATCTAAGTGATAAAATTGCCAACACTCCAATTGAAGCCAATGCTCATCTGTTTGCTTTTGATGGTTCTCCTCTTTTTGATTATACTATGTATCGTCGTCAGCTTGTTGGAGGTCTTATTTATCTCACTGTTATTCGACCTGACACTACTTATGTTGTTCATATTGTTTGTCGGTTCATGACAACTCCTCGCACAATCTCATCATGCGGTCGTACTTCACATTCTTCACTACATTAAAGATGCTTTATTTCATGGGCTACATTACTCCATCTCATCTTCTTTACAACTGCAAGGTTATTTAGATTCCGACTAGATTGGTGATCCACCGATTGATGCTCTACTACTTGTTATTGCTTCTTACTTGGTGATTCCCTTATCTATTGGCAAAGTAAGAAGCAAACTGTCGCCTCTCGTTCTAACACTAAAGCCGAGTATATGGCTCTAGTTGACACTTCTTCCGAGCTCATATGGCTTCGATGGTTACATAACAGTATGGGCATCTCATCTTCATCTGCTACCCCACTTCATTGTGACAATCAAAGTGCCATGCAGATTGCCCACAATGATGTTTTTCATGAGTTCACCAAACATCTTGAGATTGATTGTCACTTTGTTCGTCATCATGTTCTTCATCATACAATTGATCTTCATTATATTTCTACTCATGACCAGCTCGTAGATATCTTCACCAAAGCTCATTCAACTTCTAGATTTTGTAATCTTATTTCCAAACTCAAAATGTCTAGTTCCTTACCATCTTGAATTTGAGAGGATGTTAAGATATGTAATATCTTTGTATATTTGTCAAATATTCTTGACGATTATTAGGCTTAATTGTAGGCTTAATTAAGATAGTAATATTTCTTATTCTAGGTAGCTTATATAATATAAATAGTCATTCCTTCCATTGTAAAGATATACAAGTTATACATAATATTCATATATTATTTGCTCCTTCTATTGCATTTATCAAAAAATTTACATTATTTAAAATTAAAATCTTAATACAAATAACTACATAGTAAAAAATTCTCTCTCTAAACCCTAACCCTCTTCCTCTCTTCTCTTCTTATTCTCTTTGCTGCCAGTCGCCAACACTCTTTCTCCCTGGCCAAGGGAGAATTTTAGTTTCGGCTAAAACTTTTCCATTGGCCAGAGAAATTTTATTTACTGTTTTTTTTCTCTTTCCTTGGTGCTGTAGTTTTTAGCTTGTTTTTTTTTCTTTTCTTTTGTTTATTTTTCTATTTATTTCTTTGGTATTATTGTTATCTTTTACATGTCATATGCATAATTTCCTACTGATATTTAAATATCATATTTTTCTTCTTCTATTAGAAGAAAAAAATTTTAAACCCGGACTAGATCTTGGCTCTTTGTTCGTATTATGTTTTTTTTAGGTATTGTATGAAATTTTTTATGTACCCAGGATGAATTAGATTACTATTGAAGAAAGAAGACAAAATCGAACTCTCTTCGCAAATGAGGTTTGAAATTGATAGCATAAAGACCAAAGATTTAGATAAGATTTTTGTAGTTTTTCTATTTTATGTTTTTCTGAATTTATTTACCGCTTTCTCGACTCACATAATTTTTTTAGATTGAGTATGTTAACAAAGTGTCCTCCATGTTTTAAAACCTCCCACTACATACCCCTTCCGTCAATGTTGACAGTTAGGTCAGATTTTTGACAGTTAGTAAACTATTTTTACTGTTTTGGATAAGGACATTTTTCTCCAATAATTAAAAAAATTAACCATAATTTTTTATAAAGGGTAATTTTATAATTTAAATAAAATAAAACTTAAAAGCCCTAAATTTTCTCTCTTATTCTTCTTGTTTTCTTCTTCAATGGCTGCACTGATACACCCCAAACGCTGGACTTCTCTCTCTCTTCTTCTTCTTCTTCTTCCATGGCTGCACTTATACACCAATGACAAGCACAGTGACAACGGCAACTTTTCTTTTTCTGTTAATGGCATCTTTCCATTTCCACTTCCGCCAAACCCTCTCCTGCCACCGCCGTCCTTACTTCCACCGCCTTCTTTAATTCCTCCAGTTTTGCCTACACCTCCTCCTTCATTATTCCCTCCTATTTTTCCTTCACCTCATCCTTCAATAATCCCCATATTTTTTATGCCCATATTCCTTCATTAATTATACTAAAAATCATTATTTTTTATTTTTTTTATTTTTCTCAGTCAAGAATCAAGATCCGGCAAGCAATAATGCCCGAAACAGCTTTGTCTCTCTCTCGGTCCTATCACCAACAGGAACATCTTGAACGAACCTGTGAAAGAAAGAACAAATAATTCACCTAACAAATAAATATAGACCACAAAGAAAAAGAACAAAAATAATACTCACAGATTTTGATTCCTCTGTAGATGCTTTTAATGTATTTCTTGAATTTCCTTATCCGATTTCCACCCAAACATTCAAACCGGCAGAGGAAATTACAAGATTTTGGTCTTTCTTAGAATGGCTTCTTGAAACATCAATTGTCGGATTTATTTGCATTACATCATCACGACCCACAGCCACAAAGCCTTTTTTGAATTTCGGGTGTATCAGTGCAGCCATAGAAGAAGAAAACAAGAAGAAGAAAAAGAAAATTTAGGACTTTTAGTTTTATTTTATTTAAATTATAAAATTACCTTTTATAAAAAATTTGGGTTAATTTTTTTAACTAATGGACAAAAATGCCCCTGCTTAAAACAGTAAAAATAGTTGACTAACAGTTAAAATTGACAGAAAGACATGTAGTGAGACGTTTTAAAACTTAGATTTTGGGATTTAAGAAGTATCACCAGGATAGTTTACCCTTTTTATTTTAATGAATATTCACTTTTAAAAAAAATTACAAGTAACTACTCACCAACAACAATTTATTTTAAAAAAATAAAATTAAAATCCACTTTTTAAAAAATTAGTTTCACTAAAAATTAAAAAACCACTTTAGTAAATTAAAAAAAAAAACATTAAATACAACCTTAAACATTGAATCATTAATCTTTATTAAGGAGACCAGTACTTCTTCCCCATCTTACATGTTTGATTATGGGATTACATAACAATGCATCATAAAGGTTTAAGAAATCATTACAGTAACTCCACTTAGATTTAATAAATCACTCAATATTTGCATTATGCTTATTTAAAAATCTAATTTTTTAAAATATTTTTACATATATAATAACTTTTAGAACGTTTAATTTTAAAATAATTTGATAAATATGTCTTAATAATATTTATCCTTTTTTAATGATAATAAATATAGTATCAATTATTTATAGAAATCACGAGACATTGTCACATCAAAATTACAAAAAAAAAAATTCATTATAGATTTTCAGCCACTCAACAAATGGACAATTCTTGTCCAGATGATAGAACTATTTATTTATATATTTTTTAAAGAAATCTACAATTTTCAAGGGAAAGAATTTAAAAATAGAAAAAAAAAACTAAAAAAAATTATTTTAAGCTAGATTGTTACCTAAATTAAAAATTATCTTTTATTTTTTTTTCTTAAGCATCCGGTATGGGCCGATTAATCCAGATTCGACTTGAGGTGCGCTCGCAGAATCCAACTCTTACTCGATGGTAAGGATTTGACCCGGAACTTGTGAACGTGGCGCTAACTACCTCGGGGATTCGAACCCTCGACCATCCGCCCCGAGGAGAAGTCCGCTTACCAACTCTCTCAAACTATTAGGTTAAAATTATCTTTATTCGTTATATTTTTCTTTTATGGTATTTTTTTTAATATTTGTTTAATAAAATTATGTTAAAATTTTAACAAATATTAAGAAAGCAGAACACAAATGATAACAAATTTCATAGTTTATTTATCTCAAATTTATTATTATTTGATTTTAAAAAATAAAAAATAAAATTATTATCTCTTAAAAATTTTCAAATTAATGATTAATTATTCTGTGCTTTTTTTTTTTTTTTTTTTTGTCAAATTTGCTATTAACATGTACCTACTAACAACGTTAGTAAGAACAAATTAAAAATTGTTAAGGGATGAACAAAATGTACAAAGGCAAATTTTCCAAAATAATATGTAATTTGGGACCAAATTTACACAGCAAATTACCAAAATGAAATGCGTTTATCCCATTTGCCCCAACAAAGGTCAGACCTTCTCTCGAGCTTCTTCCGAGTAAAAGTGAGATTTTACGGACATAAATTCAAGTTAAATTTAAATTAATCGAAGTCATGATGACTTTATATATCGGATAATCTAACAAAAGAAACAAATATGTAAAATTTAAAATGAAACATTTCTATAAACAAAAGTTATATTTTATAAACACAACTAAAACGATAAGGTAATAATTCAAGTGAAATAATCCAAGATCACCTCTACTTAGGTCCCCAGAAAATTAGATGCATAACATTCTCCGACTTCTCAACTGTTCTTCTTCTTCTTCTATCTTCTTGACCATTCGTTTCCACTTTTTTACTGTTCAGATGATTCTCCCCACCACCAGCAGAAACCCACTTGGCAGCTCTCGATTCGTCACCGGAGGTGTACTTCGGCATAGTTCTTGCCTGAGATGGATTTTCCGACATCATCGTCGTCTCACCGTTCCCTGCACCAGCTGCTCGATCAACCTTCAATTCAACCAAGGACCCTTTTCATACGGATACTTTAATATGATGAGTTCTTGAATGAAAGTGAAAAGAAATAATGTATGTTGGAAAGTTATGGAGAGGAATTAAAGATTTTTGGATTTAGGGTATTCATTCTTTTATATATATATATATATATATATATATATATATATTAAAGTTTAAAAAATAAGGATCTATTTTGTTCAAACAAAATAATATGGGACTAAAATGATAAATTTCCTGTGAAAAATCTTGTTGGACTTTTACGTTTATGAACCGGTATATTGTTACAGATCATCACAATCCTGTGGCATAATACGATTGGTGATTTGAAATGTTTGTCTTGTGGCATGCATAATGAAGCTTGTATAACCACACACAAAAATCAAGTCTTCATTCAACTCAGTCCCTTAGAAAAAACTTTAGTTGTTATTCTTTCATAGGACATAAAGTAAAATTTACTTTCAACCACGAAAACGTGGGTAAGTTAGTAAGGAGTTCTTCTAGCTTAAATGAAGTTAAAGGTTCAAATTTGTACTCACGTATACAATTGTTTAAAATTTGATGTCATAATTTATTCTCGTAAAAGACCAATCTAGTTTGAATTGAAATTAATCTAGATATAAAGATTAACTTAAAAAGACGTATTCTCATAATTTGAACTTATTTTAGACAGTCTGTGTCCTTAGGTTAAAAAGCTGAGTGTAAAACATCTACTCAAATCCACCTTTATTCTTTTTTCTTTTTTCTTTTTTTTTTTAACAATATATATACATTTATTTTGTATCTTTAACCATATTTAATCTTCTTCTTTTTTAAAAAAAAAAAAAATTGTGGCTAAGTTTTGCAGACCCGTAGGGTTGTGCCGCGATTATGAACTTAGCAATACCTACAGTTAACTACTTAGTATTATATTCACTGTCTCAAAAGGGATACCCCAAGTTGATTATAAGTACTTAGACTCATTCTTATATACTATTAGACATTCATATTCATTTATCGATGTGAAACGGAGTATCACAACTAAAATTCAGCTTTGTTGTGTCTTGACTGGAAAAAATATGGGAAAACAGGTCCCAATTGTCCCTTCTTATTCAGTAGCAGAGCCATCTGTCACCGTCTGCTGGAATTACTCAATTCTACTTTTCTAGAATTATTGGAATTTTATTATTTCTAACTTACAAAATTAATTTCTATGTAAAAAATTTATAATCACATTGTAAATATCTAAAATATATTTTCATTACTAAAAATAATTAAAATAATTTTTTTTTAATGCATTATAATTTTTTGATATTTAAAAAAATTAATTTAATGGAAGAAAAAAGCAATAACCTTATTCTTCCTTTAAAAAAAAATTAAATTAAATTAACACTTGTCTTAACTTTATTATTAGAAGATGGAAGAATATCTTAGAAATTCCTCCGCCCAATTCAACACTTTTACCAGTAAACTATATTATCGTAAAATATTATAAATATATTTATAACACTTAAAAACTCTGACTTTCATAGTGATTTGTCCACATAAGAGCAGTGGCAGATAGACAGATATGAGAGGACCTTTTTGTTGGTTCAAGTGAAAAGAATTCAGTTTCTTTTACCTGAAGTTTTGAGTTCAAATTTTGTGTATGAATTTCCTACAATAAGGGGCGGGATACAGCTCGAATTCGAAAACAAAAAAATTAAGGAAGAAAAAGAAGACCCTCTTGGGAACTATATCGCTAATCATCTTTCCCAGCAATTTTTTGATAATTCGAGACTTGCATTTGCTAGGAGCTGCTCTATATGGAAGCAATTAATTGGGATATAAGACTGTCTCCAATTCATAGGGGACCATACTCTAATATTAGTGGGGATGTCAATGTTAATTCTCTACCTACTAGTATTTTTTGTATGGTGGAGATTCTGCTGTAACTATTTTGGACCCGGATGATATTAATGCATAACTATCCATTCAGCAAAAAAAAAAAAAATTCATAGGGGACCATACATATATATATATATATATATAAGGTTAAGAATGAAGGAGCAAAATTCACGCTACTCATATGAATTAAATTCAGTTACCATCAGCTGTATCCATAAGAATAGAAATAAACCTACCTTACCTCTCTTATTAATTAGCTACTGATCATGGCGAATAATATTGTAGAGGCATGGTATCCTGCAATCTCCCTCTTGTCAGTGGTGTGATGGAGTTGAACAAACTATACTTCATGTTCTTCGTGATTGTAAGATAGCAAGCAGGGTGTGGTACATCATGTTGTCTGCTGGGATGCACTCTATGTTTTTTGATGAAGCGGATGTAGTGCGATGGATATGTGTGAATCTAGATAGATATAATGGTTGGAACTATGTGTTTCGACAAACTGTCCATTCTATTTGGTCTAATCATACTGCTTGGTGTTTTTGGCAGTAGTCATTTTTTGGAAGATCCTTATGTCATTGCTGAAAGAAGTCTTAGGTCTGTCCTACAACTTCTTTCAGTCTGAAATAAGGTTTCTTGATCACTGTATTTGATGTACGTTGTTTCTCTATTAATATAGATTTATCCGATTTCGACCAAAAAAAAAAAAGAATAATATTTTCTTGCTCTTGAAGAATTTTATTTCCAAGAATTATGATGATCAAAATAGTCAATATTACATTCACCTTAAAGCGAAATTATTATTATTATTATTTTTTTTTTTTAAAAAAAAAAGCCTTCTTTGATATTAACTTCTTCCCAATTGAATGAAAATAACTCTGTAAGTTGGATTAGGTACATGAAAATGTCTTTGATTTCAAATAACAAGTTTCAGATTATTAATGCAACCATCAAAGTTTCTTAAAGAAGAAGTCTTTAGCTTCACACAATGCGAAAGCGTATAGTGAATGCTACATGAGGTCAATGGTTCGATACTCGTTGTGAGCGTCATATAAGAGTTAGGGTGAGGTTTTTCTCCGAATAAGAGCATGGTTCAAAGTCTCGGCCGAATTGTCTCTGGATCAAAGCTTTGCGATGCAAAGATACGGAGAAAAATTGAAATAGCACTATTTGTAAAAGTTAAACTCTGCGAGCGTAACCCTAATCGAATGTGGATCAATTGAAGTCGTTGAAATCGTGATATCTCTGGATACTAAATGGTCAAACCAAAAGTTCCTAATAGAAGATCCCTTTTTATAATGCTTGGTTGAAGTGTAATAATCTTGAGCTTTCTTAATGCAAAAATAGGACAAAGTGTAATGTGGTTAGATTTTGCTTATGACCTTTAGATAGATTTATAGGATCGGTTTTCACAAGGAGAGCTCATAAAAATTTCCGCCCTTCAACAAGAATTCTTTTCTTTGCAATAAGGGCACAAAGAATGTTCTAAATGAGTCTCAAACTATAAAAGAACATTTTTAAGTTAAATTTTTATTCAAACTAATCGAGTTAAACATTTACGGAGAAAATTGTAATCCCAAATTTTAAATAATTGTATACGTGATTTGGGCTTTTCCTTCTATTGGACTCCAAAAATATGCTTTGGGTTTACTATATCTCCATGCTTTGGGCTTCCTCTCCAGTTTCATTTGTTGGATTCTTGACTTTCTTTATTTTTATTTTTTTTTTTTGTGGCTAAGGGCACAATGTGTCCTAAATAAGTTTTAAATTATGCGATGATACTTTTAAACCAATTTATATCCAAATTAATATTTGTTTAAATTGGGTTAGTCCCTTGTGAGAGGAAGTTCTGACCCCAAATTTTAAACAGTTTCATACATAAGTCAAGGTTTGAACTTTCGATCTCACTTAAGCAAAAAGAACTCTTTATCAGCTCACATGCACCTTGGATTGATTCTTGACTTTTTTTTCTTGCTCCTTTCCATAGAATCTGTTTCTTGAGTGGATAGTTCCAGTGTGTTTTCCATTTTTCAATCGCCCAACCTATTCCCTCCCCAGTCCACAATGATATATATATATATATATATATATATATATATATATATATATAATTTTTTTTTTTCAAAAATGTCCAGTTCAAATTCACATGGTTCATTTTCATTTTTTTATTTTTTATGTCTTTCTTTTCAACCCAATTCTATTTAGCTTTCTAAATTTTTTCCAGCTGATCTTATGCTTATCCAAAATTGCCTCCAAATAGTTAAAGCCAGTTTTAACAGGCTTTCTACGAAGTAGCAAAATTTGTCATTTTCTAAACTCACATTTTATAACCCGGTAGTTTAGGGAAGTTGGTGTGCAGACTCCTAATGCTTCCTTCAGGGCAGATGGTCCAGATTTCAAATCCCCCCGAGGTGGTTAGCGCTATGTTAAAAGGCTCTGGGTCGGACTCTTACCTTCGAGTAAGAGTTGAACTCTGCGAGCGCTCCGTAGGCCAAGTCCGGATTAGTTTCACCAAATAAGGTGGGGACACCAGACACCCCAAGTGAGTATAAAAAACTCACATTTTATGGATTCCATGGTCAAGGTTTTTTACTTAAACAGTTGAACAAGCCCATATAATTTAGTTTTCTAAAAAAAAAAAAAAAAATTGTGTATGCTACACGAGGTCGATTTTGGGTTTGACAATACTCACAATTAACTATTTTGTATTATCTCACTTTACCAAAAAAGGATACTCAATTTGGCTATGAATACTTAGACTCATTCTTATATATTATTACTTATTTACTTATCATTTCGATATGAGACAGTGTATCACATAAGAGTTGGATTCTATATGTGCAACTCGTACCAAATCTAAATTAGTCGAAGTTGTGATAACTCTAGATATCAGACGGTCTAATAGAGAAAAAAAAAACTCTAATTGCCGGAGAGCTCCTTATTAGCTCACATGTTAAAGAGCTCTCCTCACTTAGAGATCGAGGGCTCAAACCTCAATTCATATATGCACCTGTTAAAAGTTTGAGGCGATCATTTTAAAGATATTCTCTTATAATTTAAAACTATTTAGAACACTTTGTTCTCAAAAGCAAATAAAATTAAAAAAAATTATATATATATATATATATAGAGAGAGAGAGAGAAGTAAATAAAGAAAAGAAAGGTGGAGATAGGGAACAGAAAAGATTGATAAATATCGTAGTAGGGAGGGAGATGTGGTTTTACTTGCTTGTCCTGATTTTCTATGCCAGGTAGCACGTGAATGGACCAATACGTGTACTCCTACTATTACTCCATTTTCAATTTTCTCAGTCTCCTTGTCGGCATGCTATTAATATGATGATCAGATTGAACACGTCATTTATTTTCATTTTTAATTTTTCCTTTTTTAAAAAAATTAATATTTATTTTAATTAATTTAAATTTGATTCCCTGTTTATAGAATTTATATAAAAAATTTAATTTCTTATTTTAATTTTTAGATAAATTTTATTATAAGTATAAAAAATTAAAATTTTGTGAATATTTATTTAAAAGCTTTTTTTTTATCTGAACATAAATTTTTATTGAAAAGAAAAAGAGGGTGTAGGCATATAGTGGGGTTCAACCTGACAATCTTCACTAAGAAATCAAGGCAAAACCAGACTCAAAAGATAGAAACACAATTATGATAGAAAACTATTTATACTAAACATATATGTGATAGAAAGTTAGAATAACTTGAGAAATCAAAGAGCGATATTCAATGGGTGGATCATTCAAAAGCATGAAAACACTATTCATTATTATTATCTATTAGATTCTCGTATCGCTTGCGTAGATGGCTAGAACTCAGCCACCAAGTTTATGTCTAAGAGGACTACAAAAAAAAGTTCACGACTTGACACAAGTGAGTAAATGTCTTATTAATATTAAATGAAATTACGAGTTTGATATTTATTATAAGTGTTATATAAAAATTAGGGTGAGATTTTCTTCTGAGCCTCTAAAACTATGTGAGCAAAAAAATTCAAATTAAATTCGAATTAATCGAAACAGTAACTTTTTAAAGGGGTCGATGTAAAAAAAAAAAAAAAAAAAAACTTTGGAAATAATTTTTCACAAATAATGTAGTACAATAATTACAAGCATTAATTTAATTTAAAATGGCGATTTTAAAAAAACAGGCAAATTAGTTGATTGAGAAATGATATTATCTTGTAAAACTAGCGAATAATATTGCGATAAATGTCATTTTGTTTAACGTTTAGAAGCGTCATGATCCATACAATATGAATACCAGTCCTTATCAAAGTATCTACATCACTGCATATCGAAATTCAAAATTATCCTATCCACAAAAAAAAAAAAAAAAAAAAAAAAAAATCATATCCATCTATCTATCTATCTATCTATCTATATCTATAGCTATCTATCTATCTATCTATCTATCTATATATATATATATATATATATATATATATATATATAAACAATGAGAAAATGCATTATGAAGTTAAGTAGATTGAGAGTTTGATAATTACTGTTAGTATTATCTAATAGCGAGAGTGATGTCTTCTTCAAGTAAGAGTTGAATTGTGTAAGTGCAACTCAAACTGAATCTAAATTACGTAGAGTTATAATAAATCCGGAAACCAAATGATTTAACAAATATATATATATATATATATATATATATATATAAAAAGAGAGAGAGAGAGAGAGAAAATATAGATGTAAAAATATGTATGTATAATGAATCAAAACATCAAATCTTTTCAGGGTCCCATTTCCAACAATTTCATTTATTTAATTATTAAAGGAAAGCCTAATGTAGAAGAATCGAGACTAGTGAGGATAAGGTAAGAAGCTTTACAAAGAAAACACTAAACAAAATGTGAAAGTGATGAAATCTTTTTTATTCTAAAATGGAATGCGATTGAACGAGAAGATTTCTTCTTAGATAAGAGGCATTTTTATAAAAGCAAATGAGAATTTTCTTAAAATTAAAATTAGAAATGATGAAATACTATTTAAAAAGTATAATTATTTTTTAAAAAGTCAATATTCTATTGAATTTAGATTTTCTATAATAAAAATGTATCTATTTCAATTTTTTTGACAATTCCTTTTTTTTTTCGTTATTGCACGGGTGTTAAGCCCGCTTGCCGATTTGTAGACACTTCATTGGGTAGGAATATTGGTCAAAGAATTTAATATTTTTCCATACACAGGATTTGAAACTCGCTCGTTGATTTGTAGACACTTCAGCGGGTGGGAATGTTGGTCAGAAGATTTAACATTTTTTCATACCCAAACCGGGATTTGAAAACTAGATCATTGGTTAAGGGAGGAGGAGCCCATACCACTCCACTACATGCCTCCGATTTAATTCCTTTTAAATATTATAAATATGGAAGGATGCAATCATATGTAACTTAATAATAAACGATTACATAAAACTCATAATTCGAATGAGAATGATTAGACTTTAATTACTAACAAAAATACATATATATTCTCATTCAAGAGAGTAAAGTCGAAGAGTTTTTTAGTAATTTATTTTATTAATTGTGCATTTTTTAATCCTTGACAAGTATAAAAAAATAATAATAATTTTTTTTTGTACTTTTATTAAATATGTCTTTTTTTTCGTGACGAGTATAAAAATAATAAAACATTGGAGGGAGTAATTATTAATAATTACTAATAAATTACTCTTTCTATTTTTTTACTTGTCATATATTGGGAAAAAATTGTTGTTATTTTTATTTATCACATTATAAAATTGATGCGTATTTATTGATATTTTTTTCTTAATACCTTATACGAATCATACTTATTAATTATTATTACTAAAAAAAAAGTAAAATTAAAGAATATTTTAGTCTTTCCATATTAAGAATATTTTTCTTAAAAAGTGTGCTTTCTTATCTCTACTATAAATAACAAAAAAAAAAAAAGGAATATTCTTTATATAACAATTGAAAGTGAAAATAATATTTTAATTTTTTTAACTAAAAGTTATATGATATTTTTTTTCCCAAGAACTAAATAATAATAATATAATAAATAGTAGGAATAATACTAATTATTTATGCTTTATCTAATTAATTTATAAAGTGCATAAAAAGCCTTCATTTCAAAAAGCATCAGAATTAAGATGTCTTGAGAGAACTCTTGTGGATGAAGGAATTAATGGCATATAATATATACATATATATATATATATATATGGAATCATGAAATAATGGTAAAGAAAGTGAGAAAGATCCATTAACAAATGCATGCATCGGCATATCGAATAGTAAACTTTTTTCACGTCGAGTGGTGCTACACAAGCCAAGACAAGATTATCGTATCTTTAAAGAGTGAAAGTTTATAACCTCTAACCAGATCTTCCGACTTAAGTGAGGTTAAAAGTTCGAATCTTAACTTATATATGCAGTTGTTTAAAATTTAGGGTCAAAGCTTCCTCTCGTAAGGGACTAACCTAACTCGATTTGGAATTAGTGTAGATATAGATTAGATTAAAAGTGTCTCTCATAATTTGGAACTCATCTAAAATAACTCGTGAGGAAAAAAACCAGTGAGTTTATGACACTTTATTTTAAAGGGCGTGACAATATCACAGTCAACTATTTAGTATTGTACTCATTGTACCAAAAGAATACCTTGACATGAGTACTTAGACACATTCTTATATATCATTATATATTCGCTTCGATTTCGATATGAGACGGGGTATCACACCATTTAGTATTTGAAATCGCTATTTTGACTAATTCAAATTTGATTTAAGTTCCATTCATAGAATGTAACTATCACTTGGAAGAAAAATTGACATTTTCTATAATAGGGTTCATAAAAAATATTGAATTCATATATTATTTAAAATGCATTTTCTCATTGGGACAAATTAGCTTAGGTATATATTATTATACACGATACCAATTCTCTTTTAATTATATTTAATAAACGTATAAATGAAATAATATACATAAACTACAAACCATAATTTTTGCAAATATATATAGTATATTTCAAATATTCAAAGTATGTTTTCAATCATAGTTATAATAATTCAAACCAAATAAATAAATAAATTCTCCAATTCAATCTTTTAACAAGTTATATTTTTTCAAATTGTTCATAATTTTTTTTAAAAATTTTATGTCATGAAATTTTCTAATTTAAAAAAAAAAAAAAAGAAGTAATAAGATGGAAGATTGAATTCGTTTAAAAGTGTCTTTTCATAATTTTTTTAACAGTGAAATTAAATAACTCAAAATGCTATTTTTTTTTTTTAAAGCTATTTTACTTATGCATACCTTATAAAGGCACATTTACCAATGTAAATCCATGCTGTTTACGATGTGGGATAATCATGATAAGAATAATAATGTATATAGTGATATGGAATATCGGCTATATCCGTAATTCCAATCATTATGCCCTTGGATTTAGAAGTATCATATAAACAATATGCCGTTGGAATGGGCGTTAAAATGTTTTCCTCTTATACTTGGTAAGAGATGTATGTTTATTTGCAAAAAGATAGGTGATTAGGTATACTTCTTCCGTGGATGATTTGGACAATAATCTTCAAAAAGTCAATAGTTAGAAAAGTTAGATTCACTCTAAAAAAGGAAAAATTCGTGAATATGTAAGAATAGAGATAATATGCTCATGAATGCTTTGATACAAGAATTAAAGAATGTAAGACATTTTGTCTCTCAATGTGTGAGATAATGATTATATATGTAGAGGTTCGTTAATGAGAAAATAATAGTTAGAAAGGGAAAAGAAGATTGTCAATTCATATTCAAGACATTAACAGTACTTTTTCAATCACACGTCAAAACTATTTAATACACTTATAATACTTGGGGTATAGTTCTAATGGAGAACCCAATCATTTGACTAGACTTCACACCTCGATTAATCGTTGTGCATATCTCTGCTCCTCTTCAGCCTTCTTTCTGGGATTTGGTTTAGGGTAAAACTCTTCCTCTCACTTCCCTTGCAGTTGATAGCGCCTCTGAGGATAATCTTTCTCCTCAAGCTGATCCTTTAGGGGTCGACCCTTCAACATAGGGCGCTTCAGCTATGGTGGCCAGTCCAAAATCTTTTTTTTTTTTTTTTTTAAGTGATGGTGTCCGGTTTTTACCCGACTAATCCAACACTGATCCGACAACACTATGACTGAAATAGGTTGTCGAACTCCCGCCCTTTGGGCAAGGAGAGTGTTTGGGGGCAACTTTGCTGCCAACTTGACCACAAACACTTGCCGGCTAGTCCAAAATCTTTGATAATGCATAATTTTTTACACCTTTAATTTATTTTATTATTATTATTAAGTTAAGGGGTGAAATTTGGAAAATTATTAAGATAAGAAATGAAATAATACAAAATATTTAAATAGGGATGAAATCACAAAAATTATATAAGTTAAGAGACCAAAGTTTCCCAAAAAAAAAAAAAAAATCAAGATTTTATTATCTTATTAAAAGCAGTTTTGTTTATTCTATCCTCTTTTCTTAAATGTTTTCACTCAACTGCTAATTTTATTACCTGATCAAATTTTTAAAAGATTTATTGAAGTATAAATTAATCTTTTATTTTATCAATTCATGGTTTTAATCAAACTAAAAAAAAGGAGGAAAACTAGTGGAAGTTCGAATTATCAGCTAAGCTACATATTGAAGTTACATATTTCCTTTTAGGATAAGAGATGCCGCCATTAACTACTAAATTTTGTCATGATTTTCCTTTTTAAAAAAAAAGAAAAAGAAAAGAAAGAAAAGCGGAAAACCATGACAAAATTTAGTTGTTATCGACGACATCTCTTATCTTAAAAGGAATATCAAACTGCAAGACGTAGATGAATTGGTAAGGAGTCTTAAATGAAGTTGATGGTTCAAATTTCGACTAATGTATGCAATTGTTTAAAATTTAGAGTTAGAGTTTCTTTCCGTAAATGACCAACTCGGCTTAAACGAATATTAGTGTAAATGTAGATTGGCTGAAAGCTCAAAAAAAGGGAAAACAAAAAGGGTTATGGATAAAATTACAGGATGCTATTCACCTTATCTTGAGTTTCCAATTCACAGTTCTATTTTTTCAATGTTGAAAAGAAGACCAATTAAAGGAAAATAGAAAGAAGAAAAAAAGAGGGAAAAAATTGTACAAATAAAAGAGTTACAGCAAAAGAGACAGAATGATGATATGAAAGGCTGATGGCCCTTTATAGGTTTATCTCAACGTGAATTTGTGTACTCTCATTTGTACTCTTTCTTACCTCTCATTTTCTTACTCACATTCTCTTAAACCCTTTCCACCAACAATAGTGGATAAGAATGAGTTGGTTTTCAACTTCAAGTTCATTGAACATAAATAGCATAAATTCACTTCCTCTCTCTCTCTCACTGATATCTTTGTATTTTTTTTTTTTTTTTTGCTAGATTATCTTATATCATGTAATATTTAGTCTAAATTACGTCTTTAGTGTTTAATTTCTTTTACACAAATAGCATAAATCCACTTCCTCTCGAGTATTTTAAATTCTTTTTTATATTATCTTAACAGCATATTTAGTCTAATTGTGCTTATATTTAACTCTTACCATCGACTTTTAGTAATTGTTAACTCCATTTCATTCACAATGTACTTTGTGATAGTTTTAAATTTCGTTTTACACAAATATAAATATAAATATAAACATGTTACTATTATATTAAAAAAAAATAATACATGTTATATTTATATTTGTGTTAAGTTTTAATTTAAACATATTTTAAATTCATGACATCTTAGATTATAAATAAGGTAGTCACTAATTGAATTACGTCTTCCTAATGACAAGATCAAGAGATTGTTAGCACAAAAAAAGTATAAAATAATCTTTTATATTGAAAATTATTTGATTATTTTTTAAACGTGTAAAAAAAATTAATCCTCTTAAAATAACTCTTTTACTTAAATAAAAGAATTTGATATCTCAAAGATATTACTTTGAAATTATAAATTATTTGATTACTATATAAGTTTATAAAACTACAAAAAGTCTTCCAAACTCAAAAAAATAAAGAGATTTCAAATTATCTGACCATTTCATTATTCATTAAATAATCTGTCACAACCCCAATTAGAGAGCCCACAATTAACTATATGGTATTGTCCACAATTATGCTTCCATTGCTTGAAATTTGAACATCAAAGATGACACACTTCTTGAAGATCAAGCTGATGCTAAGGAATTTATATCTCTATCTGCTCAAGGGATAAGGTGGTATAAGATCAATTATATAGAAGAGTATTTTCATGAACACTCATACAATGTGTTATGTAGGATGAAGACTACATTTTAAGAGAAATTCATGAAAGGATATGAGGATTGAGGAGCACATATCGATGCTAACAACTTGATGCAAATAATCATGTATGCAAGATATTTCTGAACTATCATGAAAATTAATGCAACTATTGTACTTCAAAATTATGAAAAATGTCAAGTTCATGTAAATTTACATCACCTTACTACACATGAGTTTCATTCACTCTCTACACGCATTGCATTTTATCAATTGGGGATGGATATAGGGTCTTTCCCCAAGGATGCTACTAGCAAATAGTTCTTATTTGTAGTTGTGTTTACTATTTCACTAAGTGGACCAAGGCCACGGCCAGGCCCCCAATCACAACCAAGTAAGCTTGGGAATTCTTTTGTAAATATGTCACTAGAGACTTCCAATTCTTAAAGTACTCATCATCTGATGATGGGAATCAATTCAAAAAGCTAAGAAATTTCTAGAATTATGCATTGAATTGTACATTGATCATTGCTTCACATCTATTTGATTGAAGAAGTCCCCGCAGTGAAATGAGAAGTGAATGTATAATGATATATAACAATAAATTTAAGTATTCATAATCAACTTGAGATATTTTTTTAGTATAGTAAGTACAACCAAATAGTTGACTCTAGACCTTGCTAAGCCCATAGTAGCAACACGGGCTTGCATTGATTATTTACAAAATACTTTTTCTTCAAATTCCTAACTTAAATTATCAACTAAAACATTAGTATCCATGATTTTTTTTTTTTTTTTGTTAAGTCTATAAAAAAGTACTTGGCCAAATTACAAATTTAATTATCAAGAATAATGGATTACGAGTTTCTAATAAAAAAAAAAAGCTATAATGGCTGAAATCTATTCCCCTTGGTGTCTTTTCTTCAATTATTTTTAAGTTCTTGACCTTTAATCCATTTACATACTTTTTCAAATAACTCCATCATCTATGGTTGAAGCAAATTCAATTTCTCCAAATAACGCGTCCTTTTAGGCCATTACAAAATGTCTCGATATATATTTCTCTCGTACTGAATCATCTCCACTCATCTCATTCTCATTAAAACTACCAACCAATTATAACAAATGAATATCAAGTAGAATAATGCATAAATGGCTCAAAAATAAATGCACAAGACAACAAGCAATTTTAACATAGAAAAACCCAAGATGGAAAAAAACCACGGGACCTAATCCAGCAAAATCTCTACTATCAACAGATAATAGGAATACACGGTCTTTCTTAGACAATACTAGAAGTACACCATCATCATAATCTTCTCATAAATTACAATAATATCATCAAGTAGGGTTTTGAAGGATGCTACCAAATTAGAGTAATAACGTAAATAAACCAATCAGGTGAATAGAGATTGATGAGAGGATCCCATTACACTAGATCTCACAAAAAACGAACTCCAAACGACTTCCCAATATCATATACTACTAGTGTGAATCACTTCTTAGTCATCTACAACAAGTATCAATGCAAAAGGCAAAGTTTCATATAAATATATATATATATATATATATAATCACAAAGTAAGGGTATTCATCAATTTTGGACATATAAGGTGCATTCTTAATAAACAGTTTGCAAAAGTAGAGGTAAAACTACCAATACTCAACTCCTCCTTTCTGTTTTGGTACCTATAACACTATAAGACACCATATTTAACATTTAGTACCATATTTAAACATACAAAACCAACAACATATTTAACAACAATACAACAAAGAAAAATCAGTATAAGCATCCACTTCTACATTAAATAGAATAAAAACATTAAAGAATTATTATTAAAATCCACTTTTGGATGTAAGAAAATAGTACAAACTAAAAAACAATGTGACCTTACTAAAACATATAGTGTACAAACTTAACACAATAGAAAATAGTACAAACTTAGTAGCAATTTTTTTTTGATTAGACCATTTGGTATCTAGAGCCATCACGACTCCAACTAATTTAGATTCGGTCCAAGTTAAGTCGGCATAGTTCAACTCTTACTCGGGGAAAGGCCTTACCCCGACTCTTACATGGCGCTCACAATGAGTATCGAATCATCGACCTCGTATAACATTCACAATGTACGCTTTTTTATTGTCCCAATCCAATGGCTTAACTTAGTAGCAATTTAATTACTAAGAAACAATCAAATAATCTTCCTTTTGGATGCAATAAAGGAACATCATAAACAATGGCACAATGGGAAACCACATTATAAATGTTGCACGAAATTGAAGATTCGACACTCATAGTGAGCGCCATATAAGAGTCATGGTGAAGCCTTCTCCTGAGTAAGAGTTAAACTCTTTGGGCAGCCAAATCTTGATTAATCGGAGTCCGAGGCTCTGAAAACCATATGATATAATAATAATAATAAAAAAAAGAACATCATAAACTACACCACCTTCCATATCATTGTCATTTGTCTTTAATAATATCACTACAAAATTAAACAAACAAATACAATAATTAGTTCATGGAAAAAAAAAAAAAAAAATTTGCACATTTTGCTTCAATTTAAAATATACTTTCTTATTTGGGATCAATATTTTGACTCTTGCTACAAGTGAATCTAACACCAACATACACGAAACACTTCCAATCAACACATTTATATCAAAGTTTCCACATGATGAGAAGCCTCCAATGTGACCTATAATTTAATTAATTGAATTTAAATTAGCATATTTTTTTTTTAGTATAATTAATTGAATAATACCATTTCCATAGAATCATTTTATAAAGAGTCAAAGAGAATACACCAACCCAGCAGCTTGGGGGGTTGGTAAGCGGACTCCTAAAACTTCTCCTTAGGGCAGATGATCGAGGGTTCGAATCTCTCCGAGGTAGGTTAGCGCCTACGTTAAAAGCTCACCCCGCCCGAATCCGAATTAGTCGGCCAGGTGTGATTTCGGATACTGGATGCGTAAAAAAAAAAAGAAAAAAAAAAAAGAGAGAGAATACATCATAGTACAATGGGTACCAAGACATCTTGTTTTGAAAAGAGATCTCTATTCTTAATCTACTCAAAAACCTTGTCATGTTGTCCACTACACTACAACCTAAAAAATAATGAAGGACAATGGACAAAGAAAGGCAATGAAGAAGATCAGCACATTATTTCCATTGAAGTTTGGGAAATGATTTTTTTTTTTTCTTAATATAGTTAAACCCTAATAATGGTTGGAGGAAAATATTAGGGATTTTTAAGGTATAAAATGATAAAATATTAAGGATTTTTTTATTAAAAAAAAATGTTAAATTTCTCGTTTTATTACCCTATTAAAAGAGTAGACTTATAGAACCAAGGTTAAGTTGTTTCGAAGAATGATGACTTTTCTCGGTAAAAAAGATCAAAATTGGACGAGTTAAACAATTTAGTGGTATTAAAAGTTACAAATAAAGAACAAGCATCATAAAAATTTTATTTTAGAAATTTGAGACATTTTTACTTTTAATGTGACTCAAACTCATTAAGATTGCTACCAACTAAGTTACGTTTTCTTGACAACATCATAAAAAATTTAGTGACCAAACATTATATTTTGTCAATATTATATATATATATATATATATATTCTACAAGATGGAGGGAGTAATTTAAATGTACTAAATGGATTAAATTATATATATTTATTAATTTACCAATGCAAAAAAATCATCTCATAGTACAAAAATATAAATAAATAAATAAATAAAGCTCTTTTTTTTTTGGTAAATATAAATAAAGCTCTGTTATTAAGCCTTTGTGCGTGGTTGTGCCGGTGTAAGAGATATATATATATATATATATAGATAATTCT